>JAOANR010000007.1:24897357-25210675 GCA_030278955.1 Hygrophila difformis
CTTCCGTTGGAAGTCGAGGGACTTAACCACTTGGGCTAAGTCCTCATCCCTTATATTAATTTTAGTACTCGTATAAAGATTTAATTTGTTATTTAGTACCATAAGGTAAACTTAAAAATTTTTTACCTTAAAATATAAATTTTCATTGAAAATCTTTTAAACTTTTAGTACATCACAACTTCCGGATTCTGCTTGCTATCTGGCTGTCTCATCGCGGTTGCTGCCACCGCCAGTCCCCCAAATATTAAATGCTACTAATAAACGGTTGGGACTGCGACCGCCACCCTAACTCCCGATATTAGTATAATATTGTCCGCTTTAGACCAAACTCGTACGGTCTTGGGCCAAGATTCCTCAAGCAACTTATTTGATGTGGGACTATGTAGGTTTATGTTGGGTATCAAACAAGATTCCAATTAGTTTTCCATTTGGATTTGACACCACTCAAGTCTATGCCCCTCCGTCCAAGGCAGAAACGAGAAAATCCTCAACTTATACATAAATTTGCATTTTAGTCCTAATTATGAAATAATAATGCTCCAGTTCATAAATTGCAGGTTGACCCCTAAGAATATTCCACATGTATCTAATACCGCGTTCTCTAGACCTGATATTGTCTGGTCTAATCTGATTTGAATTTTTTCTGGTCTGATCTGATTCAATTTGGTCTGGTCTGTTATGATATGATATTATTTTATCTATATTATTATCTGATTTGATGTGGTCTGAATGTGTCTGGTCTGATCTGATTTTAATAAAAATAAATAATAAGTCCTGAAAATAAGTCCTAGAGAATGGGGTTGATTAGGGGTACAAACATCATTTGGCTTCGAAAGATTAAAGAGTACATTTATTTAGGTAAATTAACAATAATAAAATATTTTTATTAAAACTATTCATATACTAGTATTTACTTTAGTGATCCTAGCTACAGTATTGTTTTATGTACTTGTGTCCTCTGTTGTTGTTGGTTTCTGGTGATTTTATAACAGTAACTAGTAAATAACCCGTCGAGACTCGACGGGCATAACTTAATATTTTATATAATATATGTACTTATGTTATATAAAGCAATAATAAATTAAATTTTGAGTAATGAAAAATGTGTAATGATTTTTTATACATTCAAAAAAGGATGTATATGATAATATAATTTTATTATTTTTAAAACTAACAAAGAAATCATATTATACCGTATTCTTTAGCTTCTATGGCTTGTCAAGTACAAATCTAACAGATCAATAAAATTAACTATTAAAATAATATTTTTATTTGATTTGAAATTTAAATTAAGATAAAATAAAATTTAAAAATAAGTATGAAGCATAATATGAAAAAAAATTCATAACAATTTGCTGAAAATTTCATTGGTGAAAAAGAATTCTCGTCACACTCTAGTGGAATACAAAATCCAGAATATACAGTCATACCTCTTGGAAGGAGTAGGGATGCTATTCCACTGGATGATATATGCAACACAATATCACTTCTCCCACGAAGGGCTAAACATAATATTTTCTAGATAAATTATTGATAAATGTCTTGTCAGTTCCACCACGTAAAGAAAAAAAATTAACACTCATCACTATCAACTACATACATTATTTTATTATAAACATTCCTCTACTCATTAATCAACAAAGGTAATAGCTTAGCATGATCCGCCTTCATTTCTTCCTTATTATAATATGTCTCTTCTAGTATCAATAAATTATTTGTTTCAGACGTTAAAACTTCGTTCAGTACCGGCATTCCAGAGAAACTTTTCAATTTATAGAATTTGCAATATTTAGCCTTTCAATTTCTAACAAAGCTAGATTTATATTTATTCTTCGGTTAACTGCAAATCTATTGAAATATAGATTAATGAAGTATTTCTTAATAAATAGATTCAAAAAAAATTAACTTTTCCTTTTTTATTTATTGATGGATCTTTCGTATCCCAATAACTCTTTATGTAACACCCCGATTTAATTAACTCATAATTAATTAATTTAATTATGGTTAATTAACAAAAGACTTAGTATGTGGATTATTTTGTAGGGAATGAAGATTTAAGTGGGGGGATAAGTGAGTTCAACTCACTAGATAATAAGAGTCAAGTGCTCAAATGGGTGCAATGTGGTCAAGACAAGTAGTGTAAACCTTTTAACCCACATTCCGACCCGACCCGGATCCATTTTACTCTTAAAAATCAGATTTTTGGGCATTGAAACCCATTTCCTCATCTTCTCTTCCCCTCTTTCCCGTCACTCTTCTTTGGGGAGCTAGGGTTGGTGCCAAATCCTCCTAAATCCTTGATTTTATGCTCAAATCAATTGGGGGTTTCATTATACTACCTTAGGTAAGTAATTTACATCAAGTATTTCATGGTTTGGAAGAGTATTGAAGTGGGTTTTGAAGGGAGCAAGTTGGTGACGGGATTAAATGATTTTGGGATGAACTCTTGTAGATCGGCTTGGAATTGGTGTTAAATCCTTGCTTGGGAGTTGCAAATCAGTTTTGGGAGCTAAGGTAATGTTTTTGGTTGAGTAATTTCAGTTTTTAAGCTTCCAATTGGATGCAAGTTGGAAGATCTCCATGTTTGGAGATGATCTTTGATTTTGGCTTGATTTCTTGTTGTGTAGCTTGGGATTGGTGTTTGGAGGAGTTGGGGAGCTGTATTGGAAGATTTTGGACCACCTCAATACCAGGCAAGGGTAGAGATAGGCCTAAATGGGGGCATAATCGGTGGAATGGCCGGAAACCGCCATTTCCATCGTTTCTGGTGTGTCGGCGCGCACTTGGCGCGCCCTTTAGCCAAACAGCGCGCGAGCAGCGCGCGACACGAACGTCACGACGCCCGTGACAAGACCCGCGCGGGGTTGGCGCGGTTTTCTTGAGAAAACCGCGCGGGGAGCGCGCCAGCTCCCCTGCCCGCGCGATTCTTTCGCTCGTTTTCCAATCCTTTCTCCTTCGTGTTTCCTTAGTTCTTCTTATGCTTCTAGCATGCCATAACTATCATTATGCTCACAATCTTTGAACCTAGTTGCGATTAGCGGTGATCTACTATGCCTTAGTTGAGATCGAGTCTTGTTTCGCTTCTATGTTGATGTGAGTGTTGGTGCCGATATGTGGGGCTTGGCACACCCTTGACACTTAACTCGTGGTGAGTTGTTTATTTTGTCATGATGCGTAATTTACGTATTGACATGTGTGGAATTGAATCTGATTATGTGTTGGTGCCGATATGTGGGGCTTGGCACACCCTTGATACTTAACTCGCGATGAGTTGTTGATGCCGATACGTGGGACTTGGCACACCCCTGATTATACTTAACTCGAGATGAGTTGTTTATTTTGTCCTGATGCGTTGATTTACGTATGGACATGTGATCGAATTGAATCTGAATATCTGTGATGATATGAAA
Source organism: Hygrophila difformis (assembly GCA_030278955.1). Lineage (NCBI taxonomy): Eukaryota > Viridiplantae > Streptophyta > Magnoliopsida > Lamiales > Acanthaceae > Hygrophila > Hygrophila difformis. The sequence continues at coordinate 24,900,768 of JAOANR010000007.1, forward strand.
TGCCACGACGGTAGGATACGCTATGCTTACGAGTCGGAATCCGATTGGGCATAGTGGGATCTCTACCCAGAAGCATTGATACTGTGATGATATGTGAATATCTGTGATGATATGTGAATATCTGTGATGATATGAAATGCCACGACGGTAGGATACGCTATGCTTACGAGTCGGAATCCGATTGGGCATAGTGGGATCTCTACCCAGAAGCATTGATACTGTGATGATATGTGAATATCTGTGATGATATGTGAATATCTGTGATGATATGAAATGCCACGACGGTAGGATACGCTATGCTTACGAGTCGGTATCCGATTGGGCATAGTGGGATCGCTACCCAGAAGCATTGAGACTGAAAAGGATTTATATCCTAGTCTGATTTTGGCTGGAAAGGGCTCATGACCCTTTGCCTGACCCGCTTGCCGTAAGCCACGATTTCAGCTGTTAGTGTCCGCGGCGGGGGCACTGTGGGTATGTCTCTCGACCATTAAGGGGAGTGGACCCTTATATGGGAGGGAATACCGACCATGGTACCTAGGTGCGCGCTAGGCATGCTTATGTGTTGCATTTAGGGTAGATAGACATCCTAGGTCATAACATTTCATCTCATCATCCATCATTCATCTTATTTGCAGTGGTTGAAGCACCGGTATGGGACGGTGTGATGTTTACTTATTTGCACTGTTTAATTTTTATGTTATGCCTAACAAATGTTTAAAAACGGAATATATCTCCACCTATATGTATAAATATACTTCTAGGGAATCAAGTTAATTCTTGTTTCCCCTTATGCCGATTCTTCTATTCTTGCTCAGTACCTTGTACTGACCCTTGCTATGTTTTTATGTATAGATATTCCCGGGGAAGACGCAGAGCCTGAGTACGATGTGGGGTTTGGGGATGAGTGATCTACCTAGAGATGCATTAGCATGTTGTGGACTTATGTGCTTGTCTTGAATATTATACTATGTACTGTCTTGTGTTTACTGGATATCTCTGACAGGTTGAGTTGAGACTGTTATGTCGACTGGTAAGTCGCATGAATAAGGCTTGTAAGCCGGACGTCTGTTATGATGTGAGGTTTCCTTTTCTGGATTTGTATTATGATTCATTGGCTTCCTGTTTACTTGGCTACGTGTTATTGATCTTAAATTGATTGGCCAACAGTTTAAGAGAGGTAACACGGCAGTGACGTCACAGAAATTTGGTTTTAAATTTTTGGGGCGTTACAGGTTGGTATCAGAGCCATGTCTGCTCGTATGTGCTTAGAATTCTAACACAAGCATGTGGTGAGATGTGTGGGGGAAAGCATATAGTGTAGGAATTGCATCTGGTTCTGCTTATATTCTTGTTAATTGCATTGTTTTTGGTTATCTGCGTCCCCTATAGGGGTGGATTGTGGTTTGTGAATCAAACCAGGATCAATCCTTGGGGATATTCCGGGAGATCTATACTTAATAATCGATGTTCGGTAAAGAATTATTCTTATTTACAGAGTGTTACTGAATATCTCGTTACGTTACGAATATAGGATGCCGCCGCGCCGGGATGGAAAGCCCAGGAGGAGGGGAAGGCCTCGTAGGAATCAGGGGCCAGCTACTGGGGGTCGTGGACAGTGCCATGAGAATGGTGGACTTGGCAATGATCACGTGGAAAATGTTCCAATTGAGGAACCTGTAGAGGTGGAGGATGACTTGAACTATGAGGACGAACCAGTGCCTCCACCACCACCGCCACCGGTGCAGATGCCCATTGATCCTCAGTTTATGCAACATATGTTTAATGCTATGCATGGGATGTATCAGGGGCAGGCGAATCAACCTGCACAACCACCACCCAGACCCGTGGATTACGTGCATCTAGCAAGGCATTATCAACCGCCGGTCTTTAGTGGAGGAGTAGACCCGGTTGCTCTGACTGATTGGATTTATCATATGGAGGAGATCTTCGAGAATATAGACTGCCCTGAGGATTGGAAGGTCAGGGTGGGACGGCAGTATCTTACTGGACCAGCTCTCCATTGGTGGAGGTCGCGTAAGAGTGAGCTTATGGCGAGACCCAACTTCTCATGGGGAGTTTTCTGTCATGCTTTGAGATCCCACTTTTTCACCACACAGATGATGAATGTTAAAAAGAGGGAATTTCTCAACCTAGAGCAAGCAGGAAATATGACAGTGTCTGAGTACTATGGTCGTTTTGTGGAACTCATGTCATACGTACCAATGCTAGTTGCTGATGAGGAAGATAAGGTTTCGAAGTTTGTGGATGGATTGAAGGCTGAGATCCGGACTGGGTTTAGCAACCAACACGCCTGCTTAGCTTCAGCATATGATCAGGCTTTATTTATTGAAAGAGCTCGTGCTGATGTGCAGCGCGTGTGGGCCGCTCGTCGCAGGGAGTCAGGGGGGCCGATTAGACCCCATCATAGGCAGACGAGGCCGAGAAGCGGTGGAGAGACCTCTAGGCCTCAGACTTATGCACAGCCACCGTATAGAAGCGGACCCCACTGCTGGAATTGCGGACAGCAAGGACATTTGAGGTCACAGTGCCCACAGTTGGTGGGTCGAGTAGGAGGATCTACTTCAGATGCGTCTGGTGGGAATGCGTCGCGTGGACGAGGTGCAGACAGAGGTCGTGGACCACAGGGGAACCGTGTGGGCCGCCTCAATGTGATTGAGCGGGCTGAGCTAGATGGGCGAGATGATGTCATGACTGGTAAGTTGCCCATTGTTCAATTTCAATCTTGATCGACGTAACCATCTGTAACAAGTGCCCCAGGTAGTGTCTTATGTTATTACATGCGTAGGTACTATACTAGTTGATAATGTGCATGCTTATGCCTTATATGATTCTGGTGCATCATGCTCGTTTATATCATCGGAATTCGTAACTAATAATGATATGGGACCACTGGAGGCTTATCAACTCCTTGTTACGCTACCTTTGGGAGACCTCATGCGGAGCCAGTGGATTAAACCCGATGCACAGATAATCATCAAAGATCAAGAGTTCAGAGCGAATCTAGTGGTGCTAGATTTGGCCGATTTTGACGTGATTTTGGGAATGGATTGGCTGTCTAAGTACCAAGCCAGATTAGACTGCGGGATACCAAGGATTTCCTTCACCGATGAAGAAGGTGAGCAAGTGGTTTATTCCCCTCCTAACATTCGAGTGGTATCTTCTGTCACTTTTGCAGCTTTAATTAGAAAAGAGTATCCGGTATACTTTTGTTCTGTGCGTGATATGACGCCCTTGTGTTAGAGTGATCTTTCAGAGCGAGTGGTGATGGGTCCTGAACTCATTGAACAGACCACGGAAGTGGTACGAGTGATCAGAGACAGAATGAAGGAAGCTCAGGATCGTCAGAAGAGTTATGCTGATTTGTCCAGGAGAGACATTGAATTCGAGATTGGAGATTGGGTACTCTTGAGAGTGTCACCCATGAGGGGCGTGAGACGATTTGGGAAGAAGGGGAAACTGAGTCCCAGATTTATAGGCCCCTATGAGATCACTAAGAAGATTGGGAAGGTCGCTTACCGGTTAGAATTGCCAACTGAGGTGGGAAAGGTGCACAACGTTTTCCACGTCTCTCAGTTGAGGAAGTTTATCTCGGATCCTGACAAGATTATACAACCGGAGGAGGTGGAGTTGGATGACAACCTAGAATACGAAGAATACCCCGTGGCGATTCTAGACACTAAAGAAAAGGTACTTCGCAATAAGGTGATCAAAATGGTGAAAGTACTTTGGTCGAGACATGGCGTAGAGAATGCCACTTGGGAGACAGAGGAAAGCATGGCGAGGCGTTATCCTGAATTGGATTTGACTCCAATTCAGTGAAGTAATGACCTTAATCCATACTTTTTCATTCGAGGACGAATGATCCTAAGGGGGAGAGATTGTAACACCCCGATTTAATTAACTCATAATTAATTAATTTAATTATGGTTAATTAACAAAAGACTTAGTATGTGGATTATTTTGTAGGGAATGAAGATTTAAGTGGGGGGATAAGTGAGTTCAACTCACTAGATAATAAGAGTCAAGTGCTCAAATGGGTGCAATGTGGTCAAGACAAGTAGTGTAAACCTTTTAACCCACATTCCGACCCGACCCGGATCCATTTTACTCTTAAAAATCAGATTTTTGGGCATTGAAACCCATTTCCTCATCTTCTCTTCCCCTCTTTCCCGTCACTCTTCTTTGGGGAGCTAGGGTTGGTGCCAAATCCTCCTAAATCCTTGATTTTATGCTCAAATCAATTGGGGGTTTCATTATACTACCTTAGGTAAGTAATTTACATCAAGTATTTCATGGTTTGGAAGAGTATTGAAGTGGGTTTTGAAGGGAGCAAGTTGGTGACGGGATTAAATGATTTTGGGATGAACTCTTGTAGATCGGCTTGGAATTGGTGTTAAATCCTTGCTTGGGAGTTGCAAATCAGTTTTGGGAGCTAAGGTAATGTTTTTGGTTGAGTAATTTCAGTTTTTAAGCTTCCAATTAGATGCAAGTTGGAAGATCTCCATGTTTGGAGATGATCTTTGATTTTGGCTTGATTTCTTGTTGTGTAGCTTGGGATTGGTGTTTGGAGGAGTTGGGGAGCTGTATTGGAAGATTTTGGACCACCTCAATACCAGGCAAGGGTAGAGATAGGCCTAAATGGGGGCATAATCGGTGGAATGGCCGGAAACCGCCATTTCCATCGTTTCTGGTGTGTCGGCGCGCACTTGGCGCGCCCTTTAGCCAAACAGCGCGCGAGCAGCGCGCGACACGAACGTCACGACGCCCGTGACAAGACCCGCGCGGGGTTGGCGCGGTTTTCTTGAGAAAACCGCGCGGGGAGCGCGCCAGCTCCCCTGCCCGCGCGATTCTTTCGCTCGTTTTCCAATCCTTTCTCCTTCGTGTTTCCTTAGTTCTTCTTATGCTTCTAGCATGCCATAACTATCATTATGCTCACAATCTTTGAACCTAGTTGCGATTAGCGGTGATCTACTATGCCTTAGTTGAGATCGAGTCTTGTTTCGCTTCTATGTTGATGTGAGTGTTGGTGCCGATATGTGGGGCTTGGCACACCCTTGACACTTAACTCGTGGTGAGTTGTTTATTTTGTCATGACGCGTAATTTACGTATTGACATGTGTGGAATTGAATCTGATTATGTGTTGGTGCCGATATGTGGGGCTTGGCACACCCTTGATACTTAACTCGCGATGAGTTGTTGATGCCGATACGTGGGACTTGGCACACCCCTGATTATACTTAACTCGAGATGAGTTGTTTATTTTGTCCTGATGCGTTGATTTACGTATGGACATGTGATCGAATTGAATCTGAATATCTGTGATGATATGAAATGCCACGACGGTAGGATACGCTATGCTTACGAGTCGGAATCCGATTGGGCATAGTGGGATCTCTACCCAGAAGCATTGATACTGTGATGATATGTGAATATCTGTGATGATATGTGAATATCTGTGATGATATGAAATGCCACGACGGTAGGATACGCTATGCTTACGAGTCGGAATCCGATTGGGCATAGTGGGATCTCTACCCAGAAGCATTGATACTGTGATGATATGTGAATATCTGTGATGATATGTGAATATCTGTGATGATATGAAATGCCACGACGGTAGGATACGCTATGCTTACGAGTCGGTATCCGATTGGGCATAGTGGGATCGCTACCCAGAAGCATTGAGACTGAAAAGGATTTATATCCTAGTCTGATTTTGGCTGGAAAGGGCTCATGACCCTTTGCCTGACCCGCTTGCCGTAAGCCACGATTTCAGCTGTTAGTGTCCGCGGCGGGGGCACTGTGGGTATGTCTCTCGACCATTAAGGGGAGTGGACCCTTATATGGGAGGGAATACCGACCATGGTACCTAGGTGCGCGTTAGGCATGCTTATGTGTTGCATTTAGGGTAGATAGACATCCTAGGTCATAACATTTCATCTCATCATCCATCATTCATCTTATTTGCAGTGGTTGAAGCACCGGTATGGGACGGTGTGATGTTTACTTATTTGCACTGTTTAATTTTTATGTTATGCCTAACAAATGTTTAAAAACGGAATATATCTCCACCTATATGTATAAATATACTTCTAGGGAATCAAGTTAATTCTTGTTTCCCCTTATGCCGATTCTTCTATTCTTGCTCAGTACCTTGTACTGACCCTTGCTATGTTTTTATGTATAGATATTCCCGGGGAAGACGCAGAGCCTGAGCACGATGTGGGGTTTGGGGATGAGTGATCTACCTAGAGATGCATTAGCATGTTGTGGACTTATGTGCTTGTCTTGAATATTATACTATGTACTGTCTTGTGTTTACTGGATATCTCTGACAGGTTGAGTTGAGACTGTTATGTCGACTGGTAAGTCGCATGAATAAGGCTTGTAAGCCGGACGTCTGTTATGATGTGAGGTTTCCTTTCTGGATTTGTATTATGATTCATTGGCTTCCTGTTTACTTGGCTACGTGTTATTGATCTTAAATTGATTGGCCAACAGTTTAAGAGAGGTAACACGGCAGTGACGTCACAGAAATTTGGTTTTAAATTTTTGGGGCGTTACACTTTATACACTCGATTCTTTTATTTATAATATGCTTTACGAAAATAACTAATTTACTCTAAACCAATTAATTATATATAAAATATGAATTTTCAAAATTCTCTTAAAAATTACTCCCTCCGTCCCATTAATTCCGTCTCACTTTCATCTTTGGTCCGTCCCATTCCAATTGTCTCATTCCCTTTTTAGATATAATAACTACAAATCTACTCCTAATAAATAAATATACTACATCCGTCTCAACATTTTTGTTATAGAGAGTTTTTTTGCACTATTCACTATTTAACTTTGATTCAAATTTTTAATATAGCTATGTAAGAAAAAACATAGTCAAATGAGATCTTCTTAGACTCGTCTAATCTTATAGTTTTAGACAATTAATTTTTTATAATTTTTCGTTGTACACAATTTAAGTTATTAACCGTTGAAAATGTGTCTCGACATACGTGTCGAAAGCCAATATAACAAAAACAATGAGACGGAGGAAGTATTAAAATTTCAAACATACAACTATCATATCACACATAAAAAATCAATTAACAATTCAAAACTCATTACAATCACATCATATAAATTCTTAATTTACCACCACTTTAACAATAATCTACCATTATATTAAATACTAACTATCCCACATAAAATACCGTGTCCAAAAGTTTTAAGACGCTTTTAACGGGGCGGAGGGAGTATAATTTTTTATATTATTTTTAATATAATAAAATATAAATAAGATTTATACTATTTAATATTTTTTATATACAATTAGAATGATATAATTATAAAATATATTTTTAAAAATTAGCAACTATACAATTGTATATTAATTTTAGGAGAAGCGACTTATTTTTGTAAAAACATGACATATATATACATTAATTAATATTTACAAATCTTTTCTATATATTCATTAATATATCTTTTAATAATATAAATTTGATATATACACTGTGAATTTCATATAAATTAAAAATTAAATATCTTTTAAGAACTAAAAATTGAAATTTCATATACATATTAATATATCTTTAATATGAATAAATAAATATGATGTGCAATGTACATTTTGATTACATCATTTACTACACCAAAAATAATATAACCAAAATTGTGACTAAACCTATAGAAAATTATCGACATTACAATATGATCATCATATTGAAACGTAAACGAAATATAATTCTTAGTTTCCAGTACAAAACCTCGTCTTAATAATCCTATGGTGCAAAAACTGAAAATGTATATTCATTCATGCCATAATAATCCTATGGTGTAAAAAACTCAAAATCTATAAATAAATAATAAATGCAGCAATAAAATCTAAAATAAATAAATGCTGAATAATAAAATATAAAATAGATAAAATAAAAATACAAAATTTCAAATTTTATCTTTCAAATATTTTTAAAAGTGAATAAATCTCTAATGAATAAATACATAAATAAATGCAAAAATCTAACATTAGTAAATTTAAAAATGCAAAATAAATAGATAAAATAAAAGTTACAAATTTTAATTTTCAAATCTTTCAAATATATTTAAAAGTGAAGTCTTTCAAATATATTTAAAAGTGAAGATTATGAGAATTCTATATAAATTGGAAATTCCATATTTTCAAAAACTGAAAATCTTTAATAAATAAATAAATAAATGCGAAATTAAAATTAATACACTAAAAATGAAAAAATCTATAAAAATTAGAATTGGAAATTGAGACACCACATTAAATTTAGGATAAGTTGTTCACTAATGCTTTAATATATATATATAGATAATATGTTGTGATATTTTGCCCTTTGCAAATACTATTAAATTGTATTTTCCTCAAAGTAAACAAGTTGTCCTGATGCCGATTCAACGAAGACAATCTACAAGTAGCAATAATTATTTTGGGAGAATATTACGTATGTGTAATGATGGATTGATGGAGACAACATCAACAAGGTTAATTACTTATTATTTGGAGAAAGCAGTTTTAATTAGCAAGTAGCTAGTCTGGAATATATTAGTGTATATATATATACTAGAACTCGTTGGCCGCGCGCTACGCTGCGCGGGCCAACGAATGAATTTTAGGATTGATTTCTAAAGTTGAATTGTAAATGATTTGTAGTGTAACTGTGTAAATCAAAGAAGCACAGAGCATGGAAAATGCATCCTCAGGATTGATTTCTAAAGTTGAATTGTAAATGATTTGTAGTGAAACTGTGTAAATCAAAGAAGCACAAAGCATGGAAAATGCATCCTCAGCATTGTCCTCGCCATTCACCATTACCTGAGAAGAAACATCGGATTTCGAGACATCCATGCCTGCATTGTCCTCATTTTGCTCCTCGTGTTAAGTTTCTGGAACAGCCCATTGGATTTGGATTTTCTTCATATTTTGATGCTCAGCTCCAACTGGCGTACACTTTGCATCTGTAATTGTTATTATTGAAAAAAAAAGGGAAATAAAAATAAAGTAATAGTGATGATTTCAAATTTTGGTGAATATGAAACCAAGAAATGGTACCTGCAGGTTCCAATTGGCCTTTGTTTAGAGGTTTCTTCAACATGGTTACTCCTGGGAACACAATCATGCTCATGTGCCTCTTTTCTAGGGGGACGAAACCAAATACTTTTGTCCATGTTTCATTAAGCTTTTCTCAACACCAAGAGAACACAGAACCTGGAAGAAGGGACCGAGGATAGAAGACAGGGTTGGAGGTAGATATTGCCATGAAAAATTAAGACTAAAAAATGCATATCGTGATAGCGTTGCATCCATTGTCTGTCATATTAAACTCGAACCCTACCACCAATTTGTTTCCCAGCAATGTAATTACAGCAACTGAGCAAGTGGTTATGATCACAAGAAAGCAACAGAAAGAGAAAGAGAAGGTATACCGTTTCGATAGCATATAAAAGACGACTGCACATCCCTTGACGGGGGAATAGGAAGAAATGTCATTACACAAAAAGAATATTCAGCTGAACAACACAATCACCCTGCAACATCAATTTAAGCTCAATTAAAATGTTTGTCCACTTCTCGCATAAGAATATTCAGCTTGATCAAGAAATTAAGTAATTTGGCATCGAGTCATAAAACCCTGAATTTGGCATACAAAACCCCTTAAAGATTAAACAAAAGCTGGAATGAATATTATTGTTTAGTCATTTTTTTTATTAAAACAAGAAAGTGTAAATAAACATAATACAATGGAGGATAAGAGTTTCATTGTAGTTGCTTACTCTAGTTTCATCACAGTTAAAGATAAAAAAAATCAATTGTCCAGAGTTTCCTACAGGACATCAATTCAAACACAATAAAAACTAAAATGCGAGGTAAAGAATCATCAGAAATCCTCCATAGAGAACAAATTTAAGAGATAGCATTTTCTGGCAGAAAATATAAAATATATATATATATATATATATAATGTAAACGGAAACGTAAACTCTAACATAACATACATTATAACCAGAAATCAATTTAAAGTTCCGAGCACACAGAAAAATTCCAAAAACCAGAGCTCACAGCTGGGAATGAATTTGGTATTCTGCAAATAGGTGGAATACAAATAAATCAAAAGAAAGCTTGCAGATCCCCATTTTATCAAGAATACAGAAAAATTGCCTTTTTCCTGACATACTCAAATTTGTTATTTTACTACATAATTAGGAATGGTAAGTCACTTCACTAAAATGCATGCAATTTAAGAAAAGTATTGGTATTGCTTTATGCATTTGAAGAATCACTTGCAAGTACCTCATAGACTTTTGGTCGGGGACCTCTCTCCAGCAGCGTGGCACCCTCCTCCTCCAGAAACCCCTTTTCAGCTCTTCTCAATAAAACCTATATGAGATTGATTCCAAAATGTATATCTTCAAAAGATTCATACTATCCACCACAAAAAATTTCAGAAAATCAAGCAATTTACCCCTCTCGAGTCCAGTAAAAATCCTCTAATCCTTAAGAAATTGCCTCTTACATCGCACATGCCCATTGGCAGCTTATTTAATGGAGAGCAGTCCTCCCGGTTAAATAGTCTACCCGAGTAACCTGAAAATCACCGAGAACAGGATTCCCACAAAGTTGTAACGGATCAAATAGAATCTGTATGCATAATCCATTAAATTGATAACGAATGCGACAATCAGACATAGCTATACGCAAAACCTCCTAACATTACCAAATAACAGTAACTGATAAAGGGTACACAAAGTTGAGAAAAACTGACATTGCACGAGAAGAGAAGAAGGGTTTGAACAACTTCCATTGGCCATATCAACAAGCTTGCATCAATGATGTCTGAACAAACAATTACACATTAGGTAAAAGTTCAGGTCCAACAAAAACCAAATCACAATCATTTCATAAAAATTTGCAATAACACTAATTTTCAAAGATTCTTTCAAACAACCAAAAATTAAGACTCATTTGAACTCCCAATAACACAACAACCCATTCAAGAGTCTATGCATATGTATCATGTATGTATGACCAACACCTGTGAACAAACAAGCAGAATGAACAAATCTTCATACCTGCCCACAATAATTTCTCGAGTTCACATTAGCTCCACTCTCCAGCAACAATGCTACAATCTAAAAAATAATACTAATATTGAAGATTCAATAAATGAAGGCAATTACAAAAAAGATAAAATGTATGAAGCAAAAACACAGTCTCTGAGCTGAACAATGGCGCTAGAGTAGGAGCAGAACACATGGCGCCACTGGAGGAACTCAGGAAAAACCTAGATCTAATTCTAATGCTTTGCAAGGAACCTGTTCCATGTTGTGCTGAAGACTAAATTGACTTGATCTTTTCAAGCAATAATTAAACCAATAATTCGCATAATTCAAGAACATCGAAACAGGAGAAACAGTTGCAAACAATTGACAGGTCAACAATTATTTTCTATTAACGGATATATGTTATTAGCAACGCAATAAAAATTGAAATGAATGACATCAACGCTTAGATTAAAAATAGCATACTTTTGTTAGAACTTCACCAATTCTTCCTTTTCTTCCTTTTCTATTTTAAAAATGGAAAGAATCTGAAGAGATGCGAATCACCCAAAAGTGAAAAACCATTATACCTTTTCAAGCAATAGGCAAACCAGAAATCTCTAGAATTGAAGAACATCCATGCAAGGAAAATACCTGAGCAATGGCAGACGAGATGATCCCATCGACCATTATAAGGCATGGGCATCATTACAACCATGGAAAGCCTGCGAGCATTGGCAGAAAGGTTGCCCAATTCTGGAATACTAAAATGCACGTAAAGTATAAGACAAACATTATAATCATCTAAAAGAGAAGGGAAAGATATGAATAAATATTAGGTGATAATGTCAGACGAAGTGGGTTACCTGCAATAAGATAGATGCGAAGAACTATTAGTTCTAGAGACCTGCTGCTTGTAAAAGTTCTTGGTAAACAATATTACGGGTCCATTCCACACAAAGATTTCCTTCTGCGATGATTTGATCAGGGGGACGAATTGTTATATATAAAGTATCAAATGACCGTGCACGAGACAAAGCTACATATAATTGGCCATGCATGAAAACAGGTTCTTTAATGAATACACCCACATGCTGTAGTGTTTGTCCTTGTGATTTATTTATAGTCATAGCGAAGCACAATTTCACTGGAAATTGAATTCGAGTGAATTCAATAGATGTTTTATTCGTTTCTTTTGGTATAAGGGGAATTCTAGGTATGAAACACGTTGTGCCAGAACATGGGCCAGTAATGATTTCAGCTTCAAGTAGATTATTCGACATATGTTTACAGATAAGCCTGGTTCCATTTGATAGGCCGTTTGATGGAGATAGATTTCGCAACAACATTATAGGAACACCTTTTTTTAATGTGAGGATATGTGGCGGCAATCCATTAGGAGTTAGCGTACAGAGCAAATCTTCATAATGAGCTTGCTGAGTTGGATCTTTAGTTTTATTCCTTGAAATAGATGTCATTACTTCACCAGGAATTTGATTTAAAATAATAGCATTAATGTGGTCAACAACCTCGTTTGTAGTTGTAAGAATAGATCGTGATACAAAAGCCTCTTTAGAAGGGCATTGGAGTATATGTGAAGGATATATTTTTTCAACTAATGTCGAAATGTTATCATCTAGAAATGGAATTAAATTATTCTTGGGAATCTGGACTTCACCATTAACTGAGTTTATGCATGTATTGTTTCCAATACCATCCAGAAATGTTGCAAAAGCAGGGTCATTTTGCGCCCGCATATTTTTCTTTAGATGGAATTTTTGTGCAGCTCGAAACAAATTGGATGAGACAACGCTGGCCTCAATGTAAATGTCTTTCGTAGCATTTGGTATGACTGGGGTGATTTGTCTAAAATCACCACCAAATATAATAACTTTTCCACCGAATGGCTCTGTGATATCAGTGATGTCTCTTAAAGTATTGTCCAATGCTTCGATAAGCTCCTTGCGTGACATAGAAATTTCATCCCAAATAATCAATGCAATTTCTCTCAAATGTGCTGCTAGATTTGATTGTTTTGATATGCTACATGATTTATGTTCAAGTATATCTAATGGTAATTTGAATTTTGAATGTGCTGTTTGGCCATTTGGTAGTAAAGAAGCTGCAACGCCAGAAGAGGCTACAGCAGCTGAAATTAGATTAGATCTATGAGCATAACCCAGAATCGTATTATATAAATATGTTTTCCCCGTGCCAGCAGGGCCATCAATGAAACATACAAAAGGCAATTGGTTGTGTAATTTATTTGCAACAATTTGGAAAATTTCATATTGATCTGCATTCAATGTATCGGGTAATGGTAGGGTATCATATAACGAAGATTGTGGAAAAGGAGTTGGTTCAAAAATATTGTCATCCGTATTTGATATTGGATCATTATTTACTATAATACCAAAGTCTGCTAAAGTATTTCCAGTTGCAGAAAGATGTCTATTAACATTCATAGCAGCATGTACTTCGATATATGAGTCAGTATAATTAGCATTAGTATTAGATGATATAGTAGCAGTGCAAAATTCATAGAACTGTTTCCATAGACTTTGAGGTTCAGAAGGACTACAAAACATCAGCAGTGTTGCAAAGAGTTGAGAGAATGAATTTGGAAGCTGAAATTGTGAAGCTTCAATTAAGCAATCAATGATTGCTGTGTCACTTTCCAGCAGACCCAAAGCCACACATGCAGCTCTAAAACTTTCACATCGAACACCATTAACAGTTGCAATGTCATCAAATGATTTTGGTGCACGACGGTTTTGTAAAAGGATTCGGAGATAATATCTTTCATTTTCATTTGGTCGTGCAGTGACAATACGGCCTACTACAATTCCTTGCTTTCTTTTATACCATTCTTTCTCTTTTGAATTCCAAACAAAGTGTTCTGGAAAATCCTTGTATAAAAGGTTTTTGTCTTTGGCAAAATTATCAACATTATTCATGCGGAAAAATTCTGTAAGCATGGTACGATGTGCCTGATTGTTTTCTACTATACTTTCAACAGAAGCAGCCGTACAGAAACTTGTGTATTGGAAATTTGGCAAGTGCAGCTGTAGTGAAATAACAGGAGGCCGCATTTCATTCATGAGAAATCCAAAAATACGCCAGGCTGCCTCAGGAGGGGCAACCCAACGACCAGTTTGGAATGCCGCTATTTCATCAATTTGTTCAGATTGTTGAGACCCACGAACAGAAAAAGCAATACGATCATGACCTTTATACACATACTTATACAAATATTTGACTAATTTAATTGAAGAACAAATTTCAACGTTTATGTGGCAATCAAATTTTGATAGCAAGTATGGGTTATAAGGCACAATCCATCTATTGTCCAGTAATCGATTGCGTGAAAAAACAACCACCCCATCATTGCGTCTACGATATAAAGGATATCCATTTGAAGCATGTGTTGTAAGATCATTAAATTCTTTAGGATAATGATTTTTACATTTTCCATCGCGCATGCAAACATTTGATGGATTATCTGCTCCACAGGGTCCATGGAGCATATGTTTTGTAACTAATTCATGTAGATATTTTTGTGAAGCAGGATTCGGAAGTTCAGCAGATATAAAATCATCATATTGTGAAGGATCTTCCATTTTATCTTCAGGATGCATGATTAATAATATGTGAGCATGTGGCAGGCCTCTTTTCTGGAATTCAACGACATACGAGTAGGCACAAACATGGCCCAATACATGCTCTTTCAACAGCTCATTTTGAAGCTCTTGAAGTTTCACACGAAAGATGCGGGAAGTGAGGTCGGGGCGGTTAGTGCAATTCTCATTTTGAGAAAGATGTTGTGTAATTTCAGGCCATTGGGGATTACATGTAACTGTAATGAAGAAGTCAGGTTTCCCGAATTTTTGAACAAGAGCCATCGAATCCATATAACGACGGTGCATATCACGAGGACCACCAATAAAAGAAGAGGGTAGCACAATTGGTTTTCCAATTTGATTAAGATCATCTATCCCTTGTAGATTGAAAGCATCTTGAATTCCTTGCATGGTCTCAATTCTTTGGTTTCTTTGATTTTGTTCGGATCTATAAAAATCCAGGCGTTGAGTTTCTATTTTGATATACTGATCAACAAGATATTGTTGTAATAAACGACCAGTTTTCAGCAGAACCCCTAAGGAAGCCGGGCGGATCTGGAGGCGGTATGAATAGTACTCACGAATCGAGACATGGCTTTTATCCATTCGCCTTTGCCTTTTTCCACTGGCTGTATGAAAGGCAAATGAATGGCATTAAAGCAAGAACATGAATCAATGAAAAGGTATTGATGAAAAGGTGTAAAAACACCATACGTTCCGATCCTACTTCAGGCGATGGCTCATGTAGACTGGCAAAGAAATTTTCAGCAGTAGCACCAGCGACGTTAGGAGGCGCATTGCGCTTCTTCTTAATGATGCCTGGTTGCCAGCCTGGCTCTCCATACGGATGGATGAAAGGGTATTGAACAGGATCATAAGCGAATGAATGGTAAGAAACTTTCTTCGGGGCTCCATTGAATGGGTAAACTTGTATATCCCGAATTAAATCTGCATCAGTGGACTGACCATCTTGCCATATAGCAGAAATATCATCAACGGTTGGAAGGTTGTAGACTCGCTTGTCCAATTGGGTGGATGTTTTTAAGAAGATTTTATATTCATTAAGGCATGGAATCTGATGAAGCTGTCTAAAGAGTTTTGCATAAGGATTTGATTCAGTAATTTTCATGAGCAAAGCAACAAGATCTTTGTTTAGGTCAGGCTTGTCATTCATTCGTCTTTCAAGTTCAATAGAAGCATCGTGAAAATACAGCTGAAGGTTTTTGGGTTCGTCTGAAGCAGAGAATAAGGAATTAATATAGTGGTGCATGATCCCATTCACACGAAAGACATACACATTTTGTTCATTTCGCTGCAGAGCAACATCATATTTCACACCCAATGTTGAGAAAGAGAATGAATTGTTGTATGTACGAATATATGTCAAGAAATGAGCAGATAGTTGGTGTCTCTCAAGGAAAAGGTCTTCAAGAATAGGATGTGTCAATAATGGGTCTAAAGAAAAAGTTCCAAATGCACAACAGAATCCTTTGGACTCACCATTGAAGATTAAAGCACCACAATGATAGCAAATAGTAGGTGAAGGAGGTACCCAAGGCGAATTGAGTATTATATTCCTGCGTACCTGTGGACGCTGTGGTGTAATCTGGGCCCGGCTCCTTCGCACCTGACTTTGGTTGGATTGCTGACCACAACATATTTCCTCTCCTTCCGAGCCGAGGCGTTCCGCTGCTTGAGCTACACGGCGCTTCGGACGCTGCTGCTGGCAGCTGGATTCACCCTGTTCTACATTGGCCTGGCACAAGAAGTTCACAGACTGTGAAATGAGCAAGAAGCCCAAAAAAACGACAGGATCAGTTTATCTTAAAAAAAATAGAACAAAGTTTATAGATGGTGCATGTCTGTGAAGGAAAAGGTTTTGAAGAATAGGGGGTGCATGTAATGGATCCAAAGTGAATGTTTGAAAGGCACAACAAAATCCTTTTAGCCCAGCATAAAATAATAATACACCACAATGATTCCAAATATTATATGATTGAGGTATCCAATGTGTATTATTAATTTTGTCTTTACGTACCTGAGACTGTCGTGTTGCAAATGGTTGACTCGTCGTCAGAGAAGGCCGAGAACTTGATCCAACAGATAGTTGTGGGTCCACTTCTTCAATGGCCTCACGTCCAGATATTTGAGCTCGGCGACTAACAATTCGGCTTCGACGACTGGCTGTTTGTTCGTTTATTTGGTTTTGGCCCTGATCCAATGCATGTCGCTGGACTGCCTGAGCTCGGCGACGTGCAATGCGTTCCGCTTGACGACTGCCTTCGGCTGAGACAGAACTCTGGCCTTGGAGGCCTTTCTCTGAGGCTGCCTGACTTTGCTGAGATAAAAACAAAAACAAAGAAAAAGTTGTTAGTAAAAGGAGAGTAATAATTGATTCAAAATGATAAAATGTAACATATAGACGAAATCACGGTTGTGATCGAAAATAAGAATTGTTGGGGCATAAATTGGAAGGACTGTGAATACATGGATAACAGACCTGTTGTTGGGATGATGTAGTGCGACGAGTAGTCGTACGTTGACGTTGGCTGCTAGATTCTTCATAGATGGTTTGATGTTCTGCTGCATTTGCTCTACGTTTAAGAATGCGTTGTCGATGACTACTGCACTCTGCATCTGGCTGCATATTTTCCTGAGTTTTTGGATGGCCCATAGATTTCTAGGAAGAAAAATATATTAACTTACCTAAGCACTTAATTGCAAGTTAACCAAAAAACATTATGAAGCATAAATAGTACGAAAAAAATCATACAAAATAAACCATAAATGTATTCTGTTTTAAGAAAGTAAAAAGAAGCCATCGAAGCGAAAATGCAAACCTAAGCATTGTTTCATGTTGTATAGTATGAAAAGCAATGTATAAGTATAAGTATATGAAAATAAACCATAAATTAATACTATGCATTAGCCAATTTAAGTTACACAAAGAAGCATACATTGTTAGAAAACTCACAAAGCAACCTAGAAGGAATCTAAGTACATTAGCCTCTTTAAGTCAAGGATATCCATTTGTTAGATGATGCAAGATTAGCGAAAAATTTCAACTGAGCTTAAACCCATATTAAAATAACAAAAGTCAGGAAAGAAATGATGAAGTGCCCGAGATAAATGGTAATATTCTTCCAAACAGAGACCCTCCAGATACAAGGACAATATTAGCTGCACAAGGCATTTAAATATCTTGTTAATATTCATAAATCATCAGCAACTAAAAAAATAGGCAGGAGCATTTTAACCTGATAATATAAAATGCAGCTTATAAAAGAACATGGATATTAATATATTCAACTTTTAAATTCAGGATCACTAAGAAACTTTTAACACGTCCTAATGCCTGATTCAAGTGATGGGCACCATTTCTCAAAGGAAAAACATTAACTTGCCTTCACACCATACCATCACCCTTCATTTGTTAAGGAATTGCCAAAACATCAAGTTATTCTAAGCCCTGCACCACTATAAATTGAAAACCTTGAGCTACCTATACTCATTTCAGTCATTTAGTTATTCCACTTACAAAATCAAATCAAACTTGGTTTGAAACTAATGATTCAGAGTAGATACAACCAAAATACATCGGACAAAAAGGAAAACAACTAAAGCTGCTTGAACTTTATGTGCATCTCTGTGTAATACTCTGTGGTATACATTAAGTAGTTACTGTTAAGATTTCTACCATCTGGATCCGTGTAAGTAAAAATATCTAAGCAACATTGTTTGAGACTACCAATCATTTAAATCTCACAAAAATGAATATTATTGAAATCTATGTCTTGCTCAAATCCCTTACTACTAAAAATCAACCAACCCTCCTTTTATATAGACTACATAACATGAAACACATCAGCAAATTTTATCATTATGAAAACGTGCAAAGAATGTGCTTTAGTCATGTCTCCAAAGATTAGCATTCACTCATCGCTTGCACTGAATTCACATTGCCCAGATTCATTTCTACTTTCATTGTCCCTTGTTTTCTCGTCGTGGTCTGCTCCAGATGAATAAAGATTATACTCATTGACCGAGGTACAAGCAAAACAAAGCTTGTCTGCCATATCTCAGGGTAGTGAGCTGAATATTATTGCAAGTTATAGAAAAAACTAACAAAGATTTCCAAAAGAAAAATGAGAAAAGAAACCTGTAGCCTGTGCACATATGCATTCGAAGTGCAACTGAGCAGGGAAAAAATTACAGAGGCATACATCCATTGTTAAAAAAAAGAAACCATTTCTAAAGCACAAAACATAATAAGGGGAGGAATCTAATAACGCTACTGGAACAAAATATTAACCACATAAATATCAACACCAAAGTCTCTTCAAAGTAAGGTTTCCCCTCATAATTTGCTGAAATACAGAACAATTTCAATTCAGAACGCAGATTGAATGTTAGTTTCTAACATTAATCTAAATCTATAACCATTTGTACTTCACTCTAGAAAAATACTCTATCTTTAAGCCTTTAAACAGTACAACTGTGTTGTGTTATATCCAATTATTTCGATCAAATCAACACAAATATAAAAACAATCTCGAATTCAGATTGAATCAAATTGCGTTGTACAATCAGAGGCAGGCAAAACCATTTCCATTGCTAAAATATGCAAAGTTCATTTCAGTCGTAAATCAGAGGAGTAGAAACTTTAATTTGTTGTGGTTTGACCAACAAGAATGCTAAGAAATATTATAGAGATCAAAAGGGGAAAAAGAAAACAAACAGAAAAACATACATAGAAAAGCAAGACAAACAAATTGCCACATAATGCAAATTCCTGATTCCTAATACAGCAAGAGCAAAAGGTTCCAAATTTTATCAAGCCACGCATAAACATAAGTATCGATTAGAGGATTTAAAGAAGACAATAAAATGAAAAGCATTTACCGGAGCTACTCATTGCAATTATCCCAACATCCCACTCAAAAAATTTCATTCGAATTATGGAAAAAAATGATAACTGTCTTTTTTTAACAAAACAGAAACGGAATCAAGGAATGAACAGATCAATGCCATCTGCACTGTAATGCCAAGAGCTCTCGGATTTCATCATCATAAAAGTAAAATGTACAGTTTGGCCATACTCCACTTTATGAGCTATGCACTCTTCTCTATCAATCACAAATCTAATGCCAAAAGCCCCTTCAAAATATCCTATTATAACCAATATTGCTGCTACCGTCACTGCTGAACAAGCCATCGGGATCCCAATTTCAAATTTCCATGAGTTTGCATGTTGAGAAAAATAGGAAAACTGATATGGGAAACTCTCTTCATCAAATCTCAAACAAAGGCTCACATTATATGGAGTTAATATAATATAAAATTCTAGTGCAATCTAGACTTAAGAAATTTCTAAGAACAGAATTCAAATGTGATACAACCAATGACCACAACTAACATGTTTCATTTTATGCAATATAGGGTGGTCTACCTGTACAACTTACAGTAGCAATATCAAAGATTCAAAACAATGAAGAAAATAGAGATTTGCTAGCACCAACAAGATGGAGCCATTCGATCATTACAGGTAACCAAAAGGCTATCTGCTTAAAGTGACTTTTTAGTTCTACCTGTGCAACCAAACCCTTCCATTGAAATCCCACGCCCCCCACCCCCTCCAAAAATCAAGGTAAAAAGTGAATCTTCCTACCACATAACTCTAGCAGATAAACAAAGATTTAGCAACCAGATTAATACTTGTTTCAGACAAACTTAACAAGATTTAGCATAGGGGGCGAAAGAAAATTGGTACAAAGATGAAAAATCATCCTCGGGTGCCGCAAGAAATGTTAATCGATCGATATAGCAACCCTAAATCCTAATTCAGTCAACCCAAATCAGCGATTAACATTTCTCGCCTGAGATAAGCTTATTTGATTTAAAAGCCCAGAACCATGAATCAAAATTTCACCCACACACACAGATAAAACGGAGGAAATCAAAAGCCACATCCAGCCATGTTTTCTCCTCTCTGGGAAGCAGTGGTTCAAAAGTATCAATCAATACTAATGAGACAACAAAACAAAAGAAAACACTTAAGTTAGTCCCTACTCTAAAAATCAAGAAACCAAAAAACTTCTTGAGCTGAACTCATTTTACTTCATTCTCCACGAGATTTAACAAACCTTTGCATCCTACATGGCATTATTCAAGTATCCAGCCAAATTTATTAATATAAAAAAAAAGATTGCATATTGCCAGATTGAAACATCCAGCGAAGCCAAACAAATCAAATGCCCAATCAAATTCAAATTCGTATACCTGTAGGGGGAGGCAAAGACAGGTGAACGATTGGAGTGTTGGCGAGGCGGACGGGGCCTCGAAGCATAGGCACCGGGACCGGGTACAACGCGACCCGACGGCCGTGTGGAGAAGGGCGTCGCAGTGCGGCGAGCGATTCGGAACCCGTCGGATGGGTCGCACCGTTTCAACCTGAGCGAATGCGAGGCGGAGGGGGGGAATCTCAAAATGCGACGAGGACGGGCGGGTTCGCACGGGGAAAATGCTCGACAGACAGCGGCGACGGCGACCCCGCGGTCAATCTTTCACTGGCGGGAATTTGGGTGAAGAAGAGGGTAGCCAGACGCGATGATTGGGAATGGCGATCGCAGAGGGAGGGAGAAGAAAGAGAAGGTAGGAAAATTGGGAGAAAGAAAATTTGGGAGAGCAGATCAATCGTGGACGACGCCGTATTTGAAATTTACTGTTACACTGTAGCAAAATGAGCTACTGTAGTACTGTAGCAACAAAAGTGACATATATATATATTAGATATATATTCGACCAATCGATTTTATTTTTTTTTTTGGATGAGCCATTGAAGGCCTGGGAAATGGGTGGTGGGAGCCCATGTCACACAATTACACAAAGGGGAATAAAGGGGATGGATAGGGGGCCGGTGGGAATCGAACCTCCAACCTTCCGTTGGAAGTCAGGGGACTTAACCACTTGGGCTAAGTTCTCATCCCAATCGATTAAACTAAGATGTCGATACTTAGAATTTTTTAATAAATTTATATATGAATGACATGTAGGGGTGATATCGAGTCGAGTCGAGCTCGAGTATCATGGTACTTGAGCTTGAGCTTGACAGCAGATATTCCAGTTCGAGCTCGAGCTCGATTATCATCGAGTTCGAGCTCGAGCTCGAGTATCATCGAGTTCGAGTAGCTCACGAGTTCGAGTTCGAGTTCGAGTTAGACTATCATCGAGTTCGGTAGCTTAAGTTTAAATTTTATTTTATTTTATTTTTTAACATTTGATTTTGAATTTTTAGCCCAAGTGGTTAAGTCTCTTGACTTCCAACGGAATGTTGGAGGTTCGATTCCCCCCGGCCCCCTATCCCTCCCTTTTATTCCCCTTTGTAATTTGTGTGGCATGGGCTCCCACCACCTCTTTCTCAGGCCTTCAATGGCTCCTCCAAAGAAGACACAATTCAATTTA
The DNA here is from genome assembly GCA_030278955.1 of Hygrophila difformis. NCBI lineage: Eukaryota > Viridiplantae > Streptophyta > Magnoliopsida > Lamiales > Acanthaceae > Hygrophila > Hygrophila difformis. The sequence continues at coordinate 24,922,935 of JAOANR010000007.1, forward strand.
ATATGTGAATATTGTGTTGGTTATTGTACAATTAAGATAGAACTAAAATTCCTTAAAAATATATTTTAATTTTTTAAGAGTGACTAGTTATCCTCGTTTAGATATTTTAAAAAAGTGACATATTTTTTAATAGATTATAGAGTGGCATGTGAGTGAAAGTATGAGATGAAAATTAATTAAAATGTATGTCAAGGGTGTTATCGAGTCGAGTCGGGCTCAAATGCTCGAGTACTAAAATACTAGAGCTTGGCTTGATACGAGCTCGAGCTCGAGCTTGGGTCGAGTAGCAATAGTTGAGTACGAGGTGAGTTTTTTTTCGAGCCGAATCCCTAGTCGATTTCGAGTACCACCACTCATTAACACCCCTAATCACATGTATTGCTTGTATGATCGAATCGATCTAAGCAAAAATCAGCAATTATTATTATATAATATAATATATTAATATTCGTATATTGAATTCCCTAATACTCCATATTGATTCTTAGCTGGCGTTTTAAGATGATGAGCTATATATATGTTAGCTCTCTATGTATATACTTACTCCGTTCCTTTTTAGTTGTCTTTTTATAAAGTAAAAATTGTTCCAAAATAGTTGTCATTTTTAGGTAGTTATAGATAGTTATGATATGTTTTTACTATATTGCCCTCCATTTTACATAAATGCTATTTGTTGACATTTATTAAGAATGAGTTTAGTTGAAGAGTAAAAATGTCAATTTTTGAGTTCATTAATGCAAACATTGGTTATTGAAATTGAGCTGAAAGAGACAACTATTAAGAAACGGATTGAGTATATACATAGGCCTGCTTGGCAAAATAGCTACCGAATTAGCTATTTTGTAAAATAATGTGAGATAAATTAGCTTATTTAAAAAGACAAATGTTATGTTTGGGAATTAGCAGTTAACTGTTAACTAATTCTGTGAGTAATAAATAGTTAAAATTAGCTGTTTGACAATTTCGAGACTAACTTTTTTCTCTAGAGTAAGCTAAAATCCATTAAATTAGATATATGGAGTACCAAATTACGACCTGCTATTGGGTGTGTTTGGTTGTAAGTAGATTTAGGAGCATATAGCGGATTGAAATAGCATATTCTCTCACAATTCTCTCTCCGAATCTGCTACAGTAGAGGCCAAACATACCAAACACACCAAACATCCCCATTATATTCATTGAATTCGTCATATACAGTAGAGGCCCGGCCAATTGCGACCTGCTATATTATATAGTATCTAAAAAGAATTGATACATGTATATCTACATGAAACTTTGATAATTTTCTATTATCTTAATTTTCATAAAGAAATACTCCATTTATTATGAAATGGATTATCTTTTCATGGAATGTGGTTATTAATACTAGATATACACGCATGTGTCATTTTATATGGAAGATTGTGCATCGAAAGTGTATTGTACAATGTCAAAATTGTAGTAGATCGGTTCATTCACGTAACAAAATAGGTCCAATGCAATTTTGTTAAATGTTCTGCTCGGTTACTCGATCATTTGAGTGGAAAAAAAAAAGGGCCAGTGCGCGACGAAGTAGCAATAATATATTATCTTGAGAGAATATTACGTATATGTAATGATGAATTGATCCACACCAGTGCACAACATCAGCAAAAGTCTACTATTCAGACAAAGCAGTTTAAGTAGCTTGTTGATTGCTTAACGACTGGATCAGAAATAAGTTATTATATACTTATTTATTTAATCGATCAAAACAAGATGTCGACACTCTCCGAATTTGTTAATAACTTCATCAGTCACATTTATTTATTTACTTATATATATATATGACCAAGCAAAAATGAGTAATTAGCCAATTGGTATTACTATACATATAATACAATCTTCTAATGATTTTGAGATGACGTTTTAGGGATGATTAGATAGCTCAATGTATATGCACATGGATTTGCAATTAAATTAGATATATAGAGTACCAATTCCTTGGGGGAAAAAATTATCATTTAGTCCTTTAAAGTTTAAAATTTGTCAAATCGGTCTCTTCCCTTCCAATTAAAAGAAATTGATCTACTAGCTTTGTTAATATCTCCAATTTGGCCCATATGGCATAATTAGTGACTAACCCAAAGGAAAAGTTTTTTTGGGGAGAGCCGAAGCAAGAAACCCAAAGGAAAACTTAACATTTAGTCATTCAAGTAATAAAATTGACCAAATCAGTCACATCAGTTCCAATTAGAAAAATTGATGGGCTAGGTTTGTTAATTTATTTCTCCAGTTTGATCTATGTGATAATTAATGGCTAAACAATCCATGAATTAGAACATGTTTGTTTTGACTTTTGAGAAAAGGGGGAAGTTAGAGAAAGAGGAGAATGGGAGAGTAGGAGTATTCAAAAGCGAAAGCAGCTCAAATAATTGTTTGGATAAATATTATTAAAGTTGCTTTTCAACATAAATATGTTTAGATGAATTGTACGTAGAAAGACTTTTGATATATTAAGTACTAGATAAAATGGACATAAATATTGTAAGAATATTTATAATATAGATATTTTTATATTTTTATTGCTAAAATAACTTCTCATTTTTTTAAAAATAACCACATACCTACTTTGAAAAAAAAGTAGAATTTTAACTTTTACGTCTCATTTTTCTTTTAAAAAAAATTAAAACAAACAGTTAAAAAAATTTAAAAAGACTTTTGGGTGAAATAAAAGTCAAGGTTAGCCATTAATAATTAGTACTATGACTAAACTATTAATTTTTCCCTTGAGTTTAGTTATAGGGACCAAATTGAAGAAATTCACAAATCCACCATTCATTGGATGAATTTAAAATTTAAATGACTAAACTATTAACTTTTCCCTTCAGTTAGCCATTAATTATACCATATGTACCAAATTGAAAAAACTTAATTAGCAAATCTACCGGACCTATTCTTCTAATTACTGATTTGATTAGATGAATTTTAAAACTTAAATAACTAAAATATTGATTTTTCCAATTCCTTGGACTGCACCCATTCCCATGTCATCCAAAACTGATATTACTTACTGCTATTATATTCCTTAAAAACCGAGGGAGTATAAACATAGTACAGGGATATTCGGATATTTTATTAGTTGTACATATATACAGTATAATTGTCAAATAGCCTCCGCATTTTAATATTAAAACAAATTAATAACTCGGGGAATGGAGACTTAGCCCAGTAACCCCCGACTTCCAATTTTATGGTTAGGAGTTCGATACATGAGTGTCAATATTAAAAATAAATAAATAACTCGGGGACAACTTTAATTAATTAATCCCTCTACGACAGATATAAATATATAAATTGAAATGGGCTGGGTAGACATAGAATATTACACAAATTTGATATGGGTTAGAATTAAATACGGTTACCCACCACCACCAAGTTTGCAAATTTTAGCCCCTCCAAAAATTACCCTTGAGTTTGCCTCCCCAGTAGTTTGACATTTGAGTTAATCACTTAAAATAAACCTTAAGTTATTTAAATTAGATATAAATTAATTTAAAATCCATTACCCTAGAGTACTCGCTGCATTCATTACTCCGGAGCACTCGCCGCCACCGAAGTACTATGTTGAGGGGAGGGTTGATTAATAAATACTTCAAATATTTTTGAAATAATAGACCACCACAAAGTGTCTATTACTTCTTCCGTTCCTTATTATTTGACACAGATTGACTTTTTTTACTGTTCATTTAGTAATTTTGATTCGACTTTTTAATACAATTATATATAAGATAAATATAGTCAAGTGAGATCTTGTTGGATTCGTCTAATCGCATAGATTTAAAATATCAAATTTTCATAATTTTTACTTGTATGGAATTTGAATTATTACGAATTAAAAACGTGTATTGAATTGCGTGAAATATGGGTCCATAGCAATTAAAAAGGAACGGATGAAGTATTAAAATAGACTACCACAAGGTGTCTTCAAATATTTTTGCCAACTACGGATATCTATTATTGAAATAGGTCACTACAAAATTGGATTATTTGTATATTAAGCCAAATGACCTTGTAGTGGCCTATATTGATAATCATGCCAATTTTGATTTGATTATCAATATATAACAATACAAGGTCATTTGGGCTAAAATACAAATAACAGATCCTTGTATAGTGGCGGAAGATTAATAGAAGCGTCTTGTATTGATATATTTTAATAATTATCTCTAAGGGGGCGTTTGATTAGGAGGATTTGAGATTCCCATTGGGAATCTTGGGTAGGAAATAAAATATGTTCATGTTTGGTTCGGGACATGTTTCATGTGGGAATATCATATTTCCACTGATAATCTAAGATCTTCCAACCAAACGGACCCTAAATAATATGTTAATTAAGTAAGTTAAATAAAAGTTGAGGGGGGTAAAGAACAAATTTTTTGGGCTAGGGGGGTTGACTGAAACATTTTGGTCATAGGGGTGAGACCTCTAAATGGCCCAATTAAATACGTTTGCTACCGTGTATCCTTTGTAGACATTTTTTTGTTTGTTTAAGCATACATGCATGTATTTAAATTTTAAACTAGTTTGAGTTTAAAACACAATGTCGTCCCTAGGGTGTAAACGAGCCGAGCCGAGCTCGAATAGTAGTAAGCTCGGCTTGAGCTCATAAGAATTCGAGTCGAGCTTTGACTGAGCCGAGCATTGACCGAACTACTTCGAGCCGAGCATTGACCGAGCTTTGCCCGAGTCGAACCGAGCTCGAATTAGTATCATTTTCATTCTTACATAATTTATAAAAGATTATATTTAATATATTGTATATATTTAATTATATTTAATCGTCTAATCTACATATTAAATAATTTTAAAAAGAGATAATAACTAAAATAGGCCACCAGAAGGAGTCATTTTCACTTTTGGGCCACCATATTTTGATTTAGGGAAATGAACTATTAGAAGGGTTTCGGGCCTGAATTTAGGCCATTGGGCTGGAATTCGGGTCGCAATGGCCTAAAAGTGGAAATTACTTCTTCTGGTGGCCTATTTTGGTTTTTTCAATTATTTTTTATTTTATGTATTAAAATAAATAATACTAGTACTCATTATGTGTCATTATTATTTATGTCCTACTTTCTTTTTTTTTTGTTCCAACATTTTCATTTCATTTTCATTTTAGAAAAATAATTAAATATTAATCGTCAAACTTACCCATCACATCCACATTAATTAATATATATATTAAACTTTCAAACCCACTACCATTAATAATTGCAATTCATCCTACAACCACATATTAGTAAATCACATATAAATCAATAAATTAAAATTGTAAACTTATTAAAATTACATTATATAAATTCTTAACTTACATTTTATTACAATCACATTATATAAAATGTAACTTAAGAATTTATATAATTTGATTGTAATGAATTTAAAATTTTAATTTATTTATTTATTTATGTGATTTACTTATATATGGTTGTAAGTTGGATTGGAATATTAATAGTACTGAGTTTGAAAGTTTAATATATTTATTTATTAGTGTTATATGATGGGTAGGTTTGGCAATTAATATTTAATTATTTTAAAATAGAAATAAAATAAAAATATTGGAACAAGAAAAAAAGAAAGTAGGATCTAAATAATGGCACGGAATGAGTATTATTTATTTTAATTACATAAAATAAAAAAAATCAGAAAAACTAAAATAGGTCATCAGAAGAAGTCATTTCCACTTTTAAGTCATCGCGGCCCGAATTCCAGTACAATGGCCTAAATTCAGGCCCGAAATCCTTCTAATGACCTATTTTCCTAAATCAAAATATCACGGCCTAAAAGTGAAAATGACTCCTTCTAGTGGCTTATATTAGTTATTACCTCTTTTAAAAATATATGTTTAATTAATAATATATTTTTAATTTAAAAATTAAAATATATAAACAATAATAATACTATACTTTTAATATTTTATATAATTTCTATATTTAATAATAAATAAATATATGTATAAAAATAAATCGAGCCTATTATCAAGCTTTCGAGCCGAATAGTGGTTGGCTCGGCTTGAGATCATATGTGTTACGAGCCGAGCTCGAGTTCGAACCGAGCCATTTCGAGTCGAGCTTGAACCGAATTTTGACCGAGCCGAACTCGAACAATTCACGAGCCTATCAATCTCATTTACACCCCTAGACTCGTCCCTTCTTCCAACCTCTTATGGGTTCACCAAAATAACATACAACCGATTACAGGGTATTAAAATTGCGTGATTTGACCACTGTTCCTGCTTTTATATATACACCAAAGCAAATACATGCTTCCACGCTAAGGTATAATTCATTTATTACAATTAGCAGAAAGAATGAAGGTGAGATTAATTTCTTCATTTCCTCTCGAGTACGTACATTTCTAATAAGTAGATACATATTCATCTTCTTGCAAAGCAATGAATTACAAATTAACTGACCAGTCACGGTATGGTTATAACTACTACTTAGGTAAAGATTGTGATGAAGGTGCCTATGCACTCACCCAAAGACAAGTCAAAGGCCTTGAAGATAGCCGTGGGAATTGATGGTAAGTGTATATATATATATACATGTATACACAGGCAATTAGCAATAATACATGCATATATAAATATCCATTATTTTGCAAGTTATATATCTGCACTACCTGCACGGTAGGAGTGGACTCGGTGAGCTTTGATGAGAAAGACATGGAAAAGATGGCGGTGACCGGAGAGCGAGTTGATGCAGTGGTTCTGGCCAAGGCCCTCGGCAAGAAGTTCTGTTCGCCTGAAATTGTAAGCGTGGAAGAAGTAAAGCCCAAGGAGAATCCTAAGCCGGCGGCGTCACCGATATGGGTTCCTTGGCATAATAATTGTAACAACCCGTGGCAGTGCCAGTGCCGGTGCCAATCTGCGGCTACTACACTAGTATGTTATGAGGAGCCGTCATCACCGCACCATTCATCGTTTTGCTCTATTTTGTGATCATGCTCTTGCTGTGTGTGCGTATAGTATACCCTATGCACTCGCTATTACCTCACACAATAATTTTTTTTTTTTTTTTTTTTTTTTACGTTTGGTTACAATATGGTGGTTTGGACTTTCGACTGCTCTCGATCTTTCCCTCATCTGCACTATTTATCTGCTTGCCTTATTTATGATTAAGAACCAGAAGCATTCTTTGTATATCGATAATTACCAACTCCGTCCTTTAATTTCGTTAATTCCCAAAACAGTCCTTTAACTATCTTATTGTGACCAATTCATCCTGGGAGTGTTTCAATAAATTATTTTTGGAAAAAAGGCCAAATACATCCGTTTTCTTTTAAAAAAAGTCAAATTGATCATTTTTTAATTTTATTGTCGATTTAGTCCGCTACCTATGCTAATTATATACACTTTAGTCCAAAAATCATTAATCCTTCCTAGGACGCTGACGTGGCAATAATTTATTCTAAACCATACACGCTGGATCTGTTTTGAATTGCTGCCACTCCAACGTGTTTGCCAAATAAGTGTGCAACCCGACCCGACTCTAATTTCAATCACCTCCCATATCGCAACACCCCCGATTCGAAGCCCTTCTTTTCAATCACCCCCAATTCGAAGCCCTTCTTTTCAATCACCCCCAATTCGAAGCCCTTCATTTCAATCACCTCCCATATCGCAGCACCCCCAATTCGAACCCTAATCCTGCGGCGCATATTCAAATTCCGGCAACAAAGAAACGATAATGGGGACGTTTGGCTCAAAACTGAGGATCGAAAAATGAAAAGGACAGTCACATGCCTTTTGTCTCCTTGTGTTTAGTCTTGAATCGCCTTTAAAAATGAAAAGAACCAAAATAAATCAATGTCACGTCAGCGTCCTAGGAAGGATTAGTGATTTTTGGACTAAAATGGATATAATTGGCATAGGTAGCGGACTAAATCGACAATAAAATTAAAAAAGGACCGATTTGGCTTTTTTGAAAAGAAAACGGATGTATTTAGCCTTTTTTCCGAATGAGGTCCCAGGGGAATTTAAGCAAATTGGTGTTAGGACTAAACTGCATGGCTCATATCTAGATTTCCTATTCCCTCGTCTGCCAAGGCTTCCCGTAAGACCAATCAGCTTTAGACCCAGTCTCCCTTCTTAGGAATGGGTCCTCTTGGAAAGGATTACTCTATTATCCCCGGAAGTTCCTCAACGTAAGCAAATTGGTTTTAGGACTAAACTGCACAAATCAAAGTTTTTTGGGATAAAAGTTCAGGGACCTAACATGATTTGCTGAATTGCCATAAGGATGAAATTGGTCATAATAAGATAGTTGTAGGATTGTTTTGATAATTAAGACAAATTAAAGGATGAAATTATTAATTATCAATACATACAGGACGTTTATGGTTCTTATTCCAAGTTGTATGTACCATTTATCTGCATGCCTTCTGTTTTGTAGATACTACATCCGTTTTTGATTATATACAACTTTTACATAGTTGACACTGTTTATTAAATAGTACTCCCTCCGTCCCACCCAAGTGTCTTGCTACTGTTGGACACGGAAATTAAGGTAGAGTTGATTTGTGAGTATATGGTGGGGTCTACATAGTTGTTGGAGGGGAAAATTATTTCTATTTATAGAAAGAAGATATTTGTAATGAGACATTCAAAAATAGTAAGTAGGACATTTGGAATGAGACGGAGGGAGTAATATTTTACCAAACTTTTTAGTGCAGTAAGAAAAAGATAGTAAATGAGATCTTGTTGAATTCGTCTACTAACGTAATTTTATAATATTAATTTTTTTTCTTATTTATACAGGATTTGAGTGATTAATGATTATTGTATGCTTTCAATTGGATTACAAATAAATACTCCCTCCGTCCCACCACACTTGTCCTGTATGACTTTTTTACAATGTTCATTGTTCAGCTTTGACTCAACTTTATCACAAGTATATATTTAGAGAAAAATAGTCGAGTTGGGTCTTGTTATAATCGTATGATCATGTAGTTTTATAATATATATTTTGCAAAATTTTTCATTGTACATATTTTGAGATATTAACAGTTGAAAAAGTGCATTGGATTGTGTGCAAAAGTGAAACAAGACAAGTTAAATGGGACGGATGGAGTAAATAAAAAAATACAAATAATAAGAATGGGTAGCTAGTATTACATTATTTTATTTAATTTTTTTGCTAAACAGTACAGGTTAAGAAGGGGTGGTAGGGGTGGTGGGAGATCATGTCACATAAATGATAAAGGAACAAAAGTGAGGGATAGGGGGTTGGATGGGGAATTGAAACCCCCGCCCAACCTGATTGCAAGTCGGGGGACTTGACCTAACTTGACTAGATTTTGTGTGATTTCATATTTTTAAAATGTAACTCCCTCCGTTTTCTAAAAATTAAAACGGACTTAAAGTGCACGCAGTTCAATGCACATTTTAAACCAGTAATAACTCAAGTTCGGTATAAGTAAAAATTCTAAAAATTCGATATTTAAAAACTACTCGACGAGACCAATCTAAACAAGATCTCACTTAACTATATTTTAACTTGTATAACTATGATGAAACTTTAAGTCAAAGTGTGTGTATATATGAACAGTACACACTTTCCAAACGTTTCAATATTTAAAAAACGGAGGGATCGGAGTATAAAATATGTTTGAGATAGATCATAATAATGGATGGAGATTGGTTTTTTCATAGAGCCATAATAATTAAAAGGTGGGTTAAAAACTATTCTCGAATAGTGTAAAAAAAAAATGTTAGTTAGTCTTGTAGACCGGCTGTAGAAATCAATTTATGTACTTCAAAATTTGATACTGTATATAATGGGAAATACGTTCCCACATTTGGACAACGAAATGCATTGTGGATGTACCTAATTAATGTCTGATACAATAGAGTGTCTGTGCGTATATTGCTAAAGTGTTCAAAATTAATGAAGAACGAAATGCATGTGGATGTACGTAATTAATGCTGATACAATAGAGTGTATGTGCGTATATTGCTAAAGTATTCAAAATTAATGAAGGAAATTCAACGGACATGGTTATTAATTTAAAATTGACGACGTATATTGAGAAATAATTTAAAATTATCTTTCTCTAAATTGTACTAAAATCATGATAAATCACATTTTCATATAGGAGTCCAGGATAGGCTTTAGTTAGGTACTTCCATCTCATTGAATGTACATGAAAACAATTAATCTTAATCATTAAAAATAATTCAAATGGTTTATGGTTGAAAAAGTTAAAATTGAGAAAATAAAAAAGATTGTTCTATATTTAGTGACAGGATTATTGCTTAATATTAATTTAGAGGGTGGGTGGGATGGATTGGGCTATCTTAATATTTAGAAATATATATAGAACTATCTTTTGCATATATGATTAAATCTAGTTTTAGAATTTTGCTTAAATATAATTTGGAGTAACAATATACATTTACACAAAATCGGAGGTCACGACACAAGGAAATTTTAAAGTCATTTAAGTATTTCTTGGGTTTAGTGGCGTGGGTTTAGTGGGCTGTTTTGGCCTTTTGGGTATACAACCAAATTCAACCATTTAAATCCAATTTGTTGTTTCCAAACTATGAAGCCAACTTATTATGTTTTACATATAACGAAGTCAACTTATGCCTTGGATACAAAGGAACAATTCAACTACTATACACACCAAGAATAATTATATACACACCATAAACAATTCGGCTACACATTAAGAATAATTCGGTGACTAAATTATAGATTACAAATGTAGTATACATGTGGAAATATAATTAGATTAAACTATATGAGTATTTGGATATATTTCATTCCCGTTAATATGTTTAATTTGGGGAATTAATTGGGCTAGGTTTAATATAATTACTGGATTAATTCATTTTAATGTGATGGTTTGGGAGAACAAATAAAATTATAGAACATGAGGGTTGTTTTATCCTGATTTTATTGGTAAATTAAGAATAAAACACAACACACACATTAGTCAAGATAAAAGAACACAACCCTTAAAACTGCCCCATCTAATTGAAACATAGAGGAACTGTTTCTATAAAAGATCCAAAACATCTACTACCTCCATCTCGTTATGTATTTGACATTTGATAATGTGCTACTATTCACATATAGATTTTCACTTAAAGTTTATTATAGTTATAAAAGTAAAAATATAGCCAAGTGAGATCTTGTTAGATTCATCTTGTCGTATAGTATTTTTTAAATATCGAACTTCTAAAATTTTTACTTGTACCGAACTTAAGAAATTAATGATTTAAAATATGCACTTAACTGCGTGAAAAATGAGTCTGTAAAAAACATAATATATTATAATTACTAAACATAAAACAATAATATGTCCTTTTCTATATTCAGCCATGTAATGTTCGAAAAGCAATGAATAATAATAATATTAATATACAAACACGGACGTGCATGCATAATTCGAATACATCACTCGAAAACGAAATCAATGAAAAAATGAGAGAGATGATCAACCATGTCCATGGATGAATATCAAACAGCAGGAAAATGTGTGCTTCACAAATAGTAGCAATTAAAACGAACACAACTTACGGGCGCAGCACACCCCTTAGATACAACTGACATCATCGGTCCAAATTACTCAAATAGGAAACGCATACAACAGAGCTTCCTTAAGAGAAAACACTTGGTATCAGCCCACATTTGTATGTCGTACAAGGGAAACAACGGAAATCACCATCGCCGCCAAATCCACACTTGGTTCGATATCCTGGATAATCACTCTGCTTAAATTCAACTTCCTCAATAAGCTTCAGCCCGACCGCTGTTGCCAGATGTTCCAGTTCCCACTCATCGTAAAACACGTTGGATTCGCGAGTATTGTGAATTTCACCATCTTCATTCAGCATCTCTTTTGCATTCCTCATAAATTCTTTAACAAGGAGCTGGTGAAGCCTGAACGAACAACACACACACACACATTAATTAGTATTCCAAAAAACAAATAATAGGAAGAAGAATATACTATAACAAACAGTAGTAAAAATAGATTTGCAGCATAATTAAATCTCATACTATTATAAATCACTCAGTTTAAAATCTGACCTTATCGGTTTATAACAGCTGACATTAGTGAAAATTCCAGCCGATGGGAAGTTGAAAATTATGCGATCATAAGAGCGATATCCAAGGGGTGCATAATTATACATCATATCAGTGGCATCAATACCATGAAACACCTTACATTTTCTGTCCCTTAGTTTACGAATGTTGGGGAGAGCATTCGCGTAGTTTGCCCGCAGGAATCCTGAAGAGAATTTTGTAATTAAAACGATACATGGTTGATGAGTATGAATTGAAGTGTGAGTTGAGAATAATAATAATAGTACAATGCAAGTTACCTAGTGAATCAAGGGAGGTAGCAAGCAACCATTTTAGGGGCTGACCCAAAAGCCTCGGCCAGAGAAGCAGAGAAGGAGAAATCACCCTCGCCAACAAGGAGTATGGAATGGGTGCTGCAATAATGTTTATACCAAATTCCACGGCGATTATTAGTCACCATATTTGAATTGAATTGTGTGTTTCAGTTGGAGGAATTTACTGTCCTAGAAAATTTATGTGGAGCCAAGACAACTGGACGGAGTTTCCTCAGCATTCGGCTTTACAAATATATGTACTCCATCCGTCCCATTAAAAGTGACCACTATTCCTTTTTGGGGTGTCCCATAAAAGTGGTCACTTTCCCTTTTTAGCAAATTAAATTAACATAAGCATGATTAAAAACCCCACAATAGAGGGGAAAAAAGATGAGTAATCATCGCAAGAAAATAGTTTTTCAAGCAAATTAGCAGTTAGCCTCCTCCAAGAATTCTCCAAGAACATTGCCTTGATTTTCCTCTATGCATGACGCAGAGATGGCGGACCATGGCGGCGTGCCGCCTGATCCGGCGGATACTAGATTACCGAAGAGCCCTCGTGCACTCTATAGCGATATGGTTCGCCGGAGAGAGGGTTTTATTCATGTCCCTATGGATGAACTCACCAATGATCTTGCAGGGGATCCCGATGACATTATCGAATCTGTGGTTAATGGCATCCCAAGATTCCAACTCTCAGCGGCCTTCAAGAAGACCTTGTTAAGACAATGGGAGCATGCGGTCGTCCTCAAGGTCGTTGGGCGGAACGTTTCGTATCGAGTCCTCAAAGCTAGGTTGGAGAAGATCTGGCCGGCTTCGGCTTCAGTTCCTTTGATTGATGTTGATAATGGCTACTACATCGTCAAGTTCCACTCCGAGACGGATGCTCTCCATGCGCTCACAGGAGGCCTGTGGATGGTCTCGGGGCTCTACATGCACGTTCAGCCTTGGGATGAAAAGTTTGATCCCTCTACCAACAAAATCCATTCTATGGTTGCTTGGATCCGTCTGCCTAGGATTCTTGTTTTCATGTACAATCGACAATATCTTCTCCGGGCCGGATCTTCAGTCGGCAAGGTTCTTAGTATGGATTTCTACACGGATAAAACGGCGAGGGACGCTTCGCGAGGCTGGCAGTCGAGATTGATTTGGACAAGCCCCTCCGACCACAGGTTATGCTTGAAGATCAGATTATTTGTGTGGAGTATGAGAATGTCAAATTGGTATGTTACAAATGCGGGAAGTATGGTCATGGGCAACATGCATGCCCTGATTTGCCAACTCGAACTCCGGCGTCTCACCCTGATATCCCTCGGCAAGAAGTTAGGGTTCCCCAAGAAGTGAGGACTCCCCAAGAAAAGAGGATTGGCTATGGCCCATGGATGCTTGTTTCCCCTAGAAGGAAACCCCGATCTGATACTGCTTCCGGCTCATCTACAAGAAATCAAGCCCATAACCGTTTTAACGTTCTAATGGAAGATCAGGTACCTGAGGCCGACCCTATTCCAAGCTTGCATATTCCTAAACCTACTCCTCCCCAGCCCGATTGTGCTCGTCCGGCCCCAACAAGATCACAGGCCCTCTCTGATGTTGCCCGTTCGACCCCGATGGGCTCACAGGTTCATCCTGATGCTAGCCATCATAATCTGCCCAGAACTCCCTCCCCCAACCGCTCTGAAACTTCTGCGGATGCATCCCCGAGACGTAGCCGGAGCCCTCGATCGACTTCCCCTCCTGGCCGCGATCCCTTCACTCGTTCTCCTTCCTGGTCTCAACAACCTTCCGGTGCCTGGACTAAGTTAATCAATTCTTCTCTTCCGCCTGATCATCATTCAGTGGTTCGTGTAATCGATCCATCGACTCATGTCAGCAAACGAGGGAGAGGTTTATTTGGAAATTTGGGTGGCCGATCCCCAGATTCTTTAAGCAGCCGATACAAAAGCTCGGTGGAAGGGATGAATTTCCATTTAGCAAAAGACCAAGAACGGGCTGCTAGTTTGCCGCCCTAAATTCAGGACTATTCTTCTTACTATTCAGCTTTGGTTGATGGGCATCACTATGTTAGATGTGGAATCAGCCAACCTGGAAGCTATCCTTCTCATTAATTCACCCCATTTGACATCCTCCACTACTCTTTGCTGGTTCTCACAGATCAAGGACTTGGTAACCTGGATGTGGGACGTTCGTCTTTCCCCCATCTCACGCGATTTTAACATGGTACCAGTTCATTTCCTTATAGGTCTCTCCTTTCTCGATGGAGTTCACCATTTTACTAGGCCTCTTGATTTTTTGCTTGATGCGATTTCTTATGGCCGTTTAGGTCTGTATCATTCGATGTTATTTTTGCAATAATATCACGGCCTCGGCCCTCCTTTTACCCCCGAAAAACCCCACAATAATAACAATTGTATTTTCTGCACAAACTCTCTATATATGTTTAACCATTAATATCTCAAAATGGGTATAAATAAAAATTATATAAAATATATATTCTAAAACTATACGATTAGACGATTCCAACAAGACCACACTTGACTTTTTTTTTCTTTCTACATCATTACGATAACATTAAGTCAAAGTTAAATAATAAATATGGTTAAAAGTCAAATGTAACCATTATAAATTAGATGGATGGATTAGTCAAATTTACTTACACTACTTTAACTACTAAACACCACAACCTAAATTCCCGTGCCCAAAAGAAAGTGACCACTTTTAATGAGACGGAGGGAGTATATATATATATAGCGATCAGTGAGGATTGGGGAGTGGTCGTTCCATCTTCACTGGACTCTCTAGTCCCAGTGATAAATATTTATGTTGAATTCCGATGCAAGTGGTTTATTACCAATACTTTTTAATTACGCTTGTTTCTGAATGAGGATTCACTTGGGATAAACATTTCGTCAAATTGGCCATTTCATCATTTTAGTCCTTTTCGATCAAATCCGTCCTCTTCGATATTAATTACTCATCATTCCATTCCTCATTGGTTGCCTCCTTTTCAGAAATCAAAATTATTACTAAATAATTGTCACTTTACACATCTATATCATATTTTTTCAAGCCATGTGTTGCTGTACGGATTTTAATTATCCGTACCATGCGGATGAAATTGTATGCCGTTGATCCAGTTTATCATCCAACGGTTGAAATCATTTGGATGGTTAGTTTCGTAATTTTACTTGTTAGGTATTTTTATATAGCATGTCGCTGAGAAGGTATTATATCAAGTCGCTGAATTGTATTGGTCTTGTCGCCGAATTGCATATGGCCACGAATGTCGTTGAATTGTGTATGTTCAGTCGCTGAGATGCGCTAACATGCATAGAACCATGTCGCTGAAATGTATAAAATTGTGTCGCTGAAATGAATACAATAATGTCGCTAAATTGCATATCACATGTCGCTGAAATACATTGGACATGTCGCTGAATTATGAAAAGGCTCGCTGCTGAGATGCATTTAAAACTGCAATAAACTTCAAACGACTCCAACTTCAAATGTCGATGAGATGAATACAATAACGTCGCTGAATTGCTTATGTCGTGTCGCTGAATTGAATTGTCTATGACGTTGAGTTGTGTGTCATGTCGCTGAATTCAACTGATGAAATATCTAACAAATAAAATTACGAAATTAACCGCACAAATGATCTCAACCGTTGGATGATGAAAATTGATCAATGGTGAAAATACGAATCCGCACGTCCGCACAACACTTCCGTCCGCACCCTAACTCTACCCTTTTTTTAATATTACTCTTTATAATATCAATAATGATAGACATAAGAAAAACCAAATCCTCATAGAGGGGCAAAAGTGTCAAAATATAAGGTAATCATTGGCTTTATTGGTTTGTATAATTGGAGCTAAAACGTCATCTATAAAGAAATGGAGGGAGTATGTCTCAATTTAGTGTTCCATGTTCATTAATTTCAGTCAAATTGGTCTTTTTTGCCATTTATTTAGATAATTAATGGCAAAAATGACTACCTTCGTTGAAATTAAGAAACACAAGACTAAATTGCATAGAATATAGAAAATGATGGGTTTAGTCGAAAATAACGTACGAAAATGACTATTTTCTCATATAAAACTTTATTTAAAAATTGTACAAATAAATAATTAGTATGTTTTTTGAAAAAATTTAAACCACAGCAATTAAGAAGAAAAAAGAAAATTATCTACAAACATATCAATTTTTTTATTCAAACAGAAAAAGAAGAAAAAGAAGTGTACAAATTTTATCACCTTCATCTATATATATATATTAAAGCATTAGTGAACAACTCATCCTACATTTAATGTGGTGTCTCCATTTCAAATTTCTAATTTTTATAAATTTTTGCAATTTTTAATTATCAATTTTAGATTTTCACATTTATTAATTTATTTATAATAGATTTTCAGTTTTTGAAATATATGATATTTCTACCCATATTCACTTTTAAAAAGATTTGAAAGATTTGAAATTTAAAATTTTGTATATCTTATTTTATCTATATTATTTTCATTTTTAATTTACTAATTTTAGATTTTCATATTTATTTATTTATTCATTATAAATTTTAGTCTATCGTGTATAAAATCTACCATTTATTTATGAATTCTCACTCTATCATCCTATCGTGTCACTATATATTCACTTTTAAAAAGATTCGAATATAAAATTTGAAATTTTGCATTTTTTATTTTATCTATGTTGTATTTTATTTATTTGCATTTTTTTATTTTATCTATTTTAGATTTTATTATATTGCAATTTTGTTTTATTTATCTTAAATTTTATTGCTGCATTTAGTATTTATTTATAAATTTTCAGTTTTTACACTATAGGATTATTATGACGAGATTTTGCACTGGCAACTAAGAACTATTTTGTGTTTATATTTCAATATGATTAACATATTATAATGCCGGTAATTTTGTGTAGGTTTGGTCTCAATTTTGATTATATATTTTTTGTGTGGTGAATTATGTAAGCAAAATGTACATTGCATATCAGATTTATTTATTCATGTTAAAGATATATTAATGTGCATATGAAAATTTCAATTTTTAGTTTTTAAAAGATATTTAATTTTTAATTTATATGAAGTTCCCACAATTTTCAGTTTTTTTTTTAAAAATAGAATTTCAAAATTTAAATGAAATTTGCAGTGTATTATGGAATTTCTATTATTAAAAGATACATTAATGAATATATAAAAAAATTGTATATATTAATTAATGTGTATATAGACTATGTTTCCACAAAAATATGTCACTTCTATTATAAGTAATATATAATTATATAGTTGCGAATAGATCCATCAGTAAATAAAGAAGGAAAATTTAATTTTTTTTAATCTACTCCCTCTATCCCATTATTTATGTCTCAAAAATTTTGGACACGACATCCAATACATTTTGTTTAACATTTAATATCTTAAAATGTACATATGTAAAAATTATGTAAAATATATATTCTGAAATTACATGATTAGACAAATCTAACAAGACCGAATTTGACTATATTTTTTCATATCTAATTACGATAATATTAGGTAAAAGTTGATCAATAAACAATATTAAAAACTCAAAATGAGACACTTTAAGTGCGACAGAGGTAATATTTTTTAAGAAATACTCCCTCCGTATTATAAGTGTAACTGTAATGACCCGATTTAATTAATTGAACTGTTTAAATAATCTGGTATTTGGTTATTTTACATTTCAGTCTGGTTGGGGTCGATTTGATGTATTTGAGATTTAAGTGGGGGACTAAGTGAGTTCAACTCACTAGATAATAAGAGTCAAGTGCTCAAATGGGTGCAATGTGGTCAAGACAAGTGGTGTAACCCTTTTAACCTACATTCCGACCCGACCCGAGACCCATGACCCGACCCGGGTTCCCTTGGAGTGTTAAAAATCAGATTTGGGGTTGGAAGACCCATTTCTTCCTCCTTCCCCTTCCCATTCCCGTCACTCTCTCTCGGTGAAGATCGGGTTCTTCATTTTGGTGAGAAATTGGTGTTTTCTTCCTCAAATCGGTTGGGGGATTGGTATTTATACCTTTGGTAAGTATTTTTCTAGCTTCTACACTTGATTTTGAGGATGTTTGAGTGGGTTTTGGAGTGATGGAAGTTGGTGACGGGAATTCAATTTTTGGGATGAATCTTTGTAGATCGGTTTGTGAGGAAGCTTGAATCCTTGTTTAAGGTTCCAAATCAGTTTTGGGAGCTAAGGTAATGCTTTTGGTTGAGTAATTTCAGTTTTTGAGCTTCCAATGGTTTCATGTTGAAGAACTCATGTTCTTGGATGAATTTTTGATGTTTGGAGCTTGATTCTTGCAATATAGGCTTGGAATTGTAGATTGGAAGCTTGGAGGTTGAGGAGAGGAGCTTGGAGACTCGTCTACATCCAAGGCAAGGGATTATATTGCTTAAATTACGTGTTTGGGGGGGTATTTGGGGGTCGGATTCCGGCGAAATCGCCGGAAAACCGATTGGAAAATCGGAGAAGACGATGAACAGTAACTGCTACAGTAACTGTACAGTAGTTACCGCCGCGTAGTTACCGCAGTAATTCGCCACAGTAATTACCACGGTAATTTGAACAGTAATTACCACGGTAATTTGAACATTAATTACCACAGTAATTTGTACAGTAGTTACCGCAGTAACTCGCTACAGTAGTTACCGCAGTAACTCGCTACAGTAGTTACCGCAGTAACTTGCTACAGTAATCGCTACAGTATCGCTACAGTACTGGGCTGCGTATATCACGCGTTTTACGCGCGCGGGTGCGCCGTGAGCGCATGAAGGCCCTGTTTGGCCCCTTTTTGTGCGATTTTGATTATGTAATGATGTTTTCTTTGCTCCAATTATTGTTATGGTCTCCCCAAATGTTATTGGTAAACCGTGGATTAATCAATTGGCCCGTGTGGGTTGTCGAATTGCTTAGGGGAACTGTTGAATTATGATATCATTAAGTATATGTGGATTATTGGTTGTTATTCCTGTTGGCCCTTTTGGGCTGGTTATTATAATGCATGGTATTGCATTATGGATGGATGGACATATTGGAAATGTCTGATCGGGCAGCCTTTACCGGTGTTGTTGAGTCCCGATAGCCCTACGGGGTGATTATTAGGCTGTGATGCCTGTGATTTGGCTGCGATGCCTGTGATTTGGCTGTTATGCCTGTGATTGGGCTGTGATGCCTGTGGTCCCTGCGGGGATGGTGTATGTTACCCTGTAACGGGTTGGAGTTGATGATATCCTCACCCGTGGGTTCATACCGCCCGGGTTTAGGTTGCCGGCTAGGCATATTCATTGCATTTGCATGTAGGGTAGATAGGCGTATGTTAGGCCATGCATCACTTGCATAAATTGTATGATTGTGGTTGAAGCACCGGTATGGGACGGTGTGATGTTTTATCTGCTTTATCTATATTATGCTCTGTTATTTATATTATAATTATTATTATTATTATTATTATTATTATTATTATTATTATGAGATATGATGATGTTTTCCCTTACTCCCCGGCACGTAGCCTTGCTCAGTACGTTGTACTGACCCCCTTTGCTTTTGTCTGTTTTATAGATCCTGCTGGAGGCCTGGAGCATGACTGGGTTTGGGGTTATGAGAGATCACATAGATAGGACATTTCTGTTATTATTATTTATATGTCATTATGTGATACTCTGTTGACTGCTTTTGCTTGATATATACTTGACTAGTTGAGGCCTGTGAAGCTAGGATTTATTTCATATCGGCCTGTGGCCTTGTTTGAGTATGTGATTTACTGCTTTGGGCCGGTAGCTCCCTTTGATGTATTGACAGGTTGCCTGATCATGATCTGAGAGGCTTGTAGCCTGTTACTCTGACAGAGTTTGCTTTATGCAGTTGTTCTGTGGTAATTGTTTATGTGCCTATGTGTTTTATTTGTTTTAGCTTCCGCATTAAACCGGATTAATCAGATGATCTCTTTAGGTTTACCCAGTGTTGTACTAGCTATTTTAAATTAGCTGGCCACTAGTTTAGGATAGTTAGTACAGCGGTAACGCTTGCGAAAATCATGTTTGAATTTTCGGGGCGTTACAGAGTGGTATCACAGCCTGTGTGCTCTTTTATCTTATTAAAATTTGTGTAGATATAGGCGGGTGAGATGTGTGTGGGATACATATAGTATAGATTTGCATTCTTAATCTTATTTTTGTTGAGATTTGCGCATACCAGGTTGAGCCACAGTTGGGGAACTTTGGAAAGACAATGGTACTCCATTCAGGATCCTTGTGACTTCACAGTCATTGGGGACTGCGAATTCATTATTATGTATTTATTTAATTGTTATGTTCTTTATTATGCCATCAGTTATTTGGGATTTATGGAATGTTGGTGATTTCTGCTGACATGATTGTTCATGTTGTGTCTGTTTTTTTTTTATATCAGAATGGTTCCTTATCGCGCTAGAGGTGCTGGGCGACGGGGAAGGCCCCGCAGAAACCAGGGCCCACCCGTTGGAGATAGGGTTGGGGACTTTGCACCCGAAGAGATGGGAAATATGGTTCCACCTGATGGGGTTGAACAGGGGAACTACGGACTACCACCTCCTCCTCCACCACCTGCACCGGAAGTACCACCTGTTGCTCAGGTGCCCCTCGGGAATCCACCAGTAGGAGGTGCAGCTGTCTTCAATCCAATTGAGTTCGCCCGGCAGCTGGCACAGTTCTTCCAGATGTTACCACAGCCTGTCGTGCAGCCTGCTCCTGCACCTGTTCCAGTCCATGTGGACTATGTGGACCTATCCACAAAGCACCGTCCACCAAAGTTTGCAGGGGGTGCCTGTCCTTCTGATCTGGAGAACTGGAAGTATCAGTTGGGTCGGGTTCTTATTAGTATCAACTGTCCTGAGGACCAGAAGGTTTATGTAGCTTCCCACTATCTGGAAGGGGAAGCACTGCATTGGTGGAGGACCCGCGAGCACGACCTACTCGCTCGACCCGGGTTCAACTGGGAACAGTTTATAGAGGCTCTTAGTTCCCATTTCTATCCACCACATGTCTTGGAGGCGAAGAAAATGGAATTTCTGGGTTTGAGACAGACAGAAAGTATGAGCGTTACCGCTTATCACAGGAAATTTGTGGAGCTTATGAGGTATGCTCCGGAAGTTATGCCCACTGGTAAGGACGAGGTTCGTCGTTTCATTTCGGGTCTTCGGGCAGGAATTAAGTCCTCTTTCGGCTATCGAGGTTATGATACATTGTCTGAGGCATTCGATCAGGCCCTATATGTGGAGGAGAGCCGGTCTGAAGAACGCCAGCAGTGGCAAAGTAAAAAGAGGCATAGGGAGCAGGGTCGTGAGGGGCATAGAGGCGGTGATCCGAGAGGCCAGCCTGCTGTTAGGGGCCGCCGTGATGGTGGCCGTGCTGATGTAGCCAGGGGTGGTGGTCGTGCACCGCTACCTGTTCGTGAGGTTGGACCTGACGGGCGACTTGTGTATCGTTGCTGGACTTGCAATGAGGTGGGTCATCGCCGAGCGGATTGCCCGCGAGCTGGCAGGGGTAGACCGGTTCGGGCTAACCGAGGTGGCAGACTAAACGTCTTGGATCGTGCGGAGGCAGATCGTCGGGATGATTTTCTTGCAGGTGTGTTTTAAATTCATGCAGTTTTCTATTTTCTTTTCGTTGTGCTCTGTCTTTGTAAACTTTGTACCCCGTTTAGGTACTATTACTGTTGCGAATCATTCTGCCTTTGTATTGTTTGATTCGGGAGCCTCGTGTTCGTTCGTGGCTTTGCGATTTGTGCGGGAGCACGGAGTAGGACCGTTGGTGCCCTACCAGATGCCTGTTTCCTTGCCTTCGGGCGATATCATCCGTAGTGATCATATATGGCGAGATGCGGTATTGAGCATCGAGGGCCGTGAGTTCAGAGCCGACTTGGTTGTATTTAGCCTGGCTGACTTTGATGTAATTTTGGGCATGGATTGGCTGACTCGCCATCGTGCTGTTATCGATTGTGGTATTCCACGTATTTCCTTTCGAGATCCTCTCGGTAAGTATGTCTCTTACCGACCTTCTTTGATTCCACCTGCTATTAGTGTGGTTTCGGTTGCTGCGTTATGTGATTTGATGCGCAGGGGTTGTTCTCTTTCCCTGTGGCAAATGAGGGATCTTCGAGTAGAGGTTCCTGCTGCTTCGAGTGTCCCTGTTGTCTCTGAGTTCGGGGATGTGTTTCCCGATGAAATTCATGGTCTCCCACCTGCTCGGGAGATTGATTTTACTATCGAGCTGATGCCTGATGCAGCTCCTATTTCTAAGGCTCCTTACCGAATGGCTCCTGCTGAATTGAAAGAGTTGAAGGATCAGTTGAATGAGCTTACTAGTAAGGGGTATATCCTGCCGAGTAGCTCGCCTTGGGGAGCTCCTGTACTGTTTGTTAAGAAGAAGGATGGGTCGATGAGGATGTGCATCGACTACAGGGGTTTGAACCGAATCACGGTGAAGAACAAGTATCCTCTACCTCGGATTGAGGATCTGTTTGATCAGTTGAGAGGGGCCAGTATATTCAGTAAGATTGATTTGAGATCGGGCTACCATCAGATAAGGGTGGCAGAGGCTGATAGGCCTAAGACAGGATTCAGAACTCGTTATGGATACTTTGAATTCACGGTCATACCTTTTGGTTTGACTAACGCACCAGCGATCTTTATGGATCTTATGCATAGGGTATTCCGCCCCCTGCTGGATGTGTGCGTGGTTGTGTTCATAGACGATATTCTGGTCTACTCGCCGACTCGTGAGGCACATGCTGGCCACTTGAGGACAGTGTTGAACACATTGCGAGAGCATAAGCTATATGCTAAACTCTCTAAGTGTGAGTTCTGGTTGGACAAGGTGTCGTTTCTGGGACACATTGTTTCGGGTGAGGGCATTGCAGTTGATCCTGCTAAGGTGGATGTTGTACTTAAGTGGCAAGCCCCGAAGAATGTGGGAGAGATCCGGAGTTTCTTGGGTCTTGTTGGCTACTACCGAAGATTCATTGAGGGGTTCTCGAGCATTGCTAGACCTCTAACTAGACTATTGAGGAAAGATGTCAGATTCAGATGGGATGATGCTTGTGAGCAAGCATTCGAGTTGTTGAAGAAGAAAGTGACAGAGGCACCTGTTTTGGTACTACCTGTAACACCCCGGATTTGATAACCCAGGCCGGGATGCCACCGCCACACCTCCCTAGCAAGACACGGTTTCTCCGAGCTCACCAAAGAGATGTAAGGCTATGGTTTTTCAGGATTTAAAATATTCAAGTAGCCCATTCATAATAATTTTAAAAATAATACACCAAAGTTGCAGCGGAAATTTTAATTGTGCAGCGGAAATAAAGTATAAGGGCCGATATGGCCAAAACACGGGTAAACAGTCCCGTTCATGCAGGTCGTAATTAAAGGCAGGGATTTAAAATAAAGATTTCCCTTAATGTTCCCATGTATGCATATGACGATGCATGTTCTTCGGACTCTGTAAGAAAAAGGAGATATATGGTTTGGGTCAGCAAAAACGCGCTGAGTAAGTTAACACATAGCATGGGTTAGGGGTTTCAAAGCCTTTAGTTAATTTAGTAAAAACATTTCTTGTAGGTAATGATTTGCAAGGCATAACTAAATAAATACTTAAAAATATTAGATATTTTGTTCTCCCGTTACATAACCATTTCAACAATATTTAATTTAGCCGGCAATCCGGCGGCCGCAGCCAATTTCAAAAGTATCATCTAGCCGGTGATCCGGCGGCCTCAGCCAATTTCAAAAGTATCATTTCTCAAAATATTTTTCGTTTCTTTTATAGTTCACCATTCACCAAGGCTCTTGTGACCGCAATCCTCATAATCAATATTGATAAATAACCATTCGCCAGGGCTCTTATGTCCACTGGCCGTTCGCTTGGGCTCTTATGTCCACAAGCCGTTTGGTCGACCATTCGCTAGGGCTCTTATGTCCACTAGCCGTTCGCTTGGGCTCTTATGTCCACAAGCCGTCTGGCCATATTGATCATATCAAACTTGGTCATAAATTCCCCAATGTTTCTAAAGAATTCTTTTACAAAAATGTTTTTATTAGGTGTAACGGGATTTTTCAAAAATATAGCTTTATCGTAATTCCAACGTCTCGATCGTTGTTTAAAAGATTTCAAAAATCGATCGATGTCACAGTTTGCGCCTTTTTGGTTTAAAAATCCATTTCTTAGGCGATTGTTCTGAAATTTGTACAGTAGCTCAAAAACATCCCAACGAACAACTTTCGTGTTTTAAGTTTTTCGGAAAAATGATAGGAAGCATGTCAAAAATTGAGTTTTCGACTCAAACAAAAAGCTGTCAGGATTCAGGTTTGACACCTTTCAAAGATTTGACTTTTTGACATAACAAATTGACTTCAAAAATTCTGAAATTTTACAGAGACATACTAGACATGATTTCCAACAACTTTTGTTTAGATCATGAAGATTGGTTCGGACTAGAAATGATAGGAATAAGCTCCCCAAGTTCGGTTATGAAATCTGTCATCCTTTGAAGATTCTTAAAAACGCAGAATATGTCCGATACGATTTGGGGTATCAAGACTTGATGAAAATCTTTGAAATTTTTACACAATATAGCTTAAGCTCTTAGGATCAAAATCTTAGTTTTGAGTTTTCAGGTTTGAACACTCGAGGTAAGAGTTTTGCTCGTTGAGTTTGATTATGAAATCTGTCAAGGTTCTTGACATTGGTTCTAATGCAGATCGGATCGGCTCGAGTTTGGAGGTTCAAAGCTCAACGAAAAATTCTAAAAACTTACAGAGATGTTCTAAACTCATAGATCTACAACTTTCATGTTTAGCACCAATCCTAGATCGGCCTAGATCCATGGTCAAAATAACCAACAAGATTGAGAGTGAAATCTACCAAAGTTCTAAGATTCAGATTTGATGCTCTTCGGTTTTGGGTTGGTTTCAGGTTTCAAAACAATATGAAAAATTATGAAATTTTTACAGAGGCTAGACCAAAGTCTTAGCAACACTTTTCATGTTTTGAGTTTTATTGTTTGAGCAGCTTTAGAGGTTCGAAAAATTCATACGAAAACGCTGCGTTGAGGGTTTTCTCTTGTTGACAGATTTTTGTTAATTTTCTTGAGTTGAATCTCTATGTTTGGTTGCATTTTAAGTCACCCAAAACCATAGTAAGGTTAACTTACAGTGGGGATGATGTCTAGGAAGTCACGGGGTCGTCCGGAATCCACGGGATGTCACGAACGAATCTCTTCCACCCGATTTATTCTTCCCTTGGCTCCGATTTGTGTTTGAATACGAAGATTCGTAAGTTAGGATGATGGTTATGATCTTAAAATCATATGGAAACTTGATTAACATCTTACCAACAATCCAAAGCCTGCAATCCTTGATCTACACACTTCCTTGGTCGGATTTGGTTGTCGGAAACTCGTCGGAAAGTCGCCGGAGGAGTGTTTGGCTTTGGGAGAGTTTTTGGAGAGTTTGGGGTGATTGATTGATGAAAATGGCTGTCAATGGGGTTGGGATTGATTACATAACGTCCAAAAAGATGCCTCTCTCGTGAAGGATCAGATTCCCAACCTTGGGCCCCGAAAATTGGCGAGAAAGTCGCCAAAACGCGACAAACGCTGATGCTGTCATGGTGGCGCGGGGTTGGGGCGGTTTTTAGCCAAACCCCACGCCGGGTGCGCGCCACCGAAACGCGACAACGCGACTGCTGCGCCGCGCGGGGTTGGCGCGCTAAAGGCTGGATTCCCGCGCCGGGTGCGCGCCGAGCCCGCCTGGGCTTCGGTCCGGGCGGTGTCGTGCGATCCGTTGTGCTTTTCCTCCTCTCTTTCGGACTTCTATCCTCCTACGGTTTCGGGCTTGATTTTTCGGGTCATTCTCGGATCATGAATTCTAATTTTAAGTTTATCTCGACTCAAATGAATTTCATGTTAAAATCTTAAGTCCGTCGGTCTCGGTTTCGTCGTCTTTTGATTCCCGTGCAATAACTTGTATCATTAAATTTCTTTTGACTTCACGGGTTCTTGGAGTTAAAATTCTTTTCCTTTATAAACTTAACTCCAATTATTTTTACTCAATTCATGGAATGTCTTCGGGCTTCCTTTCCCTCTTTTATTCCATTTTGAATTTAAATCTATCGGCGTTTTATTTCCGAGCAATAATTTATTGTGATAAATTATTTTCTTCTTCTCGGAAATATTTCAACATTGATCGGAATAAATTTTTATTCCCTTGGACGTTGATAAAAATCTGGGGTGTTACACTCTCCCCCCCTTAAGAATCAACTTCGTCCTCGAAGTTGTGCTTCGGCTTTTCTCGCGCGAAGAGTTATGGTCCTTTTTGTTTACTATTTGCGATGTTGTGTTATTGAATTATTGTTCGATTGTTGATCGTCGTTTGTTGTTTGATTATTGTTTGATTATTGTTTGATTATTGTTTGACTATTGTTTGACTGAACCCAGAATTGAAATTTCCAAGTTGCCTACGTACCCTGTGAAGGGATCAAGTCATTACGTAGTTCAAAAATTTATTTGGGATACAAAATATTCGAGTTTCGAAATAAATGCTTATGCATTCTTACGGGGTATTACATCCTCCCCCCCTTGGTTACTTGTGGCTAGTTAGGTCCAGCGACCAAGTCATCTCTTTTAGTTATATTCTCAATATGGGTTTGACATTCCCTAGTCTTGTGACCAAACTTGCCGCACTTATAGCAGGCTCCAGGCTTCGGGCACTGGCGCACCAAATGTGCATGGTTGCATCGTGGGCAGCGTGGTATGAACGCACCACGGTTGCCATCTCCTCTAGACCCATCGAATGTAGCTTGATCATTGCCCCTCCTAAAGTTATTATTGTTGTTCTTATTACGATTCTTCTTCTCAAATCCTTGCGAGTTTTTGCTCGATTCGCCATTGTCCTTTCGTTTTAATTGTTGGACACGCGCGACTGCTACTGCCCGGTCATATACCTCTTGCAACGTCGTGCATTGTCCTTCCACCAATATCTCTCGAATATCAAGACTCAAACCCATCTCGAACTTCTGAGCCTTGTCGAAGTCAGTTGGCACCATCCTTGTAGCGAATCGCACCAATTCCTTGAATTTGGTGTAGTACTCTTGTACTGTTTGCGCTCCTTGTCTGAGGTTGATGAATTCCTCGTACTTTGCGGTCTTGGTGCTCAGTGGGTAGAATCTTTCTCTCAAGGCTTCCTTAAGTCCTTCCCAGGTGTAGGATTCTTCATCTTCCTCTGAATTCGTTTGAAGGTTTTGCCACCACTCATCGGCTTCGCCTCCTAAGTAGTAGGTCGCTACATGTATCTTCTCCTCGTCGGGGCATTTGATAGCGTCCAAGAGTTTGTCAAAGGTACGGATCCAATCTTCCAGTTTGGCCGGATCCTCTTGGCCATTATAATGGGGTGGATTGTAGGGGTTTACCAATGCCAAGTAGTTGACTCGGGCTACTGGCGGAGGTATTGCCGCTTGTGCCCTATGCATCTCGGCATTGCCTAATGCTACGAGTACTTCTTCTACCGTCCTTAAACGTTCATCCACGTTGTTGGGAATAGGAGGCGTTCGATCTCCTACGTTCGGAGGAATCTTATTGTTGTTAGGTGCGTTTGGGAGATTAGTGTCAGTGCCGTTTGGGCTTACCTTCCTCAGTTTCCTTCTAGGTGCCATTTTCTGTTATAGAAGCACGCGAAGATGAGTTTCTAAGTGATCAAGATCTAGGACTAAGGCAAAGTTAGTCTTTAGCAAGCGCTCCTAAGTCAAGGTCATGACGAGTTCTAAGGTAGGAGTGTTTCTTATCACCGATAATTCACATAAAAAGGGTTAGTGTATTTATGTATGCATATGCATATGTGATCCCCCCAAAAAAAAATTTTATGCACGCATTTATTTATCCATGGGTTTTAAAATAAATTTATTCCATGGATAGATTAAAATAAGGATAAAAGGTTTGGGCCACTATATTGGGCCGAAAGAAATAAATTATTTGGGCTTTAAATAAAAACAAGGCTATTGGGCCAAGATAATTTCTTGGGCCTCAAAAAAAAATTTTGGGCTAAAAATTTGGGCCTTAACTTCAAAATAATAATTGGGATCTTTAAAATATATTACTAGTTTAGAAATGATAATTTTAAAAATAATAATACTTGAAAATAATAGTTTAAAAATATTCTGAGCTCTTTAAAATAGTAGTTTTAAAATATTCCGGGCTCTGATACCATTCTGGTATCAGATATTTTCTTTAAAATAAATAGCTTTAAAATAGTCTGGGCTCTGATACCATTCTGGTATCAGATATTTTCTTTAAAATAAATAGCTTTAAAATAGTTTGGGCTCTGATACCATTCTGGTATCAGATATTTTCTTTAAAATAAATAGCTTTAAAATAGTTTGGGCTCTGATACCATTCTGTAACACCCCGGATTTGATAACCCAGGCCGGGATGCCACCGCCACACCTCCCTAGCAAGACACGGTTTCTCCGAGCTCACCAAAGAGATGTAAGGCTATGGTTTTTCAGGATTTAAAATATTCAAGTAGCCCATTCATAATAATTTTAAAAATAATACACCAAAGTTGCAGCGGAAATTTTAATTGTGCAGCGGAAATAAAGTATAAGGGCCGATATGGCCAAAACACGGGTAAACAGTCCCGTTCATGCAGGTCGTAATTAAAGGCAGGGATTTAAAATAAAGATTTCCCTTAATGTTCCCATGTATGCATATGACGATGCATGTTCTTCGGACTCTGTAAGAAAAAGGAGATATATGGTTTGGGTCAGCAAAAACGCGCTGAGTAAGTTAACACATAGCATGGGTTAGGGGTTTCAAAGCCTTTAGTTAATTTAGTAAAAACATTTCTTGTAGGTAATGATTTGCAAGGCATAACTAAATAAATACTTAAAAATATTAGATATTTTGTTCTCCCGTTACATAACCATTTCAACAATATTTAATTTAGCCGGCAATCCGGCGGCCGCAGCCAATTTCAAAAGTATCATCTAGCCGGTGATCCGGCGGCCTCAGCCAATTTCAAAAGTATCATTTCTCAAAATATTTTTCGTTTCTTTTATAGTTCACCATTCACCAAGGCTCTTGTGACCGCAATCCTCATAATCAATATTGATAAATAACCATTCGCCAGGGCTCTTATGTCCACTGGCCGTTCGCTTGGGCTCTTATGTCCACAAGCCGTTTGGTCGACCATTCGCTAGGGCTCTTATGTCCACTAGCCGTTCGCTTGGGCTCTTATGTCCACAAGCCGTCTGGCCATATTGATCATATCAAACTTGGTCATAAATTCCCCAATGTTTCTAAAGAATTCTTTTACAAAAATGTTTTTATTAGGTGTAACGGGATTTTTCAAAAATATAGCTTTATCGTAATTCCAACGTCTCGATCGTTGTTTAAAAGATTTCAAAAATCGATCGATGTCACAGTTTGCGCCTTTTTGGTTTAAAAATCCATTTCTTAGGCGATTGTTCTGAAATTTGTACAGTAGCTCAAAAACATCCCAACGAACAACTTTTGTGTTTTAAGTTTTTCGGAAAAATGATAGGAAGCATGTCAAAAATTGAGTTTTCGACTCAAACAAAAAGCTGTCAGGATTCAGGTTTGACACCTTTCAAAGATTTGACTTTTTGACATAACAAATTGACTTCAAAAATTCTGAAATTTTACAGAGACATACTAGACATGATTTCCAACAACTTTTGTTTAGATCATGAAGATTGGTTCGGACTAGAAATGATAGGAATAAGCTCCCCAAGTTCGGTTATGAAATCTGTCATCCTTTGAAGATTCTTAAAAATGCAGAATATGTCCGATACGATTTGGGGTATCAAGACTTGATGAAAATCTTTGAAATTTTTACACAATATAGCTTAAGCTCTTAGGATCAAAATCTTAGTTTTGAGTTTTCAGGTTTGAACACTCGAGGTAAGAGTTTTGCTCGTTGAGTTTGATTATGAAATCTGTCAAGGTTCTTGACATTGGTTCTAACGCAGATCGGATCGGCTCGAGTTTGGAGGTTCAAATCTCAACGAAAAATTCTAAAAACTTACAGAGATGTTCTAAACTCATAGATCTACAACTTTCATGTTTAGCACCAATCCTAGATCGGCCTAGATCCATGGTCAAAATAACCAACAAGATTGAGAGTGAAATCTACCAAAGTTCTAAGATTCAGATTTGATGCTCTTCGGTTTTGGGTTGGTTTCAGGTTTCAAAACAATATGAAAAATTATGAAATTTTTACAGAGGCTAGACCAAAGTCTTAGCAACACTTTTCATGTTTTGAGTTTTATTGTTTGAGCAGCTTTAGAGGTTCGAAAAATTCATACGAAAACGCTGCGTTGAGGGTTTTCTCTTGTTGACAGATTTTTGTTAATTTTCTTGAGTTGAATCTCTATGTTTGGTTGCATTTTAAGTCACCCAAAACCATAGTAAGGTTAACTTACAGTGGGGATGATGTCTAGGAAGTCACGGGGTCGTCCGGAATCCACGGGATGTCACGAACGAATCTCTTCCACCCGATTTATTCTTCCCTTGGCTCCGATTTGTGTTTGAATACGAAGATTCGTAAGTTAGGATGATGGTTATGATCTTAAAATCATATGGAAACTTGATTAACATCTTACCAACAATCCAAAGCCTGCAATCCTTGATCTACACACTTCCTTGGTCGGATTTGGTTGCCGGAAACTCGTCGGAAAGTCGCCGGAGGAGTGTTTGGCTTTGGGAGAGTTTTTGGAGAGTTTGGGGTGATTGATTGATGAAAATGGCTGTCAATGGGGTTGGGATTGATTACATAACGTCCAAAAAGATGCCTCTCTCGTGAAGGATCAGATTCCCAACCTTGGGCCCCGAAAATTGGCGAGAAAGTCGCCAAAACGCGACAAACGCTGATGCTGTCATGGTGGCGCGGGGTTGGGGCGGTTTTTAGCCAAACCCCACGCCGGGTGCGCGCCACCGAAACGCGACAACGCGACTGCTGCGCCGCGCGGGGTTGGCGCGCTAAAGGCTGGATTCCCGCGCCGGGTGCGCGCCGAGCCCGCCTGGGCTTCGGTCCGGGCGGTGTCGTGCGATCCGTTGTGCTTTTCCTCCTCTCTTTCGGACTTCTATCCTCCTACAGTTTCGGGCTTGATTTTTCGGGTCATTCTCGGATCATGAATTCTAATTTTAAGTTTATCTCGACTCAAATGAATTTCATGTTAAAATCTTAAGTCCGTCGGTCTCGGTTTCGTCGTCTTTTGATTCCCGTGCAATAACTTGTATCATTAAATTTCTTTTGACTTCACGGGTTCTTGGAGTTAAAATTCTTTTCCTTTATAAACTTAACTCCAATTATTTTTACTCAATTCATGGAATGTCTTCGGGCTTCCTTTCCCTCTTTTATTCCATTTTGAATTTAAATCTATCGGCGTTTTATTTCTGAGCAATAATTTATTGTGATAAATTATTTTCTTCTTCTCGGAAATATTTCAACATTGATCGGAATAAATTTTTATTCCCTTGGACGTTGATAAAAATCTGGGGTGTTACACTACCTGATGATTCAGGCGAGTATGAAGTTTACACGGATGCGTCACTTAAGGGTTTAGGTTGTGTGTTGATGCAAAAGGGCAAAGTGATTGCTTATGCATCTCGACAGCTTAAGTCACATGAGCAGAATTACCCGACTGACGATTTGGAAATGGCAGCGGTAGTGCATGCTCTGAAAATCTGGAGACACTATCTGTATGGAGCGAAGTGTAGAATTTATTCAGATCATAAGAACCTGAAATGTCTGTACACCTCAGACCACATGAGTGGCAGACAGAGGAGATGGATGGAGTTATTGCAAGACTATGACACGAATATTCAGTATATTGAGGGAAAGGCGAACCGGGTGGCGGATGCTTTGAGCAGGAAGGAGCATCATTCAGTGGCATGCTTGGGTGTGATGCCTGAGTGGTGCAGGGAGCTACTCAGACTTGAGGTTCAGGTAGTTCCTGTTGGCTCTGTTCAGCACACCTTACACATGCTAGTTACTGCATCTTCTTTGATTGATGAGATATTTGCTAGTCAGCATGATAGCGGGGAGATGGCAGTACTGAGACAGAAGATTCAGGATGGTAAGGCTCCGGGTTTCAGAATCGATGATAGGGGCATGGTGAGATATGGTGATAGATGGTGCATTCCGGAGTGTTATGTTGACCTGAAGAAGAAGGTCATGGATGAGGCTCACACGACTCCTTATTCTATTCACCCGGGAGTCACAAAGATGTATAAAGACATCCGACAGACTTATTGGTGGAACAACATGAAGAGGGAGATAGTTGAATATGTGGCTAAGTGTGCCACATGTCAGCGAGTCAAGGTTGAGCACATGAGGCCGATGGGTTTACTACAACCTTTAGCAGTACCTGAATGGAAGTGGGAATCCATTTCCATGGATTTCGTGACAGGATTGCCTCAGACGGTGAGGAAGATGGACACTATCTGGGTAGTGGTAGATCGATTGACAAAGAGTGCAGTGTTCATACCTATGAGGTTGACGTGGAGTATGAGCCAGCTTACCCAGGCTTATATTCAGCACGTTGTTAAGAGATTTGGGATTCCCAAGGAGATTGTGTCAGATCGGGACTCCAGATTCCTGTCCAAGTTTTGGAAGGATGTGCAGGCGGCATTTGGCACACAGATTAGCATGAGTACTGCATGGCATCCTCAGTCAGATGGTCAGACAGAGAGGACCATTAGGACATTAGAGGATATGTTACGAGCTTGTGCACTGGACTTTCAGGGTAGTTGGGAGAATCACCTCAGTTTGGTGGAGTTCAGTTACAATAACAGTTATCATGCGAGTATCGGTATGGCTCCATTCGAGGCATTGTATGGGAGGAAGTGCAGGAGTCCCTTATGTTGGAATGATCCAACGGATAAGGTGAATGTGGGTCCTGAAATGATTGAGCAGACAATTGAACTGGTGAGGATCATTAGGGACCGTATGAAATAGGCTCAGGACAGACAGAAGAGCTATGCTGACTTAGCTCGTCGAGATGTGGAGTTTGAGGTTGGTGATAGGGTGTTACTGCGGGTATCGCCTATGAAAGGGGTACGCCGGTTCGGTAAAAAGGGCAAGCTGAGCCCGAGATACATTGGACCCTATGAAATTGTGGAGAGAGTTGGTAAAGTGGCTTATAGGTTGGCTTTACCAGCTGAAGTGGGTCGAGCTCATGATGTCTTTCATGTTTCTCAACTTCGAAAGTTTGTATCTGACCCATCTAAGATTATCCAGCCTGATGAGATTGAGTTGGATGCAAGTCTTGAGTATGAGGAGTATCCAGTTCGGGTGATTGATGCAAAGGAAAGGGTTCCGAGGCACAAAACCATCCCAATGGTTAAGGTGTTGTGGTCTAGGCATGGAGCTGAAGATGCTACTTGGGAAACTGAGGAGCATATGAAGCTGAAGTACCCGGAATTGGACTTGACCTCGTTGCCTTGAGGTAACATTTTTCCCCCTTGTTTTTATTTTTGATCATGTTCTTGAACGCGCATTTCGGGGGCGAAATGATCGTAAGGGGGGAGGAATGTAATGACCCGATTTAATTAATTGAACTGTTTAAATAATATGGTATTTGGTTATTTTACATTTCAGTCTGGTTGGGGTCGATTTGATGTATTTGAGATTTAAGTGGGGGAATAAGTGAGTTCAACTCACTAGATAATAAGAGTCAAGTGCTCAAATGGGTGCAATGTGGTCAAGACAAGTGGTGTAACCCTTTTAACCCACATTCCGACCCGACCCGAGACCCATGACCCGACCCGGGTTCCCTTGGAGTTTTAAAAATCAGATTTGGGGTTGGAAGACCCATTTCTTCCTCCTTCCCCTTCCCATTCCCGTCACCCTCTCTCGGTGAAGATAGGGTTCTTCATTTTGGTGAGAAATTGGTGTTTTCTTCCTCAAATCGGTTGGGGGATTGGTATTTATACCTTTGGTAAGTATTTTTCTAGCTTCTACACTTGATTTTGAGGATGTTTGAGTGGGTTTTGGAGTGATGGAAGTTGGTGACGGGAATTCAATTTTTGGGATGAATCTTTGTAGATCGGTTTGTGGGGAAGCTTGAATCCTTGTTTAAGGGTTCCAAAGTAATTTCAGTTTTTGAGCTTACAATGGTTTCATGTTGAAGAACTCATGTTCTTTGATGAATTTTTGATGTTTGGAGCTTGATTCTTGCAATATAGGCTTGGAATTGTAGATTGGAAGCTTGGAGGTTGAGGAGAGGAGCTTGGAGACTCGTCTACATCCAAGGCAAGGGATTATATTGCTTAAATTACGTGTTTGGGGGGGGGGGGGGGTATTTGGGGGTCGGATTCCGGCGAAATCGCCGGAAAACCGATTGGAAAATCGGAGAAGACGATGAACAATAACTGCTACAGTAACTGCTACAGTACTGCTACAGTAACTGTACAGTAGTTACCGCGGTAACTCGCGTAGTTACCGCAGTAATTCGCCACAGTAATTACCACGGTAATTTGAACAGTAATTACCACAGTAACTTGTACAGTAGTTACCGCAGTAACTCGCTACAGTAGTTACCGCAGTAACTCGCTACAGTAGTTACCGCAGTAACTTGCTACAGTAATCGCTACAGTATCGCTACAGTACTGGGCTGCGTATATCACGCGTTTTACGCGCGCGGGTGCGCCGTGAGCGCATGAAGGCCCTGTTTGGCCCCTTTTTGTGCGATTTTGATTATGTAATGATGTTTTCTTTGCTCCAATTATTGTTATGGCCTCCCCAAATGTTATTGGTAAACCGTGGATTAATCAATTGGCCCGTGTGGGTTGTCGAATTGCTTAGGGGAACTGTTGAATTATGATATCATTAAGTATATGTGGATTATTGGTTGTTATTCCTGTTGGCCCTTTTGGGCTGGTTATTATAATGCATGGTATTGCATTATGGATGGATGGACATATTGGAAATGTCTGATCGGGCAGCCTTTACCGGTGTTGTTGAGTCCCGATGGCCCTACGGGGTGATTATTAGGCTGTGATGCCTGTGATTTGGCTGCGATGCCTGTGATTTGGCTGTTATGCCTGTGATTGGGCTGTGATGCCTGTGGTCCCTGCGGGGATGGTGTATGTTACCCTGTAACGGGTTGGAGTTGATGATATCCTCACCCGTGGGTTCATACCGCCCGGGTTTAGGTTGCCGGCTAGGCATATTCATTGCATTTGCATGTAGGGTAGATAGGCGTATGTTAGGCCATGCATCACTTGCATAAATTGTATGATTGTGGTTGAAGCACCGGTATGGGACGGTGTGATCTTTTATCTGCTTTATCTATATTATGCTCTGTTATTTATATTATAATAATTATTATTATTATTATTATTATTATTATTATTATTATTATTATTATTATTATTATTATTATTATGAGATATGATGATGTTTTCCCTTACTCCCCGGCACGTAGCCTTGCTCAGTACGTTGTACTGACCCCCTTTGCTTTTGTCTGTTTTATAGATCCTGCTGGAGGCCTGGAGCATGACTGGGTTTGGGGTTATGAGAGATCACATAGATAGGACATTTCTGTTATTATTATTTATATGTCATTATGTGATACTCTGTTGACTGCTTTTGCTTGATATATACTTGACTAGTTGAGGCCTGTGAAGCTATGATTTATTTCATATCGGCCTGTGGCCTTGTTTGAGTATGTGATTTACTGCTTTGGGCCGGTAGCTCCCTTTGATGTATTGACAGGTTGCCTGATCATGATCTGAGAGGCTTGTAGCCTGTTACTCTGACAGAGTTTGCTTTATGCAGTTGTTCTGTGGTAATTGTTTATGTGCCTATGTGTTTTATTTGTTTTAGCTTCCGCATTAAACCGGATTAATCAGATGATCACTTTAGGTTTACCCAGTGTTGTACTAGCTATTTTAAATTAGCTGGCCACTAGTTTAGGATAGTTAGTACAGCGGTAACGCTTGCGAAAATCAGGTTTGAATTTTCGGGGCGTTACAGTAACACTAAGAAATGACACAAGATTTAAGGTAAGTTAATAAAATTTATTTAGTTGAAGTAATTAAATAAATTAAATAAGTCACATTTGACTTTATTCCTTTTGAGTTTTATTTAAATGAATATAAAAAATTAATAATTTAAGTACAATTAGTAAAAATTATTAACCTTAAAAACATTTTAATATGGTAATATAACACTTATTTCCAAACACCCAAAAAGGGAAAGTGTAACATTTAGATAACGGATGATGTAATTCATTAATCTATATTTTAACAGATTTGCAATTGACGAAAAACAAATATAAATCTAGCTTTGTTATAAAATTGTGATTGTGAATGATCAAAGTAAGTTCATATTGAAAGGCTAATTGGTGCAAGTTCTATAAGTTTGAATATTTTCTCTGGAACGCCGGTACTGAATGAAATTTTAACGTCTGAAACAAATAATCTATTGATACTAGAAGAGACATATTGTAATAAGAAAGAAATGGAAGCGGATCATGCTAACTTATTGCCTTTGTTGATTGATGATGAGAAGAATATTTATAATAAAATAATGTATGTAGTTGATAGTGATAGGTGTTGATTTATTTTCTTTACGCGGTGGACAGGGGCGGAGCCAGGTTCGACATTTAGGGCGGCTAAATTTAAATAGTCGGGATTGACAATGAGTTATCATATAATTAATCTAGACTCAATTGAAAGATTCAGTCAAATGATTTAGATATATGGAAGCGAGCGGATCCCAAACATCGTCATGAAATAAAATGAATATAGATAGTTTATCAATATAAAAGTATAAAAAATTAGAGCATACATATATGAAAATTATAAATATTAATCATATAAGAAAATAACGGAATACACCCTCTATACATCCTAAATTTTGACTACAAAATTATCATCACTAACCCTCTATACTATCCTAATTTATCAACTGAAAATACTTATCACATGTGTAAATTCAAGTTTGATATGTTATTTTCAATTAAATATAGATTTTACTATTAATAAATTTATAAATACCAAAAATAATAAACTATAACAAATTATGTAGCTAAATTCAATATAAATGTGGTCCAAAAATTTATTATAGTGAATATTGCTACATTACATAAATTTACATTCATAAATTAATAGGAGTATATATATTGATAAATTTTTATATATATAATAGGCAGATTTTTTTTTTTTAATAATCTCGAAGATGTACAATTAGATTTGACATTTCCAGATGATAATTTTATAAACTCTACCAGAGATTCTATAGCGGCAATTGTTGAGCGTACTTATACAAATATAAACTGCACCACTTCAAATTCAAACATTTTTACTATATATTAACCCCTACCAATGAAATTGTTGCTACAATCAATACTTACCTCATGGAACGTATGCCTGCAAATGAAAATGTATATATATATATATATATTAGTTTTAACAATATTTGACGAAAGGATGAAAGTATAGATAATGCCAATGAATTATTTTCACTGAAATATCTAAACACGATCAATTGTTCTGGATTATCGAATCATGAAATATTGTTGAATAAGGGTTGCATAGTCATGCTTCTTAGAAATATATATACATCAAATAAATTATGTAATGGAAGTAGGTTGATAGTAACCAAGATGCGAAACTAGATAGTTGAGGTTAAACTAATTTTCGGGAACCCATGAAAGTAGAAAATTCTTTATTGGTAGAATGACTAAGAGCCTATTTGATTTGACCAAATTTTTTATTCGATTTGAGATGAGAAAATTCTCACTCACAGTTTGTTTTGCTATGATTATAAACAAAAGTAAAAGTCAATCTTTAAAGAATGTCGGATTTTATCTTCTAAAACCAGTTTTTAGCCATGAAAAGTTATGTTGCAATATTTCGTGTCACTAGCAAGATGTGACTAAAAGTATTAATATGCAATTAAGAATGATTAACTCAAGATACCACAAGAAATGTTGTTTATAATGAAATTTATATATGACAGAAAATTTTAAAATAGATAGTAGATGTAGGTGATGGTACAACGGGTATTGATTTTGGAGATGTACAATTAGATGTGACATTTTCGGATGATATTCTTATAAACTTCACGAGTGATCCTATAGCGGCAATTTTTTAAAGTACATATACAAATACAAACTGTACCACTTCAAATTCAGACATTTTTAAAAATAGTGTTATACTAGCCCCTATCAATGAGATTTTCACCAATGAAATTTTCAGCAAATTGTTAGAAAAAATTTCATATAATGTTTCATACTTATTTTTAAATTTTATTTTATCTTAATTTAAATTTCAATCAAATAAAAATATTATTTTAATAATTATTTTTATTGATCTGTTACGTTAGTTCCGGACAAGCCATAGAAGCTAAAGATACGGTACAATATGATTTCTTTATTAGTTTTAAAAATAAATAATTTATATTATCTTATATATATATATATATTCTCTTTTGAATATATAAAAAAATCATTACATATTTTTCATTACTCAAAATACAATTTAGTATTACTAGGGGTGGGCACGGTTCGGTTATCATGAGTTTTTGAGATATTTGTATTTGTATTTGAACCAGACAAATACTTAGATAAAGTATTTATATTTGTAACCAGACTCCTCGGTTAACCGGGGGTTCGATTTCGATTCGATTCAGCGGTTAAACGATTCGGTTCGAATATTTTATCCAAGTCTATTAAACTTTATGATCAAATCTTCATTTCCTAATTCTTAAACTTTTGTAGGTTTATTTTTGAGGTTATTACAATATAATTAAAAAAATCATATAATTATCGAATTCGGTAGTATATTAGTATATTTTTAAAAAAATTATCTAATGATTATTTCAATAATGAGTATTCTTAAGGGCAAAAAATCAATATAGGACGTTTTTTTTTTTTGCTATACATCCTATTAAGGCTAGGAAAAGTCATCAAAAAGAAAAAAAAAACAAAAATAAAAAATCGGAAGCAGGAATGAAACATAGACAAAACCATTGGCGAGGAAACCTCACGCCCATGGCATCTGCAGCAAGAAGCGGCTTCTGTAATACCCCGAATTTTTATCAACGCCCAAAGGAATAAAATTTATTCCGATCAATGTTGAAATATTTCCGAGAAGAAGAAAATAATTTATCACAATAAATTATTGCTCGGATATGAAACGCCGATAGATTTAAATTCAAAATGGAATAAAAGAGGGAAAGGAAGCCCGAAGACATTCCATGAATTGAGTAAAAATAATTGGAGTTAAGTTCATGAAGGAAAAGAATTTTAATTCCAAGAACCCGTGAAGTCGGAAGAAATTTAATGATACAATCGCAATCAATCAAGCGATCAATAAGTCGCGCAACTTCGGGGACGAAGTTGATTCTTAAGGAGGGTAGATTGTAATACCATAGAAATTGCCCGAAATATATATATGAATATATATTTTTTTTGATTAATTCACTAAGTAGATTTTTAGTCAAATCTATATATATTTATATGTTCAAATATTTGCTTAAAGATTAGTATATTATTTTCTACAAAACATACTTTGAAAAATTATATATATATTTGTCTTTTCAAATAAATATATGGATTTCAATATCAAGTGTAATAAGTATATGGTTCATAGAATATTTTAAATCCATATACAAGTTTATATACACATATATATACCTTGGTTTTGAAATAATCTTTCCAAACATGTACACATGTATATACATGTATATATTCATATGTTTAAATTATAATGAGAATTATCTATTTTCTATATATTCTTAATTAATCATTCTACCCATATTTTTATTTATGGAATTATTCTAGAATGTCATAATATAATTGGGAATAATTTGACTATTGTTTGAAATTGTAGGGTGGAGTATTAATCATATCTTGTCATTTTCAAATAAGGAATATATTCCTTTTTGGAGCTATGTATGACTTACAAGATCACTTAATTTTTATTTTAGTATATATATAAATATATATACATATTATTCTTATTATTATTATAAGGTATTGGGGCCACAATTAGAGTAATAAGGATTGAATTATGAAGTGATAAAGTCATTCACACCATTACCATTAGGATACAAGCTGACAGAAATTTTTAGCTATAAGAATCGAATTATTTGACCTACCTACAGTGGGAATCACTTAAAGTGTTCAACACAAAAGTTGTTCCAAATTGTGTCTAGATTATGCACGTCAAATTTTAGAATTTTTGGCCAAGCCATTTAGTCCCAGCATCTCTGTCTTTGGACATATACCATAGTGAGTGCCAACTTTGTTAGGTTGTGCATGTGACTCCTATGTGACTTGTGACTTGTGACTTGTGTCTCCATGTGACTTGTGACTCCTATAACACTCTAGGGTGGATAGAAGTCTTGTGAGAATTTATTTAATACCCTCATTTAGCTACCAAAGGCAGCCATTTGGATTCCACTCCCATCATTGCAAATTTTAGAAAAAGACTTGAGAAAGTGTTGGTGGGATTTATGAGTATTCTTCTAGTTGGTCAAGCAAGGAAGGCTTTCTTCAACATCCAATCTCTTCATCCAGTAGGTAAGGATGTTTTTAAGTTCACATATCTTGTTTAGATTGAGATCTTTGGGTAGATAACTAAGAATCTCTCTCCATGTGTCCAAAACCTAGCTTTGTGGAGGAATAGCAATGGAGTTGTGGACTTTGGACATCCTAAAGGCTTGGATTTGAGAATTTCTTGATACCACTTCATAGATGGTAAGTTAGTGTTGTGCCTTTCAAATTTTAGAGCTTTTGGTTGAGTATTCATGGAGATACAACTCGAAATCCATTCCTTGTCAAATCTGTGATTTAGGGTTTCTTCAGGATAGTTTCTTTTGTTCATCTTTGTTCGTCTAGATCCGTTCGTTTTTGGGAAAACTTTTCTAAATGAAAAATGTTCCTAATACTTTAAATATGATGTCTGTAAATTTTCATAATTTTTGGAATTGATTTGGTCGACGAAAACGGATCTGGTATTTTCTGCTATGTGTGGTGACAGATTCAAATTCCTAGCATGTTCAGTTTTGTAGTTCATATTTCTCCTAGCTATGGTCGTTTTTGATGGTCGACTTCTTCATGAAAATTGTTCATCTATGTGTCTAGTTTACTCCTGTTAAATTTCAGAATTTTTGGAACAACCTTAGAATTGTTATGGATTTTTAAGTAAGCTGTGGTCGGATGAACAGTGGTCTTTGCACCCTTTTGAAAACAAGTTTCTGAAATGATTTTTTTTGAGTGACTTAGAGTCCGATTTTGAAGAAGCCTATTTCTATGAAAAATGTTCATTTGGGTGTGTTCTAGCTCCTGTAAAAATTTCGGAATTTTTGAAAATGATTTGCTAAGTTTCCATATGCGATTTCTGAAAACTGCCCAAAGGACTATTTTTGTCGGTAAATCGTACTTGTGTATTTTGATGATCTATGAGTCGAATGGCTCTCATTTTTGGAAATATGTGAAATCTGGACATGTGTGATTTTGTAAAGTGTAAAAGTATGGTTTTGAAACTTTGTAAGATATGATCGAGTGGGATGCTTTAATTATTTCTTGAGGGTAAGTGCACTTGGTGGAGCTCGTTGGGCCGCCCCCTCTTGTAGCCAAAACGGCAAATATGGTTATTATGGCTTAGTGATTGTAAGAGTCTATACTCCTAGATGTAAATCAGGTTTCCTTATGGTTTTAAGATCATAACCATCATCCTAACTTACGAATCTTCATATTCAAACACAAATCAGAGCCAAATGAAGAATAAATCGGGTGGAAGAGATTCGTTCGTGACATCCCGTGGATTCCGGACGACCCCGTGACCTCCTAGACATTATCCCCACTGTAAGTTAACCTTACTATGGTTTTGGGTGACTTAAAATGCAACCAAACATAGAGATTCAACTCAAGAAAATTTATAAAAATCTGTCAACAAGAGAAACCCTCAACGCAGCGTTTTTGTATGAATTTTTCGAACCTTTAAAGCTGCTCAAACAATAAAACTCAAAACATGAAAAGTGTTCCTAAGACTTTGGTCTAGCCTCTGTAAAAATTTTAGAATTTTTCATGTTATTTTGAAACCTGAAACCGACCCAAAACCGAAGAGTATCAAATCTGGATCTAAGAATCCTTGACAGAATTTTTATTCAAACTTGTTGGTTATTTTGACCTTGGATCTAGACCGATCTAGGATTGGTGTTGAACATAAGAATTGTAGATCTATGAGTCTTGAATACCTCTGTAAAATTTCATGCATTTTCATCAAGTTTTGATACCCCAAATCGAGTCGGACATATTCTGCGTTTTAAAGAATTTTCAAAGGTTGACAGTTTTCTTAACCGAACTTGATGAGCATATTTCTATCATATCTAGTCCGATCCAATCTTTGAGTTCTAAACAAAAGTTGCATATAATCATGTCTAGTATATGCATATGAAATTTCAGAATTTTTGGAGATCATTTGATATGATAAAAAGTCAAATCTTTGAAAGGTGTCAAACCTGAATCCTAACAGCATACTATTTGAGTAGAAAACTTGATTTTTGACATGCTTCCTATCATTTTTCCGAAAAACTCAAAACATGAAAGTTGTTCATTGGGATGTTTTTGAGCTACTGTGAAAATTTCAGATCAATCGCCTAAGAAATGGATTTTTAAACTGAAAAGGCGTAAACTGTGACATCGATCGGTTTTAACTTGTGAAATTTTGAAATTTTTAAACAACGATCGAAATCTTGTGATACGATAAAGCTATACTTTTGAAAAATCCCGTTACACTAAAGTTGAAACAATATCTGTTACTATTGGCTGAGGCCGCCGGATCAC
This sequence comes from Hygrophila difformis, assembly GCA_030278955.1. Classification (NCBI taxonomy): domain Eukaryota; kingdom Viridiplantae; phylum Streptophyta; class Magnoliopsida; order Lamiales; family Acanthaceae; genus Hygrophila; species Hygrophila difformis. The sequence goes on from JAOANR010000007.1 coordinate 24,966,188, forward strand.
CGGCTAACTGTTACTATTGATATTGGCTGTTATTATTTTGGGCCTATCCTCTCGGGTGTATCCGTATGGGTTACTCGAGGCTCGACGGAGCGGTACTGGATATGGCGTATTTGGTCACAAGAGACCAACTGCCTACCCTCTCGAGTGTATCCGTATGGGTTACTCGAGGCTCGACGGAGTGGTACTGGGTATGGCGTATCGGCTGCGGTCGCCGGATCACCGGCTAAAATGACATGTTACTTATGAAATTGGCTGAGGCCGCCGGATCACCGGCTAACTGTTACGATTGCCAAAACGGCATCTTATATTTTTGGGCCTATCCTCTCGGGTGTATCCGTATGGGTTACTCGAGGCTCGACGGAGCGGTACTGGATATGGCGTATTTGGTCACAAGAGACCAACTGCCTACCCTCTCGAGTGTATCCGTATGGGTTACTCGAGGCTCGACGGAGTGGTACTGGGTATGGCGTATCGGCTGCGGCCGCCGGATCACCGGCTAAAATGACATGTTACTTATGAAATTGGCTGAGGCCGCCGGATCACCGGCTATCTGTTACTATTGGCTGCGGCCGCCGGATCACCGGCTATCTGTTACTATTGGCTGCGGCCGCCGGATCACCGGCTATCTGTTACTATTGGCTGCGGCCGCCGGATCACCGGCTATCTATTGTTGAGATGATGGCGTAACGGGAAATATATTAAAAAGCTCAGATTTTATGAAATTGGCTGCGGCCGCCGGATTGCCGGCTAAATTTAAATATCGTTTTGATGGTGGCGTATCGGGGAGAATTTTAAAAGCTCAAATTTTTATTTACTTACTTACGGCATTATTCATGTTTTTAAATCATGTCTTAAATAATTGCCCATGCCTAAGTTTTTAATTATGAAATTAAATGTGTCTTTAAAGTATGCAATTATATTCGCATTTTTAAAATAAAATATTTTTATGCATGACAAAAAGTTTTATCATAACTATGCCGTGCAAATCATTTTACGATGAAAGTTGAATCATGATCACGTGAAAATCTTTATTTTAAATCATGCCATCTATTTATTATTGGATGTTAAACTTAAATTGCGTTTTACCTACAAACATCTTTTTATTTAATCTAATTAAAGGCTTTGAAACCCCTAACCCATGCTATGTGTTAACTTACTCAGCGCGTTTTTGCTGACCCAAACCATTTATCCCCTTTTTCTTACAGAGTACGAAGAATATGCATCGTCATATGCATACATGGGAACATTAGGGGAAATCTTTATTTTAAATCCCTGCATTTAATTACGACTTGCATGAACGGGCCTGTTTAACCCGTGTTTTGGCCATGTTGGCCCTTATACTTTATTTCCGCTGCACAACTTATATTTCCGCTGCAACTTTGATGTATTATTTTTAAATTATTTATGAATGGGCTGTTTGAATATTTTAAATTCTGAAAAACCATAGCCTTGCATCTCTTTAGTGAGCTCGGAGAAACCGTGTCTTGCTAGGGAGGTGTGGCGGTGGCATCCCGGCCTGGGTTACCAAAACCGGGGTGTTACAAGTTGGTATCAGAGCCCGGAATATTTTAAAGCTATTATTTTACATAGCCCGGAATATTTTTAAACTACTATTTTAAAGAGCCCAATTATTATTTTGAAGTTAAAGCCCAAATTTTTAGCCCAAAAATTTTTAAGATGCCCAAGAAATTATTTTTAGCCCAATACCTGTATTTTTAAATAAAGCCCAAATGTTTATTATTTTGGCCCAATATAGAGGCCCAAGACTTTTATTTACTATTATTATCTTTAAATTTTAAAAATATTACCTCCATGGAATAAATTTATTTTTAAAATCCATGGAAGATAGATATAAGTAAAATATACATTAGCTTCGGGAGGGATTGCATTGCATTGCATATATACATAAATGTTTACACTAACCCTTTTTATGTGAATTATCGGTAATAAGAAACACTCCTACCTTAGAACTCGACTTGAGTCTTGACTTAGAAGCGCCAACTTCAGACTAACTTTGCCTTAGTCCTAGATCTTGATCACTTAGAAACTCATCTTCGCGTGCTTCTAGAATGACACCTAGAAGAATACTGAGGAAGGATCATATGCAATGATACCCAAACATGGTTGTGAAAAATACATAGGCAGTTATGGGGACATAACTGTAATCTTAAGGGGGGGAGGATGTAATACCCCGAATTTTTATCAACGCCCAAAGGAATAAAATTTATTCCGATCAATGTTGAAATATTTCCGAGAAGAAGAAAATAATTTATCACAATAAATTATTGCTCGGATATGAAACGCCGATAGATTTAAATTCAAAATGGAATAAAAGAGGGAAAGGAAGCCCGAAGACATTCCATGAATTGAGTAAAAATAATTGGAGTTAAGTTCATGAAGGAAAAGAATTTTAATTCCAAGAACCCGTGAAGTCGGAAGAAATTTAATGATACAATCGCAATCAATCAAGCGATCAATAAGTCGCGCAACTTCGGGGACGAAGTTGATTCTTAAGGAGGGTAGATTGTAATACCATAGAAATTGCCCGAAATATATATATGAATATATATTTTTTTTGATTAATTCACTAAGTAGATTTTTAGTCAAATCTATATATATTTATATGTTCAAATATTTGCTTAAAGATTAGTATATTATTTTCTACAAAACATACTTTGAAAAATTATATATATATTTGTCTTTTCAAATAAATATATGGATTTCAATATCAAGTGTAATAAGTATATGGTTCATATAATATTTTAAATCCATATACAAGTTTATATACACATATATATACCTTGGTTTTGAAATAATCTTTCCAAACATGTACACATGTATATACATGTATATATTCATATGTTTAAATTATAATGAGAATTATCTATTTTCTATATATTCTTAATTAATCATTCTACCCATATTTTTATTTATGGAATTATTCTAGAATGTCATAATATAATTGGGAATAATTTGACTATTGTTTGAAATTGTAGGGTGGAGTATTAATCATATCTTGTCATTTTCAAATAAGGAATATATTCCTTTTTGGAGCTATGTATGACTTACAAGATCACTTAATTTTTATTTTAGTATATATATAAATATATATACATATTATTCTTATTATTATTATAAGGTATTGGGGCCACAATTAGAGTAATAAGGATTGAATTATGAAGTGATAAAGTCATTCACACCATTACCATTAGGATACAAGCTGACAGAAATTTTTAGCTATAAGAATCGAATTATTTGACCTACCTACAGTGGGAATCACTTAAAGTGTTCAACACAAAAGTTGTTCCAAATTGTGTCTAAATTATGCACGTCAAATTTTAGAATTTTTGGCCAAGCCATTTAGTCCCAGCATCTCTGTCTTTGGACATATACCATAGTGAGTGCCAACTTTGTTAGGTTGTGCATGTGACTCCTATGTGACTTGTGACTTGTGACTTGTGTCTCCATGTGACTTGTGACTCCTATAACACTCTAGGGTGGATAGAAGTCTTGTGAGAATTTATTTAATACCCTCATTTAGCTACCAAAGGCAGCCATTTGGATTCCACTCCCATCATTGCAAATTTTAGAAAAAGACTTGAGAAAGTGTTGGTGGGATTTATGAGTATTCTTCTAGTTGGTCAAGCAAGGAAGGCTTTCTTCAACATCCAATCTCTTCATCCAGTAGGTAAGGATGTTTTTAAGTTCACATATCTTGTTTAGATTGAGATCTTTGGGTAGATAACTAAGAATCTCTCTCCATGTGTCCAAAACCTAGCTTTGTGGAGGAATAGCAATGGAGTTGTGGACTTTGGACATCCTAAAGGCTTGGATTTGAGAATTTCTTGATACCACTTCATAGATGGTAAGTTAGTGTTGTGCCTTTCAAATTTTAGAGCTTTTGGTTGAGTATTCATGGAGATACAACTCGAAATCCATTCCTTGTCAAATCTGTGATTTAGGGTTTCTTCAGGATAGTTTCTTTTGTTCATCTTTGTTCGTCTAGATCCGTTCGTTTTTGGGAAAACTTTTCTAAATGAAAAATGTTCCTAATACTTTAAATATGATGTCTGTAAATTTTCATAATTTTTGGAATTGATTTGGTCGACGAAAACGGATCTGGTATTTTCTGCTATGTGTGGTGACAGATTCAAATTCCTAGCATGTTCAGTTTTGTAGTTCATATTTCTCCTAGCTATGGTCGTTTTTGATGGTCGACTTCTTCATAAAAATTGTTCATCTATGTGTCTAGTTTACTCCTGTTAAATTTCAGAATTTTTGGAACAACCTTCGAATTGTTATGGATTTTTAAGTAAGCTGTGGTCGGATGAACAGTGGTATTTGCACCCTTTTGAAAACAAGTTTCTGAAATGATTTTTTTTGAGTGACTTAGAGTCCGATTTTGAAGAAGCCTATTTCTATGAAAAATGTTCATTTGGGTGTGTTCTAGCTCCTGTAAAAATTTCGGAATTTTTGAAAATGATTTGCTAAGTTTCCATATGCGATTTCTGAAAACTGCCCAAAGGACTATTTTTGTCGGTAAATCGTACTTGTGTATTTTGATGATCTATGAGTCGAATGGCTCTCATTTTTGGAAATATGTGAAATCTGGACATGTGTGATTTTGTAAAGTGTAAAAGTATGGTTTTGAAACTTTGTAAGATATGATCGAGTGGGATGCTTTAATTATTTCTTGAGGGTAAGTGCACTTGGTGGAGCTCGTTGGGCCGCCCCCTCTTGTAGCCAAAACGGCAAATATGGTTATTATGGCTTAGTGATTGTAAGAGTCTATACTTCTAGATGTAAATCAGGTTTCCTTATGGTTTTAAGATCATAACCATCATCCTAACTTACGAATCTTCATATTCAAACACAAATCAGAGCCAAATGAAGAATAAATCGGGTGGAAGAGATTCGTTCGTGACATCCCGTGGATTCCGGACGACCCCGTGACCTCCTAGACATTATCCCCACTGTAAGTTAACCTTACTATGGTTTTGGGTGACTTAAAATGCAACCAAACATAGAGATTCAACTCAAGAAAATTTATAAAAATCTGTCAACAAGAGAAACCCTCAACGCAGCGTTTTCGTATGAATTTTTCGAACCTTTAAGGCTGCTCAAACAATAAAACTCAAAACATGAAAAGTGTTCCTAAGACTTTGGTCTAGCCTCTGTAAAAATTTTAGAATTTTTCATGTTATTTTGAAACCTGAAACCGACCCAAAACCGAAGAGTATCAAATCTGGATCTAAGAATCCTTGACAGAATTTTTATTCAAACTTGTTGGTTATTTTGACCTTGGATCTAGACCGATCTAGGATTGGTGTTGAACATAAGAATTGTAGATCTATGAGTCTTGAATACCTCTGTAAAATTTCATGCATTTTCATCAAGTTTTGATACCCCAAATCGAGTCGGACATATTCTGCGTTTTAAAGAATTTTCAAAGGTTGACAGTTTTCTTAACCGAACTTGATGAGCATATTTCTATCATATCTAGTCCGATCCAATCTTTGAGTTCTAAACAAAAGTTGCATATAATCATGTCTAGTATATGCATATGAAATTTCAGAATTTTTTGAGATCATTTGATATGATAAAAAGTCAAATCTTTGAAAGGTGTCAAACCTGAATCCTAACAGCATACTATTTGAGTAGAAAACTTGATTTTTGACATGCTTCCTATCATTTTTCCGAAAAACTCAAAACATGAAAGTTGTTCATTGGGATGTTTTTGAGCTACTGTGAAAATTTCAGATCAATCGCCTAAGAAATGGATTTTTAAACTGAAAAGGCGTAAACTGTGACATCGATCGGTTTTAACTTGTGAAATTTTGAAATTTTTAAACAACGATCGAAATCTTGTGATACGATAAAGCTATACTTTTGAAAAATCCCGTTACACTAAAGTTGAAACAATATCTGTTACTATTGGCTGAGGCCGCCGGATCACCGGCTAACTGTTACTATTGATATTGGCTGTTATTATTTTGGGCCTATCCTCTCGGGTGTATCCGTATGGGTTACTCGAGGCTCGACGGAGCGGTACTGGATATGGCGTATTTGGTCACAAGAGACCAACTGCCTACCCTCTCGAGTGTATCCGTATGGGTTACTCGAGGCTCGACGGAGTGGTACTGGGTATGGCGTATCGGCTGCGGCCGCCGGATCACCGGCTAAAATGACATGTTACTTATGAAATTGGCTGAGGCCGCCGGATCACCGGCTAACTGTTACGATTGCCAAAACGGCATCTTATATTTTTGGGCCTATCCTCTCGGGTGTATCCGTATGGGTTACTCGAGGCTCGACGGAGCGGTACTGGATATGGCGTATTTGGTCACAAGAGACCAACTGCCTACCCTCTCGAGTGTATCCGTATGGGTTACTCGAGGCTCGACGGAGTGGTACTGGGTATGGCGTATCGGCTGCGGCCGCCGGATCACCGGCTAAAATGACATGTTACTTATGAAATTGGCTGAGGCCGCCGGATCACCGGCTATCTGTTACTATTGGCTGCGGCCGCCGGATCACCGGCTATCTGTTACTATTGGCTGCGGCCGCCGGATCACCGGCTATCTGTTACTATTGGCTGCGGCCGCCGGATCACCGGCTATCTATTGTTGAGATGATGGCGTAACGGGAAATATATTAAAAAGCTCAGATTTTATGAAATTGGCTGCGGCCGCCGGATTGCCGGCTAAATTTAAATATCGTTTTGATGGTGGCGTATCGGGGAGAATTTTAAAAGCTCAAATTTTTATTTACTTACTTACGGCATTATTCATGTTTTTAAATCATGTCTTAAATAATTGCCCATGCCTAAGTTTTTAATTATGAAATTAAATGTGTCTTTAAAGTATGCAATTATATTCGCATTTTTAAAATAAAATATTTTTATGCATGACAAAAAGTCTTATCATAACTATGCCGTGCAAATCATTTTACGATGAAAGTTGAATCATGATCACGTGAAAATCTTTATTTTAAATCATGCCATCTATTTATTATTGGATGTTAAACTTAAATTGCGTTTTACCTACAAACATCTTTTTATTTAATCTAATTAAAGGCTTTGAAACCCCTAACCCATGCTATGTGTTAACTTACTCAGCGCGTTTTTGCTGACCCAAACCATTTATCCCCTTTTTCTTACAGAGTACGAAGAATATGCATCGTCATATGCATACATGGGAACATTAGGGGAAATCTTTATTTTAAATCCCTGCATTTAATTACGACTTGCATGAACGGGCCTGTTTAACCCGTGTTTTGGCCATGTTGGCCCTTATACTTTATTTCCGCTGCACAACTTATATTTCCGCTGCAACTTTGATGTATTATTTTTAAATTATTTATGAATGGGCTGTTTGAATATTTTAAATTCTGAAAAACCATAGCCTTGCATCTCTTTAGTGAGCTCGGAGAAACCGTGTCTTGCTAGGGAGGTGTGGCGGTGGCATCCCGGCCTGGGTTACCAAAACCGGGGTGTTACAGCTTCACACTATCCGGCAGGAACGCCCACAATATAGGACGTATTTTTGATAATTATCTTTACTTTTTAATATTTATTGTATTATATATACTTAGAGAATTTAATTAAATAATAATATATATTATTGATAGCCAATTATGTACCATTAAATATGTATAATATATACAATATATAATTTTTTTAAACACAAGAAATATATTCGGTTCGGTTCGATTAATCGGGGAAAAAAATTAAATTATTTGTATTTAAACCGGACAAATACTTAAATGAAGTATTTGTATTTGAACCGGGGTACTCGGTTAACCGGAATTTCGGTTCGGTTTCGATTCGATTTTGCGGTTCAGTAAATCGGTTCGAATATTTTGCCCACCCATACTATATATAATATAAGTATATATATTATAAAATATATAGTTATGCCCGTCGAGTCTCGACGGGTTATTTACTAGTTGGAGTTAATTCTTTTTCTAGCTATTTTTTTTGTGAAACCGGTTTCTAGATATTTCATATCTATATGAAGTAATATTTATAATTATCAATATATCATTGGCGAGAAGAATTAAACACCATATAATCTATTAATTTAGAGGCTCATCCCACCTTAAATATAATATTTTTTTTAAAAAAAGTATTGTAATAACTGATATGATAAAAATTTGACAATATTTTTTTCTCAACCATTAATTTCCAAAATATAATAATTAAACACTCAAATATATTTTATAGCAATTATATATAATAAGTCTACTCTATTAATTTTTCAGAAGTTTGAATATTTAATGGGATGTTTTTTTTTTAAAATTTGAACACCTTTTTTAAAAAATAAAAAAATAAAATACGCGGAGAATATTTTTGAGTCTATATATTTATTCCATTTTTCCATTAGTTATTATAGTGGTCCGATATGACCCATATGGTCCGATATTTGAGCAAAATTTTCTAAATAATCCAAAAAAGATCGAATTAACTGAACCGTCCACTAAATACCCTAATCATTGCCGAACCTGTCCATGAACCCAGTTTTTCCGCTAATCATTGCCGAACCCATCCATTTTATAGCCACTCATCGCCAAATCGGTCCACCAATTAGGGTACTTTAATGGACGGGTTCGGCAATAATTAGCGAAAAAATCGGTTCATGGATGGGTTCAGCAATGATTAAGGTATTTAATGGACCGGTTCAGTTAATTCAATATTTTTGGACTGTTTAGAAAATTTTGCTTAAATATTGGACCATATAGGTCATTTTCCCTAAGAAAAAATATTCATTTTCGTCATTTATCTATTTGTTGTTCCAAATCCATCATTTTACAAATCAAGACACAATTTAGGCCCGTTTGAAATGATTTTTGCAAAAGTATTTTTGGCTTTTGTTTATACCAAAAGCACTTTTGATGGAAAAAGAGCGTTTGGTTTGACTTTTTAGAAAAAGCAAAAGCACTTCGAAAAACTGAAAAAGTGCTTCTGGGAGAAGCAGCCCGGGGTACTTCTCCCAAAAGAAGAAGCCAAAAGCACCTAATAATGTGTGCAAAGTTTTAAATGCTCCCACTAATATATTTAAAAATAACACTATAAATATGTAATATTCTCATAAGTAGCATTTATTTTTTTGGTAATTATAACATTCTAAAAGCACTATTCATCTTTACACATCCAAACACATTTTTGGAAAAAAAACTACTTTTCAAACATTTCATCCAAACATAAAAGTTACATGCTTCTGCTTTTGGCTTTCACTTCTCTTCTGCTTTTGGCTTCTGTTTTTTTTAAAGTAAATCCAAACAAGCTCTTAGTCCTATATGTTTATAAATTTCAGCCAAATTAATTATTTTATCATTAATTATCCACATAAATGACAAAAAGACTATTTTGACTGAAATTAAAAAATATAAAAGGACTAAATTATGTCAGATATAAAAAATGGCGGATTTGGTCAAAAATACATAGATAAAGTACTAAAATCACTACTCCCTTTATTCCTAAATAGTGGTCTTTCAGCTCAATTTCAATAACCAAGATTTGCATTAATTAACTCATAAATTTACATTTTTATCCTTCAACTAAACTCATTCTTAATACTTGTCAACAAATAGCGTTTATGTAAAGTGAATGACAATATCATAAAAACATAACACAACTATCTATAACTATCTAAAAATGACAAGTATTGTGAAACACTTTTAATCTGTAAAAAGAAAACTAAAAAAGGAATGGATAGAGTATTTTCCCTTTAGAGCCCGTTTGGAGTGGCTTCTAGGGAGGTGCTTTTGGCTTTTGCTTCTGCCAAAAGCACTTCTAGTAGAAATTAGGTGTTTGTTTTGGTTTTTAAGAAAAAGCAAAAGCACCTCGAAAAGCGAAAAAAGTTCTTCTGGAAGAAGCAACCCAGGGGGTGCTTCTCCCAAAAGCAGAAGCCAGAAGCACCTCGTAAAATGTGCAATGACTTAAATACCCCCACTACATAATATAAATTACACTATAAATATATCTTATTATCATATTAAGTAGGATGTCCTTTTTGGTAATTAACACACTCACTACAAGAATTTTCTGTTTTAGCAACCGAAAAAATTTGGTAAAATTCGGTAGCTAAAGGGGTTAGCGACCGAATTTGCGACCGAAATTCGTTAGTGACCATAATTTTAGCGACCAAAACTCATTAGCTACCACATTTTTAGCGACCGAATTCGGATTTTTTCTAGTAGTGACTCTAAAAGCACTTTTCATTTCTATTCATCCAAACATATTTTTTAGAAAAAGTCGCTTTTCAAACATTCCATCCAAACACAAAAGTTACATGCTTTTGCTTTTGACTTCTGCTTCTGCTTCTACTTTTGGCTTCTACTCTTTTCAAAAGTTACATGTCCTTTTAATATGCTTGCAGTCTGCAGAATATGGTGCTTTTACTAAAATCCAAGCATCAATAATTTGCCACAATCGAAATATTAGACGATTTGGCCTTTCTCCTACTCCATCCCATGCATCATCACCTTTTCTTCGAAATATTGGATGCTTTGGCTTTTCACCTTCTCCATCATCATCTTCGTTATTACGACAGCCATCATTACAAGTGTAGCATACACAGGAGACATGAGAGATCAGAGTACAAGCACCAATCCTAAATCCCAACTTTTACTCGATAACTGAACTTTTTAGTGGGAATGTGAATTAACTTTCTCTCGCTCCATATAATGTTGCAGTCTTCTAATAATACAAACTCGGCATTTAGTTTAAGGAGAAAAAAATTCATATCGTCCTAATATTTTTTTTAAAAAAAAATTCTAAAACAGTCTTATAAATATCGAATTAGACGAATTCGTCCCATAATTATCATAATCTTCTTGAACTCGTCCATGAACCCGATTTTTTTGCTAATCATCGCCGAACCCGTCCCATAACTACCGTAATCACCGCCGAACCCATCCCTCCTCCATTTGAGTACTTATGGGACGGGTTCAGCGATGAATATCAAAAAACCGGGTTCATGCATGGACAGGTTCGCCGATGATTAGAATAGTTATGAAACGGATTCATCTAATTCGATATTTATGGGATGATTTTAGAAATTAAAAAAACTTTGGGACTAAATAGGTTTTTTTCCCTTTAGTTTAAACTACTCATAATCGTTTTAAAATAGGACATTATGAATGTTCAATTGCAGTGAATTAAGCTACCCGCAAGATTTTGTTTAATTTATTAAATTTGTTGATGTCTTGTAATTTCTATTTTAAAAATAATTTATTATTGTTGTCCATATTTTTTGTTTTTGTTAGACGTAAATTTTGTAAAATTACTGTTCTTGAAATTCTTTTACTAATTTACCAAGAATAATTGCATTTTAAACGATGACTCAAACTCAATAGTCTTTTCGGATTTTAATATCCCAGTAACTATGAAACACATCATTTCATTCATTCGAACATCAGTATACTGCATGACATGTTCACTTAAATGATTAATTTGGATATTTTCTTTTAATGTCTACAATTACAAGAAGATAACCCTTAAATGATTATACTAAAAACTGATTTTAGTAACATTACTGTTAAATGATTTTACTTTCTAAAATGATTTAAGATAACCCTTAAATGATTTTACTAAAAACTAAAATCATCTAGAGACGGAGAGAGTGAGAAAGAACATAACCCTTAAAAACTGCTCCATTAGATCAAAGGAACCGTTTGAGTAGAGAAGTCCTCAACATCTATACTACTACATTAAGATTACTAAACTTAAAAACAATAATACTACTATCTTACTCTATATACATCCATGGGCCATGGCTCAATGCAATGTTCGGAAACCAATGCATATAATAATCGTAACATACATACCGGCCTTACACAAATGCATGCATAATGCAATTATATCACTGGAAAAACAAAATCAATGAAATAGGAGTATGTGAGATGACGATAACCATGCATGGCCTCAAATATCTCCGAGTCTTATTACGAAGTATTTTCCAAGACCAACAATAAAAGATCAAAAATTATTCAAACTGCAGGAAACACAAACACAATGGGCGGGCGGGCAGGAGCAGCTCACCCTTAAATACAACTGACATCATCGCTCAGAATTATTCAAACAGGAAACACATGTAACAAAGCTTCCTCAACAAAAAAAAAAAAAAAAAAAAAAAAAAAAAACATTTCATGGCCACCCAAATTTGTATGTCTTACTAGGCACACAACAGAAATCTTCATCGCCCCCAAATCCACGCTTTGTATGATATCCAGGATAATCACTCTGATTAAATTCAACTTCCTCAATGAGCTTGAGCCCGACCTCCATTGCCAGACGTTCCAGTCCCCACTCATTGTGAAACCTGTTGGACTTGTGAGTAATGTGAATCTCACCATTTATACGTAACATGCATTTTGCATTTCTCAAAAATTCTTTAACAAGGTCCTGGTGAAGCCTGAAGGAACACACACACACACACATTAAAAATAATAATATTGACAAAACAATTAATACGAAGAATATATATATATATATATAACAAACAGCAGAAATACATTGGCAGCATATATTATAAATCATTCAATTTACAATCTGACCTTATCTGTTCATGACGGTCGAAATACTTGAAAAATCCAGCGAATGGGAAGTTGAAAATTATGCGATCATAATTGCGACATGCAATCGATGAATTAAACAGCATTTTCGTGGCATCAACACCATGAAGCACCTGACAGTTGCTGTCTCTTAGTTTACGAATGTTGGAGGGAGCATTCGCGTAGTTTGCCTCCAGGAATTCTGGAAAAGAATTTTGCAATTAAAAAACATGTTTTGTGTATGAATTGAAGTGTATTAATTAAGTTGAGAATAATAATAGTGTAGTACAAGTAGTTACCTAGTGAATCAAGGGAGGTAGCAATCATGTCCTTAGGGGCTGACCCAAAAGCCTCGGCCAGACAAGCAGAGAATGAGAAATCACCCTCACCGACAAGGAGTATGGAGTGGGTGCTGCAATAATGCTTAAACCAAATTCCATGGCCATTATTAGTCCCCATATCTGAATTGTGTATTTCTTTCTTTCAATTGGAGGAATGTACTGTCATGGAAGATACATGTGGAGCCACCTAGAAGGAGTTTCCTTTCCTCAGTCGGTAGACGGCTTTACAACAAATGGTTTTCGTATTGTAATAACTCAGGAGTTTAAATTACAAGTGTATATATATATATATATATATATATATATATATAGCGATGAGTGAGGATTGAGGAGTGATCGTTCCATCTTCACTGGACTCCAGTAATAAATATATATGGTCAATTCCCATGCGAGTGGTTTATTACCAATACCTTATGGCAACTTTTCTGAGTACACAACTCACATTATCCTACTTCTTAATTACGTTTGTTTCCCAATAAAGGTTCACTTTAAATAAACATTTCCTCAATCAAAAAACCAGGTAAATACCCACGGAAAAATAACCCATATGGTCCCTTAACTTTTCCGGATTTCGCAATCAGTCCCACAACTTTTGAATTAACACACTCCATCCACTAAGTTTCTTAATTTTAGCACAATCCGTCCCATATACTCAATTTGTCTCCATTTGTACTCAATTTGCCTCCATTTGTACTCTATTTGTATGGGACGGTATGGGAAAATGGAGTACAAATGGAGGCAAATTGAGTACAAATGGAGGCAAATTGAGTATATGGGAAGGATTGTGCTAAAATTGAGAAACTTAGTGGATGGATTGTGTTAATTCAAAAGTTGTGGGACTGATTGCAAAATCCGGCAAAGTTAAGGGACCATATGGGTTATTTTTCCAAATACCCACACTCGTTTTTATTTGTGGGGTGAATGGCTTACCAACCCCTCAAGATTAACCCCTAGTGACTCCGTCCCAATCTATAAGTCGTTTTTATTTGTGGGGTGAATGGCTTACCAACCCCTCAAGATTAACCCCTAGTGACTCCGTCCCAATCTATAAGTTGGGTTCGACAACTCACCCAATCCTTATCTCTTTCCATTATCCTTTTGTAATTTATAATTTGTGTATCATGAGTTTCCACCATCATTTCCAAGAATGTTTGGGCTTTTCAACAAATAAATAGTAAAATAATAACAATATAATTCCTTCCTTTTCATTATACTCTATGAAGTATAATTTATTGTATTTTATTTTATGTTACAATTTTAATTTTATTTTCTATATAAAATATTAATATATTAAATTTTATAAATAATGTAAAAATTTAAATACAACAGAACTAAAAAATTACAAAGAAATAATAAATTCAGAATAAAATAAATTAAAATGGTAATCAAAAGTAATTATATTTTACAAATTTATTATGTAACACCCCGAAATTCATCCTCATAAGGTTTCAGAATGTTACCGCCACACTTGTCAGTCATGCTCGCCCTTTGGCTAACGTAATTGACAAGTGCTACGGCTAAATATCTTCACATATAAATTTTTTTGTAATATGTACTTTAAAAATAATTGCCAATTTTATAAAATATAGTCATAAGAGAATTTAAAGTACTTAATACCAGAGTCATTGTTCTTTCTCACGCGGAAGCATAAACTAAAGGCAATATATAAGACATTAATAATTAAAAGTACGTGGTTCCTTAAAGCAACAATCTTTTTGATGAAAGGTAATCTCATCCCCAAATGCTCATGCTATGAGATGCAGTTCACATGTCAGCTCCAATATCTGTAAAAAGATAACACAACAACTTTTTATCAGTACAATGGTACTGAGTAAGTCAACCCGCTCCACTTTAAGAAGTGGATTTCAAAATAATGGTTGACACTCATTTAAAAAAAAAATAATTTTCACTTTTTCTTTTAAAAAGGATCACACACATTACCTTTAACAAAATAAATAACTTTCATTCTTACCATTGTAGCAACTATGCACAAGAGGACACCATTTTCCATATATCATATCATATCATATCGATCATAAGTCATGATCAGCATGCAGCGGACTCATATACAGACACACTCCGGAGCCTCGGGTAACCCATCATGGATACACCCAAGAGTATAGACTCATACATGCAATAACGCTGTTTTGGCACAATTTATCAACAATGCCGTCTTGGCATATTTAGAGGGGGAGGCCCCGCAAGACACATCCCTAGTGCATTAGCCCTCTATCAAGTATGGCATCTTACTCAAGTTAATAGTGCACAATGGATTTAAAAGAGTTTTCCACAATTTTCCACATAATATCCTCTTTAAAAGAGTTTTCAACAATCTCAAGGGAGTAACCTCATCACAAGGGCATTCAATAATGCCAAATATCATTTTAACATTTAACTCCCATATCATTATCTCATAAATATAGAAATATCATTTCATGGATCTCAAAATCCAACAATTTCTCATTTGGACCAAAAATCAAGTCCAACATCGCAGTTTACACCAAGTCAGTTTAAAAATTCATATGAAAGGCGATTGCTATGAAATTTAAACTGTAGATACTCAACACATAGTTGAACAAGTTTCATGTTTTACACTTTTCAAAATAAGGTATGGAAACATTTCAAAAATTGAGTTCTTTACAGAACATGTATTCTGCCAGAAATTCAATAGTGACTCTATAATTTTCCACAGGTTTTAAAAATAGTAATTCGCGACTAAAAATTCTAAAATTTTACCACAAGGTAGATAACACATAGATAAATATTTTTCATGAAGAAACCATTTGGCTTTGAGACACTTAAGACCTTCAAAGATGTGGATTTCAGAAAACACTATCATTTCATAGATTTCAACAAAAAGAGATTTCGACCTTTCGATAAAGCGGATCCCATAACTTTTTCATATGATTTCTAAAAATTATAAAGTTTCCAGAAATATACTCAACTCAATAAGGAACAAGTTTTATGAAGGAACCTTTGAGGGATATTGTACCAAAATAGTTTAAAAAGAGGGATCTTTACGTAAACGAAAAACTGACAGATTTTGGTATAATGTGAGAATTCTAATTTTGTATTCTTAAAACATGGATTGGGATCTCCAAAACTTAAAGTAGAGAGTGTTAACTTACTGAATTGATGTATAAGAGCAAGGAGATTCAAAGATAATGGCCGTTATAACACAAGATTCGCACCACAAATTACGGGTTTCGCTGAAATTTGACAAATAAAGGGAAATCAATTTATAGTATAAAAATAAAAGATTTAGATCTCTAAGATACAAGTTTCAAGGATGATACTAACCAAGTGTTGAGAAGAGTTAGAACTCTTAGAATGATGAAGGTTGCCAAGCCTACAAGACTCCACAATCCTTAAGATATGCTCACTATGTGGGAGAACTTTGAAGAATAAAATGGGTAGTGAATTTGGCTAATGAGATGGATGAGATTGGTGTGTTTGAAGGCTAGAAACTCCCTCTATTTATAGGCTAAGATTTGAACAATTGAACATGACACATTGTGAGAGTGATTACAATCTCACCAATCATCCAATTAAGTGTGTCTTGAGCAATAATGGTTAGAGTATTTGTATCCACTCATTTGGTCCTTATAGCCTAACAAAGAGGCTATTAATTTGGGAGGCTATTAATTTTGTCCATCATGTTGTCTATTAACATAATGGTTTGCCTATTATGGAGGCTATTAATCTTGGTGGGTTCAAGAGATAATTGATCACCTTTCTTTGCTAGCCATTCATCCAAGACACTTGTTAATCATGTTGATTTTTCATCTATTTGTTTATGAAGAAAATTTCTTGCAATTGCTTTTAGCCTTATATTTGTGTAAGTAGTGTATCATGAAAATGATTGAAGTATTAGCTTGTCTACAAAAATCATTATTCTTGCCATTATTTAGTGGCATGCATTTATACTCAATGAGTTGGATATGATAATATAATATTTATTTATTTATTTCAAGTATTGTATTTATATTAATGTGCTTTCAAAAAGATAATAATAATATACTTGCATGGTTTTATTTTATTCATAACAATACTCAAACCACAAAGTCTTCATGTCATCATCAAATAAAAATTATAATCTATGAATATATTTTCTTATATATAAAAGTTAATTCTCATAGATTCACATAAAAACTCATACTTTTATTTTTATAAAAATTTATTCCATAATGAATATCAAAGTACTTAAAATATTCACATACTATCCTCATAATAATTTTCAAGACCAATGTGTATATATATATAAAAACTTATATATATAATTTAAACAACAGATTTAAAAAAATATTCCATAAACTATATAATTCTATTACCTATGATATTGAAATTCATATTTCTTTTGGAAAAGACAAATTTACATATATAAATTTTCAAGTGTTGTTTTGTAGAAAAATCAATATACTAATTCTTTAAGCAAGTGATTAAATATTTAATAAAAGCCTCTTTAGTGAATTACAATTATTTCAGGTAATTTCTATGGTATTACAATCCACCCTCCTTAAGAATCAACTTCGTCCACGAAGTTTTAATGATGAAAACTACTGTGGCAATCTAATATGCGGAATATAAGATAAAAGTTAATGGAAAAGAAAAAAAAATTAGGTGATTTTGAACATACCCTATCAAGATTGTGTCGGGTGGTTACATCCTCCTCCCCTTAAGCCTACAGTTATGTCCGCAAAACTGTTATTTAGTCGTTTAAAAAGAGATTGGGGTAGCGTTACTTCATATCATCCTCTAGTTCCCATGTTGCTTCTTCCGTACCATGATTGGACCAAAGTACTTTAACAATCCAGGTGGTCTTGTTCCTTGTCGTTCTTTCTTTGATGTCGAGTATTTGGATTGGATACTCTTCATAAGTTAGATCTTCTTTGAGTTCAATTACTTCCTGTTGAAGTACATGGGTTGGGTCATGCACATATTTCTTTAACTGTGAAACATGGAACACATTGTGCACTCGAGATAGTTGTGGCGGTAGGGCTAGTCTATATGCCAGGGTTCCGACTCGTTCCAGAATGTCATACGGTCCAATATATCGAGGACTTAACTTTCCTTGCTTTCCAAAACGCATCACTCCTTTCATAAGTGATATTTTCAGCATAACCTTATCTCCAACTTGAAATTCTAGGTCTTGTCGCCTAACATCGGCATAACTTTTCTGTCGATCTTGTGTTGCCTTCATTTTCCCTTGGATCATCTTGATCTGTTGGGCCATGTCTTCAATGAGTTGCGGCCCAACCACATTTGAATTCTCACATTTTTCCCAACATAATGGGCTTCGGCACTTGCGTCCATAGAGTGCCTGAAACGGTGCCATGCCTATACTAGCATGATAGCTGTTATTGTAAGAGAACTCTATCAAAGGTAGATGGTTTTCCCAACTTCCTTTAAATTCAAGAACGCATGCTCTCAGCATGTCCTCCAGTGTTTGGATTGTCCTTTCTGTTTGTCCATCCGTCATCGGGTGAAAAGCGGTGCTCATTTTAATTTGGGTACCAAGAGCTTCTTGCAGCTTGGTCAAAAAATGAGAGACAAATCTGTTGTCTCTATCAGAGATTATATCATGTGGCACTCCATGTCGTCGAACCACGTTATTGATATATGCTCTTGCTAATTGATCCATAGACCATGTATCCTTCATTGGTATAAAGATCGCAATCTTTGTCAATCTATCAACAATTACCCAAATTTTATTCATTCCTTTTGGTGATCGTGGTAGTCCTGAAACAAAATCCATTGATATACTATCCCATTTCCAACTTGGGATTTCCAATGTTTTCATGAGTCCTAAGGGCTTCTGACGTACTGCTTTAACCTTTTGACAGGTTAAACATCTAGCCACAAACTCAACAACCTCATTCTTCATCCTTGGCCACCAATAA
This sequence comes from Hygrophila difformis, assembly GCA_030278955.1. Taxonomy (NCBI): domain Eukaryota; kingdom Viridiplantae; phylum Streptophyta; class Magnoliopsida; order Lamiales; family Acanthaceae; genus Hygrophila; species Hygrophila difformis. The sequence continues at coordinate 24,984,984 of JAOANR010000007.1, forward strand.
ACCTTCTTTAAATCCTTATAAAGCTTATCACCCCCTGGATGTACTGAATACGGGGTGTTGTGGCATTCTTCCATTAATCTTCGTTTTAGCTCTACGCATTTATGCAGTACGCACCATCTCCCTTTGAAGCGAATGCTTCCATCCTCATGGATTGCAAAACCAATTGCTTTTCCTTCAGCAACCTTCTTCTTGATCCTTTCAAGCTTTATGTCGCCTGGTTGAGCACTGCGTATTTCATCAAATACCGTAGATTCAATGGTCATAGCATTAATGACATTTTCCACAGTTCCATAATGGACTAGCTCCGTGTCTACCTTTACCAAGTCCATATACAGTTCCGAAGGTAATATAAGAGTATTTGCCACGTGTCGAGTCTTGCGGCTCAACGCATCTGCGACCACATTAGCTTTCCCTTCATGGTAGGCGATGTCCAAATCATAATCCTTGATCAACTCTAACCATCTGCGTTGCCTCATGTTTAACTCCTTCTGAGTAAATATGTACTTAAGGCTCTTGTGGTCTGTGAATATCCGACAAGTTCGTCCGTACAAGTAGTGTCGCCAAATCTTTAATGCGAACACTACCGCTGCTAATTCTAGGTCGTGCGTCGGATAATTCTCCTCATGAGGCTTCAATTGTCGTGATGCATATGCAATGACTTGTTGTTGTTGCATTAAAACACACCCTAGCCCCTCTTTTGAAGCGTCACTATACACTTCAAAATCTCCATTCTCTGTTGGCAATGTTAAAATTGGTGCTGTTGTGAGGCGTTTCTTTAACTCTTGAAATGATGATTCACACTTTTCTGTCCATTCATACTTCAAGCCTTTCTTCAAAAGTTGAGTCAGAGGTCGTGCAACTTTGGAAAAGTCCTTGACGAACCTCCTGTAATATCCAGCCAGTCCAAGAAAACTTCTCACTTCTGTTTGATTAGTAGGCGTAGGCCACTCGGTGATTGCTGATATTTTTGCTGGGTCAACAGAAACTCCATCAGCTGATACAACATGGCCTAAAAATGCTACTTTTTCTAGCCAAAAGTCACACTTGGACAACTTGGCATAGAGTTGGTGTTTCCTTAATGTCTCTAGCACCTGATGCAAGTGTTGCTCATGCTCTTCATTGCTCTTTGAATAGATCAAGATGCCGTCGATGAAAATGACTACACATTGATCTAAAAATTCTCGAAACACATCATTCATGAGATTCATGAATACTGCTGGGGCATTTGTTAGCCCAAAGGACATCACTGTAAATTCGTAATGTCCATAACGTGTCCTGAAAGCAGTTTTCGGAATATCCTTTTCAGCGATTCGCAGTTGATGATAACCGGATCGCAAATCTATCTTGGAGAATACCGTTGCACCTTTAAGTTGATCGAAAAGGTCATCAATCCTAGGTAACGGGTATTTGTTTTTAACCGTTACCTGATTTAAACCTCTATAATCGATACAAAGACGTAACCCTCCATCTTTCTTCTTGATGAATAAGACTGGTGCTCCCCACGGCGGCGTGCTAGGTCGTATATACCCCTTTTGTAATAATTCCTCAAGTTGCTCCTTGAGTTCATTCATTTCTAGGGTTGCCATGCGATAAGGAGCTTTTGATACAGGTTCTGTTCCGGGAAGTAGATCGATTGTAAACTCGACTTCACGTTCTGGAGGCATTCCAGGAATTTCTTCTCGGAATACATCTGGATACTCCCTCTGTAACACCCCGGATTTGATAACCCAGGCCGGGATGTCACCGCCACACCTCCCTAACAAGACACGGTTTCTCCGACCTTGCTAAAAAGATGCAAGGCTATGGTTTTTCAGAATTTAAATCATTCAAACAGCCCATTGTAATATAATTTCAAAATAGTAATATCAAAGTTGCAGCGGAATGTAATATTTACATATATATAATTGTAATGCAGCGGAAATTTAATTACTGGGCCAACATGGCCAAAACACGGGTTAAACAGGCCCGTTCATGCAAGTTGTAATTAAATGCCGGAATTTAAAATAGAGTTTTTCCCGAATGTTCCCATGTATGCATATGATGATGCATAATCCTCATACTCTGAAAGAAAAAGGGGAAATGTGGTTTGGTCAGCAAAAACGTGCTGAGTAAGTTAACACCTAATATAATCAAGGGGTTTCAAAGCTTTTATTTAAATTTGATAGAAACATACTTGTAGGTAATTCACAATTTGAGTTAATCATCCTCTAATAAATAAATGGCATAATTTAACACAAGAATTTCACGTGATCATGATTCAAATTACATGGTAAATTAATTGCAAGGCATAATTTAAAGGTATAACTTAAATAAGGAAAACATTCACGTCTTAAAAATTTTCCCGTTACTTCACGATTAGATATTTCATGATTTTCATTCTTTCACTTTTGTTCAGTATGATTTTATATGATTTGATCTTGGGGAATCGAACCCGCAAGAGTTTAAACGTATCCTAGGGAATTGAACCCGTAGGAAATAACACACGTCCTGGGGAATCGAACCCGCAGGGAATCAAACGATCGCCCTTGGGGAAAACGAACCCGCAAGAACTCAAATACATCCTAGGGAATTGAACCCATAGGAATCAACACACATCCTGGGGAATCGAACCCGTAGGAAAACAAACGATCGCCCTTGGGGAATCGAACCCGCAAGAACTCAAATACATCCTAGGGAATTGAACCCATAGGAATCAACACACATCCTGGGGAATCGAACCCGCAGGAAAACAAACGATCGCCCTTGGGGAATCGAACCCGCAAGAACTCAAATACATCCTAGGGAATTGAACCCATAGGAATCAACACACATCCTGGGGAATCGAACCCGCAGGAAAACAAACGATCGCCCTTGGGGAATCGAACCCGCAAGAACTCAAGTACATCCTAGGGAATTGAACCCATAGGAATCAACACACATCCTGGGAAATTGAACCCGCGGGAAAACATACGCCTTGGGGAATCGAACCTGCAAGGTAAGGACAAGTTTTGCAAAATTTCACAAGTTTTTCATGCAAGTATCTAACGTCCATTATAGGCACGCCAAGAAGGCTAGAGGGGCACCCTGCACGGCACTCGCCCTCCACCAAAGTATCTCAATAACATTTCGATTTAGTATAACGGGATTTTTCAAAAGTATAAATGTATCGTATTTCAAGTCTTCGGCCGTTTTTTTCGAAATTTCAAAATCTCTCGATTTAAAAGTCGTTTGGCGTCACAGTTTACGCCTTTTTAATTTAAAAATTCATTTCAAGTCCGAAAAATATGAAATTTTCACAGTTTATCAAAAACACCCTAACAAACAACTTTTGTGTTTTAACTTTTTCGAAATAAGTTGAGAAAACATGCCAAAAATCAATTTTATTACGCAACAGAATTCTGTCCGGACTCAGGTTTGACATAGTTCAAAGTTTCGACTTTTTAACATATCAAATGGACTCCAAAAATTCTGAAATTTTATAGGCACATACTAGACATGATTATTTACAACTTTCATTTAGATTGCAAGGATCAAATCGGACTAGAAAATATAGAAACATTCTCATCAAGTTCGGATATGTTCACAGTCAGATTTCGAAAAGTCTTATCAAGGCAGTTTATGTTTGATGCGATTTGAAATAGCAAACATCGATGAAAATGCTTGAAATTTTTACAAAACCTAGATTTATGTGTTAGGATTAAAAGTCTAGTTTTGAGTTTTTCGGTTTGAACTCTTGAAATAGGGGTTTTGGTTTGATTTCAAACCTGTCACAGTTTCAAGTTCGAATCTCAAGGCAGGTTGGTTCTCGGTCATTTTCAGATATAAAAACACAATGAAAAATTATGAAAATTTTACACAAACTAGATTTATGTCTTAGAAACGTTTTTTATGTTTTAAGTATTTCCGTTTGAGCAGTTTTAAGGGTTCGAAAAATTCGCACAAAATTGTTGCGCCGAGGGTTTTTCGTGTTAACAGATTTTAGAGTTATTAAATCCATACGTTTGGTTGCATTTTAAGTCACCCAAAACCAAGTAAGTATTAACTTACAATGGGGATGATGTCTAGGAGGTCACGGGGTCGTCCGGAATCCACGGGATGTCACGAGCGAGTTTCCTCAAGTCGATTTCCTCTTCCAACGTCCACGAACCGAATCCAAAAGCAAAAGTCTAGGGTTAGATCGGATTTTCGCACTCGAAAACTTAAACAAAAACCTATGGACGACTTACCACAATCTGGAATACTAAGATGTTCTCCACACCTCCTTCGTCGATTCCCGTCGCCGGAAAGTGATCGGAAAGTCGTCGGAAAGTGAAGAACTTGTGTTTTCGGTTTTTGGGAGAGTTTTGGATGATGGATGAGTTTGAGAGGCTGAGAATGGAGTGGAAATCTGTCAATGATCGTCCTATAGGCCTTTCCCCCGACTGGATTGGGTTTCCAAAGTCGGGACACGAAAATATGGTAAGAAATCCCCGAAATCGCGCAATTGGCAGCTGCAGTCTTGGTGGCGCGGGGTTGGCGCGGTTTTTAGCCAAAACCAGCGCGGAGGGCACGCGGCCTGGTCTGGGCCGTGCGTCCGGACTGGGCCGTGCGATCCCGTCGGGTCTTTTCTCCTCTCTTTCGGACTTCTGTCCTCCTACGTTTTCGGGCTCGATTTTTCGGGTCATTCTCGGATCATAAATCCTTATCTTAAATTTATCTCGACTCAAATGAATTTCATGTTTGAAATCTTAAGTCCGTCGGTCTCGGGTTCGTCGGCTTCCAATTCGTCGTCTTTTGACTCCCGTGCAAGAACTTGTGTAATTAAATTTTTTTTCCGACTTCACGGGTTCTTGGAATAAAATTATTTTCCTTCTTGAATTTAATTCCAATTATTTTGACTCAATTCATGGAATGTCTTCGGGCTTCCTTTCCCTCTTTTATTCCATTTTGAATTTTGAATCTATCGGAGTTTCATTTCCGAGCAATAATTTATTGTGATAAATTATTTTCTTCTTCTCGGAGATATTTCGACATTGATCGGAATAAATTTTATTCCTTTGGACGTTGATAAAAATCTGGGGTATTACAGTCTACCCCCCTTAAGAATCAACTTCGCCCTCGAAGTTGTGTTTCGGCTTTTCTCGCGCTAAGAGTTAGGGTCCTTTTGTTTACTTTATTATTTTGCGATATTGTGTTATTGAATTATTGTTCGATTGTTGATTGTTTGTTGTTTGATTATTGTTTGACTGAACCCAGAATTGAAATTTCCGAGTTGCCTACGTACCCTGTGAAGGGATCAAGCCATGACGTAGTTCAAAACAATTTGGATTTGTTTATTTGAAATACAAAATATTCGGATTAGAATATTCGGGTCGTTACATCCTCCTCCCCTTAAGGTTACAGTTATGTCCCCATAACTGTTGTTGGATCGGTTTGACTCAGGGTTGGGTAACGTTGTATACAATCATTTCTCACTAAGATGGCAAGTCCGCTTGATCGATGTCGTTCAATCGTCCTACGGCTCTTCTGATTGAGGGTTTACCAAATCTAGCCTTTTCTCAATCATCTCCTCACGAACATTGCATTCTCTAATCATGTGGTCTTCCCCACCACATCTATAACAAGTCCCGCGCTTTGGGCATTCGCGCACCAAATGGGCTTGGTGGCACTGCGGGCAACGTGGTATGACTGTACGACGTATGCCGTTTCTCCCATTATTGAAACCTTTATTCTTATTCTCCTTTGGCTCATTGAACCCTGCTTGACCATTATCCTTCCTAAAATTGCCATTGCTATTGTTTCGATTCTTTTTCTCAAATTCTTGCGAGCCCTTGCTCGACTCCCTATTTCCTTTGCGCTTCAGTTGTTGGACTCGATCAATTGCTACAGCTCGATCATAAATCGTCTGCAGGTTTGTGAATTGTACTACTGCAAGTATCTCCCGGATACTAAGGTTCAGACCCATCTCGAATTTCTGAGCCTTGTCAGATTCGGTTGGTACTATCCTCGTAGCAAATCGCACCAATTCCTTGAATTTGGTGTAGTACTCTTGTACTGTTTGCGCACCTTGTCTGAGGTTGATGAACTCCTCGTATTTTGCAGTCTTGGTGCTCAGTGGGTAGAATCTTTCCCTTAAAGCCTCCTTAAGTTCTTCCCAGGCGTAGGCTTCTTCGTCTTCCTCTGAATTCGCTTGAAGGTTTTGCCACCACTCATCGGCTTCACCTCCTAAGTAGTAGGTCGCCACGTATATCTTCTCCTCGTCAGGACATTTGATAGCATCCAAAAGTTTATCAAAGGTACGGATCCACCCCTCTAGTTTGGCGGGATCCTCTTGCCCATCATAGTGTGGTGGGTTGTAGGGGTTTACCAATGCCAAGTAGTTCACTTGGGCTACTGGTGGGGGTACTGCTGCTTGTGCTCTATGCACCTCAGCATTTCCTAATGCCACAATGACCTCCTCCATAGTCCTTAGACGTTCTTCCATGTTGTTGGGTATAGAAGGCGCTCGATCTCCTACGTTCGGAGGAACCTCATTGTTGTTAGGTGCGTTTGGGAGGTCAGTGTCAGTGTCGTTTGGGCTTACCTTCCTCAGTTTTCTTTTAGGTGCCATTTTCTGTTATTAAGCGCGCGAAGATGAGTTTCTAAGTGATCAAGATCTAGGACTAAGGCAAAGTTTAGTCTCAAGTTAGCGCTTCTAAGTCAGGACTCAAGGTCAAGTCGAACATTAGAGTGAGAAGGTTATGTATCACAAACGATTCACATAAAAAGGTTAGCACAAATATTTATGTATGCATATGCATATGTAATCCCCCCAATAAAAATTTAATGCATGCATTTATTTATCCATGGGTTTTAAAAATAAATTTATTCCATGGATAGATTAAAATAAGGATAAAAGGTTTGGGCCACTATATTGGGCCGAAAGAAATAAATTATTTGGGCTTTAAAATAAAAACAAGGTTATTGGGCCAAAATAATTGGGCCAACATAGTAATTAAATATTGGGCTAAAGATTTGGGCTAGGAAAAATAAATTTTGGGCTCGAAAGGTTTGGGTTTTAAAATAATAAATTTGGGCTAAAAGTTAGGGCTTAGAAAAAAAATTTGGGCTAAAAAATGTTAGTTTAAAAATAATAATGGATTTTTAAATATAATACTAGTTTAAAAAATAATAATAGTTTAAAAATAATAATACTAGTTTTAAAAACAGTCCGGGCTCTGATACCACTTTGTAACACCCCGGATTTGATAACCCAGGCCGGGATGTCACCGCCACACCTCCCTAACAAGACACGGTTTCTCCGAGCTTGCTAAAGAGATGCAAGGCTATGGTTTTTCAGAATTTAAATCATTCAAACAGCCCATTGTAATATAATTTAAAAATAGTAATATCAAAGTTGCAGCGGAATGTAATATTTACATATATATAATTGTAATGCAGCGGAAATTTAATTACTGGGCCAACATGGCCAAAACACGGGTTAAACAGGCCCGTTCATGCAAGTTGTAATTAAATGCCGGAATTTAAAATAGAGTTTTTCCCGAATGTTCCCATGTATGCATATGATGATGCATAATCCTCATACTCTGAAAGAAAAAGGGGAAATGTGGTTTGGTCAGCAAAAACGTGCTGAGTAAGTTAACACCTAATATGATCAAGGGGTTTCAAAGCCTTTATTTAAATTTGATAGAAACATACTTGTAGGTAATTCACAATTTGAGTTAATCATCCTCTAATAAATAAATGGCATAATTTAACACAAGAATTTCACGTGATCATGATTCAAATTACATGGTAAATTAATTGCAAGGCATAATTTAAAGGTATAACTTAAATAAGGAAAACATTCACGTCTTAAAAATTTTCCCGTTACTTCACGATTAGGTATTTCAGGATTTTCATTCTTTCACTTTTGTTCAGTATGATTTTATATGATTTGATCTTGGGGAATCGAACCCGCAAGAGTTTAAACGTATCCTAGGGAATTGAACCCGTAGGAAATAACACACGTCCTGGGGAATCGAACCCGCAGGGAATCAAACGATCGCCCTTGGGGAAAACGAACCCGCAAGAACTCAAATACATCCTAGGGAATTGAACCCATAGGAATCAACACACATCCTGGGGAATCGAACCCGCAGGAAAACAAACTATCGCCCTTGGGGAATCGAACCCGCAAGAACTCAAATACATCCTAGGGAATTGAACCCATAGGAATCAACACACATCCTGGGGAATCGAACCCGCAGGAAAACAAACGATCGCCCTTGGGGAATCGAACCCGCAAGAACTCAAATACATCCTAGGGAATTGAACCCATAGGAATCAACACACATCCTGGGGAATCGAACCCGCAGGAAAACAAACGATCGCCCTTGGGGAATCGAACCCGCAAGAACTCAAGTACATCCTAGGGAATTGAACCCATATGAATCAACACACATCCTGGGGAATTGAACCCGCAGGAAAACATACGCCTTGGGGAATCGAACCCGCAAGGTAAGGACAAGTTTTGCAAAATTTCACAAGTTTTTCATGCAAGTATCTAACGTCCATTATAGGCACGCCAAGAAGGCTAGAGGGGCACCCTGCAGGGTACTCGCCCTCCACCAAAGTATCTCAATAACATTTCGATTTAGTATAACGGGATTTTTCAAAAGTATAAATGTATCGTATTTCAAGTCTTCGGCCGTTTTTTTCGAAATTTCAAAATCTCTCGATTTAAAAGTCGTTTGGCGTCACAGTTTACGCCTTTTTAATTTAAAAATTCATTTCAAGTCCGAAAAATATGAAATTTTCACAGTTTATCAAAAACACCCTAACAAACAACTTTCGTGTTTTAACTTTTTCGAAATAAGTTGAGGAAACATGCCAAAAATCGATTTTATTACGCAACAGAATTCTGTCCGGACTCAGGTTTGACATAGTTCAAAGTTTCGACTTTTTAACATATCAAATGGACTCCAAAAATTCTGAAATTTTATAGGCACATACTAGACATGATTATTTACAACTTTCATTTAGATTGCAAGGATCAAATCGGACTAGAAAATATAGAAACATTCTCATCAAGTTCGGATATGTTCACAGTCAGATTTCGAAAAGTCTTATCAAGGCAGTTTATGTTTGATGCGATTTGAAATAGCAAACATCGATGAAAATGCTTGAAATTTTTACACAACCTAGATTTATGTGTTAGGATTAAAAGTCTAGTTTTGAGTTTTTCCGTTTGAACTCTCGAAATAGGGGTTTTGGTTTGATTTCAAACCTGTCACAGTTTCAAGTTTGAATCTCAAGGCAGGTTGGTTCTCGGTCGTTTTCAGATATCAAAACACAATGAAAAATTATGAAAATTTTACACAAACTAGATCTATGTCTTAGGAACGTTTTTCATGTTTTAAGTTTTTCCGTTTGAGCAGTTTTAAGGGTTCGAAGAATTCGCACAAAATTGTTGCGCCGAGGGTTTTTCGTGTTGACAGATTTTAGAGTTATTAAATCCATACGTTTGGTTGCATTTTAAGTCACCCAAAACCAAGTAAGTATTAACTTACAGTGGGGATGATGTCTAGGAGGTCACGGGGTCGTCCGGAATCCACGGGATGTCACGAGCGAGTTTCCTCAAGTCGGTTTCCTCTTCCAACGTCCACGAACCGAATCCGAAAGCAAAAGTCTAGGGTTAGATCGGATTTTCGCACTCGAAAACTTAAACAAAAACCTATGGATGACTTACCACAATCTGGAATACTAAGATGTTGTTCTCCACACCTCCTTCGTCGATGCCCGTTGCCGGAAAGTGATCGGAAAGTCGTCGGAAAGTGAAGAACTTGTGTTTTCGGTTTTTGGGAGAGTTTTGGATGATGGATGAGTTTGAGAGGCTGAGAATGGAGTGGAAATCTGTCAATGATCGTCCTATAGGCCTTTCCCCCGACTGGGATTGGGTTTCCAAAGTCGGGACACGAAAATATGGTAAGAAATCCCCGAAATCGCGCAATTGGCAGCTGCAGTCTTGGTGGCGCGGGGTTGGCGCGGTTTTTAGCCAAAACCAGCGCGGAGGGCGCGTGGCCTGGTCTGGCCGTGCGTCCGGACTGGGCCGTGCGATCCCGTCGGGCCTTTTCTCCTCTCTTTCGGACTTCTGTCCTCCTACGTTTTTGGGCTCGATTTTTCGGGTCATTCTCGGATCATAAATCCTTATCTTAAATTTATCTCGACTCAAATGAATTTCATGTTTGAAATCTTAAGTCCGTCGGTCTCGGGTTCGTCGGCTTCCAATTCGTCGTCTTTTGACTCCCGTGCAATAACTTGTGTAATTAATTTTTTTTTTTCGACTTCACGGGTTCTTGGAATTAAAATTCTTTTCCTTCTTGAATTTAATTCCAATTATTTTGACTCAATTCATGGAATGTCTTCGGGCTTCCTTTCCCTCTTTTATTCCATTTTGAATTTTGAATCTACCGGCGTTTCATTTCCGAGCAATAATTTATTGTGATAAATTATTTTCTTCTTCTCGGAGATATTTCGACATTGATCGGAATTAATTTTATTCCTTTGGACGTTGATAAAAATCCGGGGTATTACACCCTCACTACTGGAATGTCATCAATTTTATTCTCCTTTAACTTGAGGTTATGGATATAGCATGCATAAAGCATATATCCTTTCTGCATAAGACTATAAAATTTTAAGGCGTTTACTACCTTAGTCTTACATTTGGGGAGTTGGACATAGTAGTTGACCTTTTTGCCTCTCGTCTTAGACAGTGAAATTTTGTGTTTCTGACACTCAATTACAGCTTTATATTGGGGTAAGCCAATCCATTCCCAATATAATATCAAAATCTTTAAGGTCAAATTCTACTAAGTTTGCATAGAACTCAAGGTTCTTAATGACTATAGGAATCCCATCGTATCATTTGGTGCACGATACAATTTTTCCCGAAGGCAACTGAATTCCTAAGTTAATCATTTTAGGTTTTGGCATCTCTAATTCATGCAAGATTCTAGAAGAGATAAACGAACAACTTGCTCCAGAATCGAATAAAACCTTAACAGGCACACTTAAAGCCGTAAATGTACCTGTTATCACATCCCCTTGAGTTGAAAGATCTGCCTGATTAATAACATTGAGCCGCCCTATAGGTGCTCCGTGGTTCCCTTGTTGGTTTCTATTTTGCTGAGGCCTCTGTCCTTGATTATTTCCGTTTCGCACATCCTGATTATTTGGCTGAGTGGGGATATTGATAAGGTCATCTCTTTTTGTAATATTTTCAATGCGGGTCTTATACTCCTTCCTCATATGACCTTCTCGGCCACATCTATAACATGTACCCGGCTTGGGGCATCCTCTAGCCAAGTGGGGCTTGTTGCATTTTGGGCATTGTGGTATGTACCCTTCATGGTTTCTAGTACCATTGTTGCCCCCTCCTTTGTTTCCCTGGACGGGTCGATTCTGCCCACCTCGAATATTGCCTTTATTGTTGCTGAGGTGGTTGTTGTTGCTGCTGCTTCCTCGGTTGTCCCGAATCCTCTTGTCCTGTCCTTGGAACCCGCGGCTAGACTCCCCGGCTTTTCTCTTCATCTGTTGTACACGAGAAACTGCGACAGCTCGATCGTAGATCGCTTGGAGGGTAGGATACTGAACTCCAGCCACCACTTCTCTAATGGAGAGGTTTAATCCCATTTCAAACTTCTGTGCCTTCTCGGCATCGGTGGAGACTAGCTTAGGAGAAAATCTGACTAACTCCTTGAATCTGACATAGTATTCTTGTACAGATTGTGCTCCTTGTCGTAACGATAGAAACTCTTCATACATTGCTGCTTTGGTACTCATCGGGTAAAACCTTTCTCTCAGAGCTTCTGTAAAGTTTTCCCATGTATACTCCTCATCATCATCTAGCTCTCTCTTCTGTAACTGCCACCAGTCATCTGCATCACCTCCTAAAAAGTACGAGGCTACAGTAATCTTCTGCTCATCTGGGCAACGAGTCGCCTCGAGTAGCTTGTTAAAACTTTTTATCCAATCCTCCAATTTAGTAGGGTCCTCCTGCCCATCATAACGAGGTGGTCTGTATTGGTTCACCACTGCTAGGTGATTGAGCTGGGCTTGAGATGGCGGCACAGCTGCTGTGGCTTGATTAATTTGACCCTGACCCAAGGCAATGAGCATTTGCTCAATGATCCTTAGGCGATCATTGTCAAGCGAGTTTGGCGTATTTTGATTCTGACGGGTTTGGTTGTTGGGTGCTCCCTGATTAGGAGGTACCATGTTGTGTCCAATGCCCTGATTGTTGGTGGTGTCAGGGTGATGTATATTGTGTGCAGGTGGTACAGCTTGTTGATTGGATACACCTGGTGCTGCTGGCACTTCGTGGTTAGTCATGTTCGGATTTTGGTGTGGCTCCATGTTGTTGAGGGCATTAACACTTCGGAGAGTTTTTCTAGTCCTTGCACGGGGTGCCATTCTGCTAAGGATGGTTAAGCAAGAGTGAGTTCAAGTCTAAGGGATGATTATGTCCTAAAACTCGTTAGGTCATAGTATAAGGATGAGTTAACGCAGAAATGTCTAAGTTAGGAGTATGGCTTTATTTAGAGATTAACCAGAAGGAATGAAATAACAAGCTTTATTTCATAAATCTAGAAAATATTACAAGATAGAGAATTTAAAAAGAGCACTTATGATAAGGTCAATTGACTTAGTATATCATAACAATATTTTATTTTTATTTTTTTTTCTTTTTTTAAATTTTATAGAAAATGATGCATGCTCATGAATGCATATGTTCCCACCCCAAAAATAATTTCTAAGTTTCAAAATTTAACATAACCCATATGGGCCTTTGAAAAATATTTTGCACATTTCTTTCTCAAAATGGACTTTTTTTTTAAATCCATAAACCGGAGTTAAACTGTCGCATCCCTTAGTCAAGCTCGCCTTGTTGCTAACTTAACCAAGAAATGCTAAGATTAGAGGGTACCGCCTTCTAAGTAATTTGCCAACTAGTTAAAATATAGAGCTACAAAGTTGATTCCCAGGAAAGACTGGTAGAGCCACCGGCTGACGGGCAATCTTAAAAAACCAGACTCCTTAGACAGAATCACCTCATGCAGTTCTATATTTAACAGTTTACAAATACTTAGAGTTTAAAAATACGCTCTGATACCACTCTGTAACACCCCGAAATTCATCCTCATAAGGTTTCAGAATGTTACCGCCACACTTGTCAGTCAGGCTCGCCCTTTGGCTAACTTAATTGACAAGTGCTACGGCTAAATATCTTCACATATAAATTTTTTTGTAATATGTACTTTAAAAATAATTGTCAATTTTATAAAATATAGTCATAAGAGAATTTAAAGTACTTAATACCAGAGTAATTGTTCTTTCTCACGCGGAAGCATAAACTAAAGGCAATATATAAGACATTAATAATTAAAAGTACGTGGTTCCTTAAAGCAACAATTTTTTTTATGAAAGGTAATCCCATCCCCAAATGCTCATGTTATGAGATGCAGTTCACATGTCAGCTCCAATATCTGTAAAAAGATAATACAACAACTTTTTATCAGTACAATGGTACTGAGTAAGTCAACCCGTTCCACTTTAAAAAGTGGATTTCAAAATAATGGTTGACACTCATTTTAAAAAAAAATAATTTTCACTTTTTCTTTTAAAAATGATCACACACATTACCTTTAACAAAATAAATAACTTTCATTCTTACCATTGTAGCAACTATGCACAAGAGGACACCATTTTCCATATATCATATCATATCATATCGATCATAAGTCATGATCAGCATGCAGCGGACTCATATACAGACACACTCCGGAGCCTCGGGTAACCCATCATGGATACACCCAAGAGTATAGACTCATACATGCAATAACGCCGTTTTGGCACAATTTATCAACAATGCCGTCTTGGCATATTTAGAGGGGGAGGCCCCGCAAGACACATCCCTAGTGCATTAGCCCTCTATCAAGTATGGCATCTTACTCAAGTTAATAGTGCACAATGGATTTAAAAGAGTTTTCCACAATTTTCCACATAATATCCTCTTTAAAAGAGTTTTCAACAATCTCAAGGGAGTAACCTCATCATAAGGGCATTCAATAATGCCAAATATCATTTCAACATTTAACTCCCATATCATTATCTCATAAATATAGAAATATCATTTCATGGATCTCAAAATCCAACAATTTCTCATTTGGACCAAAAATCAAGTCCAACATCGCAATTTACGCCAAGTCAGTTTAAAAATTCATATGAAAGGCGATTGCTATGAAATTTAAACTGTAGATACTCAACACATAGTTGAACAAGTTTCATGTTTTACACTTTTCAAAATAAGGTATGGAAACATTTCAAAAATTGAGTTCTTTACAGAACATGTATTCTGCCAGAAATTCAATAGTGACTCTATAATTTTCCACAGGTTTTAAAAATAGTAATTCGCGACCAAAAATTCTAAAATTTTACCACAAGGTAGATAACACATAGATAAATATTTTTCATGAAGAAACCATTTGGCTTTGAGACACTTAAGACCTTCAAAGATGTGGATTTCAGAAAACACTATCATTTCTTAGATTTCAACAAAAAGAGATTTCGACCTTTCGATAAAGCGGATCCCATAACTTTTTCATACGATTTCTAAAAATTATAAAAGTTTCCGGAAATATACTCAACTCAATAAGGAACAAGTTTTATGAAGGAACCTTTGAGGGATATTGTACCAAAATAGTTTAAAAAGATGGATCTTTACGTAAACGAAAAACTGACAGATTTTGGTATAATGTGAGAATTCTAATTTTGTATTCTTAAAATGTAACACCCCGATTTAATTAACTCATAATTAATTTAATTTAGTTATGGTTAATTAACAAAAGACTTGGTGTGTGGATTATTTTGTAGGGAATGAAGATTTAAGTGGGGGAATAAGTGAGTTCAACTCACAAGATAATAAGAGTCAAGTGCTCAAACGGGTGCAATGTGGTCAAGACAAGTGGTGTAACTCTTTTAACCCACATTCCGACCCGACCCGAGACCCGTGACCCGACCCGGATCCATTTTTGATCCTTCAAAAATCTGATTTGGGCATTGGGAAACCCCATTTCATCATCATCATCCCTCATTCCCGTCACTCCCTCTCGGTGAAGATAGGGTTCTTCATTTTGGCTTGGAATTGGTGTTTTCTTCCTCAAATCAAGTTGGGGGATTACTTATATAAGCTTTGGTAAGTATTTTCCTAGTTTCTACACTTGATTTTGATGATGTTTGAGTGAGTTTTGGGGTGATGAAAGTTGGTGACGAAAATTGGGTGTTTGTAGAAATTCTTGCTTTTGGTGTTGAATTGAAGCTTGGATTCTTGTTTGGAAGCTGAATTAGTGTTGAAGGAAGCTAAGGTTAGTACTTGAGACCATTTTGGTGTTGATGATTTCAGTTTTAGAGCTTCAAATGGTTTCATGATGATGAAATCATGTTCTTGAATGAATTTTGATGTTTGGAGCTTGATTTCTTGTTGTGTAGCTTGGTATAGGTGTTTGGAGGAGTTGGGGAGCTGTATTGGAAGAGTTTGGATCATCTCAATACCAGGCAAGGGTAGAGATAGGCCTAAATGGGGGCATAATCGGTGGAATGGCCGGAAATCGCCATTTCCATCATTTCTGATGTGTCGGCGCGCTCTTGGCGCGCCCTTTAGCCAAAAAGCGCGTGGGCAGCGCGTGAGAAGAACGTCAACGACGTCCTTGTCAGGACGGCGCGCAGTTGGCGCGCCTTTCCCACGAAAACCGCGCGCGCAGCGCGCGAAAACACGAACGTCGCAACGCCCGCGTCTTTGGCGCGGGGTTGGCGCGCTGTTTATGGAAAAACCGCGCCAGGTGCGCGCGGGCTCCCCTGCCCGCGCGATTCGTTCGCTCGTTTTCCGATTCTTCGTCCTTCGTGTTTCCTTAGTTCTTCTTATGCTTCTAGCATGCCATAACTATCATTATGCTCACAATCTATGAACCTAGTTGCGATTAGCGGTGATCTACTATGCCTTAGTTGAGATCGAGTCTTGATTCGCTTCTATGTTGATGTGAGAGTTGGTGCCGATATGTGGGACTTGGCACACCCTTGACACTTAACTCGCGATGAGTTGTTTATTTTGTCATGACACGTAATTTACGTATTGACATGTGTGGAATTGAATCTGAATATATGTTGATGCCGATATGTGGGACTTGGCATACCCCGGATTATACTTAACTCGAGACGAGTTGTTTATTATGTCCTGATGCGTTGGTTTACGCATGGACATGTGATTGAATTGAATCTTGATATCTGTGATGATATCTGAATATCTGTGATGATATGTGAATATTTGTGATGATATGTGGAAATCTGTGATGAATCTTGATATCTGTGATGATATCTGAATATCTGTGATGATATGTGAATATCTGTGATGATACGTGATATCTGTGATGATATCTGAATATCTGTGATGATATGTTGGTGAATCAAATAATGCTACGCGGGTAAGATACGCTATGCTTACATTCGGTATCCGATGGGGCATAGTAGTATCTTTCCCGGGGCATTGAATAATGCTACGCGGGTAGGATACCCTATGCTTACGAATCGGTATCCGATTGGGCATAATGGTATCTTTCCCGGGGCATTGAGACTGAAAAGGATTTATATCCTAGTCTGTATTTGGCTAGAAAGGGCTCATGACCCTTAGCCTGACCCGCTTGCCGTAAGCCACGATCTCAGCTGTTAGTGTCCGCGGCGGGGGCACTGTGGGTATGTCTCTCGACCATTAAGGGGAGTGGACCCTTATATGGGAGGGAATACCGACCATGGTACCTAGGTGCGCGCTAGACATGCTTATGTGTTGCATTTAGGGTAGATAGACATCCTAGGTCATAACATTTCATCTCATCATCCATCATTCATCTTATTTGCAGTGGTTGAAGCACCGGTATGGGACGGTGTGATGTTTACTTATTTGCACTGTTTAATTTTTATGTTATGCCTAACAAATGTTTAAAAACGGAATATATCTCCACATATATGTATAAATATACTTCTAGGGAATCAAGTTAATTCTTGTTTCCCCTTATGCCGATTCTTCTATTCTTGCTCAGTACCTTGTACTGACCCTTGCTATGTTTTTATGTATAGATATTCCCGGGGAGGACGCAGAGCCTGAGCACGATGTGGGGTTTGGGGATGAGTGATCTACCTAGAGATGCATTAGCATGTTGTGGACTTATGTGCTTGTCTTGAATAATATGCTATGACTCTATTACCTTGTCTCGTACTGCTTGTGGTACCGATCGGTACATTATGTTCTGTCTTGTGCATACTTAATATCTCTGACAGGTTGAGATGAGACTGTTATGTCGACTGGTAAGTCGCATGAATAAGGCTTGTAAGCCGGATTTCTGTTATGATGAGAGGTTTCCTTTCTGGATTTGTATTATGATTCATTGGCTTCCTGTTTACTTGGCTACGTGTTATTGATCTTAAATTGATTGGCCAACAGTTTAAGAGAGGTAACACGGCAGTGACGTCACAGAAATTTGGTTTTAAATTTTTGGGGCGTTACAGGTTGGTATCAGAGCCATGTCTGCTCGTATGTGCTTAGAATTCTAACAGAAGCATGTGGTGAGATGTGTGGGGGAAAGCATATAGTGTAGGAATTGCATCTAACTCTGCTTATATTCTTGTAGATTGCATTGTTTTTGGTTATCTGCGTGCCCTATAGGGGTGGATTGTGGTTTGTGAATCAAACCAGGATCAATCCTTGGGGATATTCCGTGAATTCTATACTTAATAATTGTTGTTCGGTAAAGAATTATTCTTATTGACCGAGTGTTACTGAATATCTCGTTACGTTACGAATATAGGATGCCGCCGCGCAGGGGTGGAGAGCCCAGGAGGAGGGGAAGGCCTCGTAGGAATCAGGGGCCAGTTATTGGGGGTCGTGGACAGTACCATGAGGATGGTGGACTTGGCAATGATCACGTGGAAGATGTTCCAATTGAGGAACCGGTAGAGGTGGATGATGACTTGAACTATGAGGACGAACCAGTGCCACCACCACCACCGCCACCTGTGCAGATGCCCATTGACCCTCAGTTTATGCAAAATATGTTTAATGCTATGCATGGGATGTATCAGGGGCAGGCGAATCAACCTGCGCAACCACCACCCAGACCCGTGGATTACGTGCATCTAGCAAGGCATTATCAACCGCCGGTCTTTAGTGGAGGAGTAGACCCGGTTGCTCTGACTGATTGGATTTATCATATGGAGGAGATCTTCAAGAATATAGACTGCCCAGGGGATTGGAAGGTCAGAGTGGGACGGCAGTATCTTACTGGACCAGCTCTCCATTGGTGGAGGTCGTGTAAGAATGAGCTTATGGCGAGACCCAACTTTTCATGGGAAGTTTTCTGTCATGCCTTGAGATCCCACTTTTTCACTACACAGATGATGAATGTTAAAAAGAGGGAATTTCTCAACCTAGAGCAAGCAGGAAATATGACAGTGTCTGAATACTATGGTCGTTTTGTGGAACTCATGTCATACGTACCAATGCTAGTTGCTGATGAGGAAGATAAGGTTTCGAGGTTTGTGGATGGATTGAAGGCTGAGATCCGGACTGGGTTTAGCAACCAACATGCCTGCTTAGCTTCAGCATATGATCAGGCTTTATTCATTGAGAGAGCTCGCACTGATGTGCAGCGCGTGTGGGCCGCTCGTCGCAGAGATTCGGGGGGACCGAGTAGACCCCAGCATAGGCAGATGAGGCCGAGAAGCGGTGGAAGGACCTCTAGACCTCAGACTTATGCACAGCCACCGTACAGGAGCAGACTCCACTGCTGGAATTGCGGACAGCCAGGACATTTGAGGCCACAGTGCCCACAGTTGGTAGGTCAAGTAGGAGGATCTACTTCAGGTGCGTCTGGTGGGAATGCGTCGCGTGGACGAGGTGCAGACAGAGGTCGTGGACCACAGAGGGGCCGTGGGGGCCGCCTCAACGTGATTGAGCGGGCTGAGCTAGATGGGCGAGACGATGTCATGACTGGTAAGTTGTTTATTGTTCAACTTCAATCTTGATCGACTTAACCATCTGTAACAAATGCCCAAGTAGTGCCTTATGTTATTAAATGCGTAGGTACTATACTAGTTGATAATGTGCCTGCTTATGCCTTATATGATTCGGGTGCATCATGCTCGTTTATATCATCGGAATTCATAACCAATAATGATATGGGATCACTGGAGGCTTATCAACTCCCTGTTACGCTACCTTCGGGAGACCTCATGCGAAGCCAGTAGATTAAACCCGATGCACAGATAATCATCAAAGAGCGAGAGTTCAGAGCGAATCTAGTGGTGCTAGATTTGGCCGATTTTGACGTGATTTTGGGAATGGATTGGCTATCTAAGTACCGAGCCAGATTAGACTGCGGGATACCAAGGATTTCCTTCACCGATGAAGAAGGTGAGCAAGTGATTTATTACCCTCCTAACATTCGAGTGGTATCTTCTGTCACTTTTGCAGCTTTAATTAGAAAAGGGTATCCAGTATACTTTTGTTCTGTACGTGAGATGACGCCAGCACCCTCGAGTTCGACAATTACTCAGATTCCTATTGTCTCGGAGTTTCCAGATGTGTTCCCTGATGAGATACCCGGATTTCCGCCTCTCCGGGGGATAGACTTTGTCATTGACTTGGTACCGGGAGCGGCACCAGTTGCCAAGGCCCCTTACCGAATGGCGCCTGCCGAGTTGAGGGAGTTGAAGGAACAGCTTAAGGATCTACTTGATAAAGGATACATTCAACCTAGCAGTTCGCCTTGGGGAGCACCGGTAATCTTTGTCAAAAAGAAGGACGGAAGCTTACGGATGTGTATTGATTATCGGGGGCTCAATCAGATCACAGTCAAGAACCGTTACCCACTACCGAGGATTGATGACCTATTTGACCAGCTGAAGGGTGCATCCACATTCTCTAAGATCGACTTGAGATCAGGATACCATCAGATTCGAGTGGCAGAGGGAGATCGTGAAAAGACAGCTTTCCGAACGCGGTATGGTCATTTCGAGTTCACAGTGATGCCGTTTGGACTGACTAATGCCCCAGCAGTTTTTATGGATTTGATGCATCGCGTCTTTCGACCTTGGTTAGATGTTTGTGTGGTTGTCTTTATTGATGACATTTTGGTATACTCTTCCAATGTAAAGACACACAAGGAACATCTCAGGACAGTGTTGCAGGTACTTCGGGAGCACAAGTTGTATGCCAAACTTTCGAAGTGTGAGTTTTGGTTGGATAAGGTGGCTTTCCTTGGACATATTGTGTCAGGCGAAGGAATTTCAGTAGACCCTGCAAAGGTCGAAGCAGTGTTGGAGTGGAATCCTCCAACTAATGTCAGTGAGGTGCGTAGTTTCCTTGGATTGGTGGGATACTACAGGAGGTTCATTGAAGGGTTCGCTAGCATTGCTCGACCCTTGACTCAGCTATTGAGGAATGATGTATTATTTCATTGGAATGAGCACTGTCAGCAGGCTTTTGATCTATTGAAGAAAAAGGTGACAGAGGCTCCGGTCCTAGTGTTACCTGATGAATCGGGGGAATATGAGGTATACACAGATGCATCTTATCGAGGACTTGGGTGTGTGCTTATGCAGTATGGCAAGGTGATTGCATATGCCTCTAGGCAATTAAAGCCTCACGAGCTGAATTACCCGACTCACGACCTGGAGATGGCAGCGGTCGTACATGCATTAAAAATTTGGAGGCATTATCTTTACGGCGCCAAGTGTCAAATCTATTCGGATCATAAGAACCTTAAATGTCTCTACACTGCAGACAAGATGAGCGGTAGGCAAAGAAGGTGGTTAGAGTTTTTGCAGGACTACGACACGAGTATTCAGTACATAGAAGGGAAAGCCAACCGGGTGGCTGATGCACTAAGTAGGAAGGGACATGTACTGAACTCAATTACTCTCCCTTGGAAGTTGAGGCAAGAGTTAGACAAGGAAGGTGTTGTGGTTGTTCCTTACGACACGATAGCGAGGCTGAATGCTATGACGGTGATGCCATCATTACTCGAGGAACTCAGACTAAGTCAAGCTGTAAGTCAAGAGATGATGCATTTGAAAGCTCGGATTCGTAAGGGTAAAGCGGAAGGCTTTGTGATTGATAGCAAGGATATGATCAAGTTTGGGGACCGTTGGTGTGTGCCTCCGAAAGATCAGGCGTTGAAAGGAAAAAATTTTGGAGGAAGCACATTGCACACCTTACTCCGTACATCCGGGAGCAGTAAAGATGTACAAGGATTTGAGGCAAAACTATTGGTGGAAAGGCATGAAGAAGGAAGTGGCAGAATTTGTGTCTAGGTGTTCCACTTGCCAGAAGGTGAAAGCCGAGCACATGAGACCTTCAGGCTTATTACAACCTTTGGATGTTCCCACTTGGAAATGGGAGTCCATTGCTATGGACTTTGTCACCGGGCTACCCAGGACACGGAGCAGTTTTGATACTATTTGGGTAGTTGTGGACCGACTAACCAAGAGTGCTGTGTTTATACCAATGAGATTGAACTGGAGCATGCAACAGTTGACTGGCGCTTACATCCAACATGTGGTTAGACGTTTCGGTATTCCTCGGGAAATCATTTCCGACAGAGATTCCAGATTCCTGTCAAGGTTCTGGAAGGAAGTGCAGACAGCCTTTGGGACACAGATCAGTATGAGTACTGCGTGGCACCCTCAGACTGATGGACAGACCGAAAGGACCATTAGAACCTTGGAGGATATGTTGAGGGCGTGTGTGATGGATTTTCAAGGATCGTGGGAGGAACATCTACCTTTGGTGGAGTTCTCCTACAACAATAGCTATCACGCGAGTATTCGTATGGCGCCTTTCGAGGCCTTATACGGAAGAAAGTGCAGGACGCCCTTGTGTTGGAGTGATCCTTCAGAGCGAGTGGTGATGGGTCCTGAACTTATTGAACAGACCACGGAAGTGGTACGAGTGATCAGAGACAGAATGAAGGAAGCTCAGGATCGTCAGAAGAGTTATGCTGATTTGTCCAGGAGAGACATTGAATTCGAGATTGGAGATTGGGTACTCTTGAGAGTGTCACCCATGAGGGGCGTGAGACGATTTGGGAAGAAGGGGAAACTGAGTCCCAGATTTATAGGCCCCTATGAGATCACTAAAAAGATTGGGAAGGTCGCTTACCAGTTAGAATTGCCAACTGAGGTGGGAAATGTGCACAACGTTTTCCACGTCTCTCAGTTGAGGAAGTTTATCTCGGATCCTAACAAAATTATACAACCGGAGGAGGTGGAGTTGGATGACAGCCTAGAATACGAAGAATACCCCGTGGCGATTCTAGACACTAAAGAAAAGATACTTCGCAATAAGGTGATCAAAATGGTGAAAGTACTTTGGTCGAGACATGGCGTAGAGGATGCTACTTGGGAGACGGAGGAAAGCATGGCGAGGCATTATCCCGAATTGGACTTAATTCCAATTCAGTGAGGTAATGACCCTAATCCATACTTTTTCATTCGAGGACGAATGATCCTAAGGGGGAGAGATTGTAACACCCCGATTTAATTAACTCATAATTAATTTAATTTAGTTATGGTTAATTAACAAAAGACTTGGTGTGTGGATTATTTTGTAGGGAATGAAGATTTAAGTGGGGGAATAAGTGAGTTCAACTCACAAGATAATAAGAGTCAAGTGCTCAAACGGGTGCAATGTGGTCAAGACAAGTGGTGTAACTCTTTTAACCCACATTCCGACCCGACCCGAGACCCGTGACCCGACCCGGATCCATTTTTGATCCTTCAAAAATCTGATTTGGGCATTGGGAAACCCCATTTCATCATCATCATCCCTCATTCCCGTCACTCCCTCTCGGTGAAGATAGGGTTCTTCATTTTGGCTTGGAATTGGTGTTTTCTTCCTCAAATCAAGTTGGGGGATTACTTATATAAGCTTTGGTAAGTATTTTCCTAGTTTCTACACTTGATTTTGATGATGTTTGAGTGAGTTTTGGGGTGATGAAAGTTGGTGACGAAAATTGGGTGTTTGTAGAAATTCTTGCTTTTGGTGTTGAATTGAAGCTTGGATTCTTGTTTGGAAGCTGAATTAGTGTTGAAGGAAGCTAAGGTTAGTACTTGAGACCATTTTGGTGTTGATGATTTCAGTTTTAGAGCTTCAAATGGTTTCATGATGATGAAATCATGTTCTTGAATGAATTTTGATGTTTGGAGCTTGATTTCTTGTTGTGTAGCTTGGTATAGGTGTTTGGAGGAGTTGGGGAGCTGTATTGGAAGAGTTTGGATCATCTCAATACCAGGCAAGGGTAGAGATAGGCCTAAATGGGGGCATAATCGGTGGAATGGCCGGAAATCGCCATTTCCATCATTTCTGATGTGTCGGCGCGCTCTTGGCGCGCCCTTTAGCCAAAAAGCGCGTGGGCAGCGCGTGAGAAGAACGTCAACGACGTCCTTGTCAGGACGGCGCGCAGTTGGCGCGCCTTTCCCACGAAAACCGCGCGCGCAGCGCGCGAAAACACGAACGTCGCAACGCCCGCGTCTTTGGCGCGGGGTTGGCGCGCTGTTTATGGAAAAACCGCGCCAGGTGCGCGCGGGCTCCCCTGCCCGCGCGATTTGTTCGCTCGTTTTCCGATTCTTCGTCCTTCGTGTTTCCTTAGTTCTTCTTATGCTTCTAGCATGCCATAACTATCATTATGCTCACAATCTATGAACCTAGTTGCGATTAGCGGTGATCTACTATGCCTTAGTTGAGATCGAGTCTTGATTCGCTTCTATGTTGATGTGAGAGTTGGTGCCGATATGTGGGACTTGGCACACCCTTGACACTTAACTCGCGATGAGTTGTTTATTTTGTCATGACACGTAATTTACGTATTGACATGTGTGGAATTGAATCTGAATATATGTTGATGCCGATATGTGGGACTTGGCATACCCCGGATTATACTTAACTCGAGACGAGTTGTTTATTATGTCCTGATGCGTTGGTTTACGCATGGACATGTGATTGAATTGAATCTTGATATCTGTGATGATATCTGAATATCTGTGATGATATGTGAATATCTGTGATGATATGTGGAAATCTGTGATGAATCTTGATATCTGTGATGATATCTGAATATCTGTGATGATATGTGAATATCTGTGATGATACGTGATATCTGTGATGATATCTGAATATCTGTGATGATATGTTGGTGAATCAAATAATGCTACGCGGGTAAGATACGCTATGCTTACATTCGGTATCCGATGGGGCATAGTAGTATCTTTCCCGGGGCATTGAATAATGCTACGCGGGTAGGATACCCTATGCTTACGAATCGGTATCCGATTGGGCATAATGGTATCTTTCCCGGGGCATTGAGACTGAAAAGGATTTATATCCTAGTCTGTATTTGGCTAGAAAGGGCTCATGACCCTTAGCCTGACCCGCTTGCCGTAAGCCACGATCTCAGCTGTTAGTGTCCGCGGCGGGGGCACTGTGGGTATGTCTCTCGACCATTAAGGGGAGTGGACCCTTATATGGGAGGGAATACCGACCATGGTACCTAGGTGCGCGCTAGACATGCTTATGTGTTGCATTTAGGGTAGATAGACATCCTAGGTCATAACATTTCATCTCATCATCCATCATTCATCTTATTTGCAGTGGTTGAAGCACCGGTATGGGACGGTGTGATGTTTACTTATTTGCACTGTTTAATTTTTATGTTATGCCTAACAAATGTTTAAAAACGGAATATATCTCCACATATATGTATAAATATACTTCTAGGGAATCAAGTTAATTCTTGTTTCCCCTTATGCCGATTCTTCTATTCTTGCTCAGTACCTTGTACTGACCCTTGCTATGTTTTTATGTATAGATATTCCCGGGGAGGACGCAGAGCCTGAGCACGATGTGGGGTTTGGGGATGAGTGATCTACCTAGAGATGCATTAGCATGTTGTGGACTTATGTGCTTGTCTTGAATAATATGCTATGACTCTATTACCTTGTCTCGTACTGCTTGTGGTACCGATCGGTACATTATGTTCTGTCTTGTGCATACTTAATATCTCTGACAGGTTGAGATGAGACTGTTATGTCGACTGGTAAGTCGCATGAATAAGGCTTGTAAGCCGGATTTCTGTTATGATGAGAGGTTTCCTTTCTGGATTTGTATTATGATTCATTGGCTTCCTGTTTACTTGGCTACGTGTTATTGATCTTAAATTGATTGGCCAACAGTTTAAGAGAGGTAACACGGCAGTGACGTCACAAAAATTTGGTTTTAAATTTTTGGGGCGTTACATAAAACATGGATTGGGATCTCCAAAACTTAAAGTAGAGAGTGTTAACTTACTGAATTGATGTATAAGTGCAAGGAGATTCAAAGATAATGGCCGTTATAACACAAGATTCGCACCACAAATTACGGGTTTCGCTGAAATTCGACAAATAGAGGGAAATCAATTTATAGTATAAAAATAAAAGATTTAGATCTCTAAGATACAAGTTTCAAGGATGATATCTTACTAACCAAGTGTTGAGAAGAGTTAGAACTCTCAGAATGATGAAGGTTGCCAAGCCTACAAGACTCCACAATCCTTAAGATATGCTCACTATGTGGGAGAACTTTGAAGAATAAAATGGGTAGTGAATTTGGCTAATGAGATGGATGAGATTGGTGTGTTTGAAGGCTAGAAACTCCCTCTATTTATAGGCTAAGATTTGAACAATTGAACATGACACATTGTGAGAGTGATTATAACCTCACCAATCATCCAATTAAGTGTGTCTTGAGCAATAATGGTTAGAGTATTTGTATCCACTCATTTGGTCCTTATAGCCTAACAAAGAGGCTATTAATTTGGGAGGCTATTAATTTTGTCCATCATGTTGTCTATTAACATAATGGTTTGCCTATTATGGAGGCTATTAATCTTGGTGGGTTCAAGAGATAATTGATCACCTTTCTTTGCTAGCCATTCATCCAAGACACTTGTTAATCATGTTGATTTTTCATCTATTTGTTTAGGAAGAAAATTTCTTGCAATTGCTTTTAGCCTTATATTTGTGTAAGTAGTGTATCATGAAAATGATTGAAGTATTAGCTTGTCTACAAAAATCATTATTCTTGCCATTATTTAGTGGCATGCATTTATACTCAATGAGTTGGATATGATAATATAATATTTATTTATTTATATCAAGTATTGTATTTATATTAATGTGCTTTCAAAAAGATAATAATAATATACTTGCATGGTTTTATTTTATTCATAACAATACTCAAACCACAAAGTCTTCATGTCATCATCAAATAAAAATTATAATCTATGAATATAGTTTCTTATATATAAAAGTTAATTCTCATAGATTCACATAAAAACTCATACTTTTATTTTTATAAAAATTTATTCCATAATGAATATCAAAGTACTTAAAATATTCACATACTATCCTCATAATAATTTTCAAGACCAATGTGTATATATATAAAAACTTATATATATAATTTAAACAACAGATTTAAAAAAATATTCCATAAACTATATAATTCTATTACCCATGATATTGAAATTCATATTTCTTTTGGAAAAGACAAATTTACATATATAAATTTTCAAGTGTTGTTTTGTAGAAAAATCAATATACTAATTCTTTAAGCAAGTGATTAAATATTTAATAAAAGCCTCTTTAGTGAATTACAATTATTTCGGGTAATTTCTATGGTATTACACATTATCACTTTAGTATTTAATATATGAGATGTTTATATTTTATTATACCACTTTAATCTAGTTAAATATTAGTTTAGTTCTTAGCTTTATTTTATTTTATCTTGGATTTATTATTTTTTTATTTTATTGTATTTAAATTTTTACATTAGTTTTATAATACAATTTAATGTATAAAATTAAAATATTAAAAAAAAACTAAAATTTATGTTAATATTTTCCTTGAAAATAGTAGTAGTAATTTTTAAATAAATAAAAAAAACTGAATTTACCAAGACTAAAATTATTGAGAGTGAAATTAAACTAAAAAAAAACTATAAACAATTGGTCGAAATTGCATAAATTAGTGAATAAAACTGAAGTTACCAAAATTTTTTGGTTTTTTTTATTCCTGGTTATTTTTCCGTTGAATTCACACAAATTGAGATTGCATATAATTTTGATTAAAATGATGCTAGCTAATATTATCCTTAAAAATAGTAGTAGTAATTTTTAAAAGCAATCATAGTTTAAAGTCATAATAAATAAAGCACTTTGTATGCAATCCAGATTCCAGCTGATAATAAAATTAATTCAGGCATCATCAGAAACTAAGGGCACAAAGGCAGCAGCAAAATACTAGTACAAGCTAAGTACGTAGCTTATGAAGAGGGTTCTAAATTACTATACTTTTTTCAGTCCAAATTTGTAGGTTTTACTAGGGTTGCAATCAAAGTTCCTGTCTCCCCCAAACCCATATTTCCTATTGTACCCTGGATAGTTTTTCTGCTTCAACTTCACTGCCTCGATCAGCCTCAGCCCATGTGATGATGCAATAGACTCCACATCCCATTCGCTGTGGAATCCATTCGTCTTATGGGTTATATGAATCTCCCCATCTTCACTTATCATCTCCTTTGCGTTCTTCAGAAACAGACTCACCAGCCTCCTGTGAGGCCTCAACTCTTTGTCCTTCTCCAGTCTCTTACCACGGAATCCAGCGTGTGGGAAATTGAATATTATCCGATCGAATTTCATTTTTCCCAGCTTCGGATGTTTCTGTACATTTGATATCTCACACACACAAGACACTTTACACCTTTGATATCTAAAAGGATAACCAAAAGCAAAGAGTTGTATAGCTAAAGCTTGCTTTGTATTTCTTGCTTTGCTTCGCTCTGAGTTTTACAACAATGGAAGTACCTATTTATAGAATCAAAAATAAACAACAGACAATGAACACATGCTAATACTGTTCTTATTGTGGCTTCAAGCTTTTCGGCGCCGGAGATGAGAATTCAACTTAGATGGCTTTTACTTTGATGGCTTCAACAAATGCGGCATTTGATGTTTATGCCGTTTTCCCAACAAAACTCCCCCGTAAACTTCAAATGCTTCTGCCATCTGTCATCCCTATCAACTTCTTAAACTTGTCGAGCAGTACCTTTGGCAATGGCTTTGTAAATATGTCTGCCACTTGTTCTTGGCTTGCCACATGCATTAGTTCCACATTTCCGTTTTTCACATGATCACGGATAAAGTGGAAACGAACATCAATGTGTTTGCTCCTTTCATGATTCACTGGATTCTTCGCCAATTCAATTGCGGATTTGTTGTCTATGTGAATCACTGTTCCGCTTGACTGCTTCATCTCCATCTTGCTCAACAGATTTCTAAGCCATACTGCATGACATACACACCAAGAAGCTGATACATATTCAGCTTCACATGTTGAGAGCGTCACGATCGGTTGCTTCTTTGAAAGCCAAGTAAAAACAGTATTTCCCATAAAGAACACGTACCCTGCAGTACTTTTCCGATCACCAACATCTCCACACCAATCACTGTCAGAGTATCCAATCAGCTTGTAATCTTCTGTCTTCGAGTAGAACAATCCATGTGACGTTGTTCCTTGAATGTACCTGAGGATTCTCTTTAACGCCTTCCAGTGTGAGTAAGTTGGGTTCTCCATGAATCGACTTACAATGCCAACACTTAGTGCAATATCTGGACTTGTGCATGTGAGGTAGCGAAGGCTTCCAACCAAGCTTCTGTACCTTCCTGGATCAACTTGTTCTCCTTCATCAAACTTTGAAAGTTTTGCTCCAGGTTCCATAGGTGTTGATACAGGGTTGCATTTCTCCATCTTGAATTCTTTCAAGATCTTCTTTGCATATGTCTCCTGTGATACAAAGATGCCTCTTTCTGTTTGTCTAACTTCTAGACCAAGGAAGAACTTCATCAAGCCTAAGTCAGTCATCTCAAACTCTTGTTTCATTCTTCTCTTGAAGTCTTCTATCATCTCGTCACTGTTACCCATGAAAATGAGGTCATCAACATAAAGAGCAACAAACAAAATGTTACCTCCATTTTTCTTGATGTAGAGGGCATGCTCGTAGGGACATTGCTCAAACTCATTCTCCTTGAGATATGCATCAATGCGAGTATTCCACGCTCGCGGTGCTTGCTTTAGCCCGTAAAGCGTCTTCTTTAACTTCAACACCTTTGTTCCTCCTCCAAGTTTTAGATAACCTGGTGGTTGCTCAATGTAGACTTCTTCTTCGAGTACACCATTCAAGAATGCAGTCTTGACATCCATTTGGAATATTGGTCATTTGTACTGAGCAGCTTGGGAAATGAGTAGATGGATTGTCTCCATTCTTGCGACAGGGGCAAAGGCTTCATCATAATCGATTCCTTCCTTTTGCTTGTATCCCTTTGCAACAAGCCGTGCTTTGTATCTTTCAATTTTCCCTTGTGCATTCATCTTTTTCTTATAGACCCATTTCACTCCAATGGCTTGACTTCCTTTGGGCAATTCAGTGAGCTCCCATGTATTGTTGCGCTCAATGGCTTCAATTTCTTCATCCATGGCTGCTTTCCATTTTTCATCTAGCACGGCATCTTCATATTTGATATTTTCAGCATCTGCCAACAAACATACAAGATGTACCTCTGTAGAGTCGTATAAGTCTTGGAGACTTCTCATTCGGGGTTGTCGTGGCTCATCTTCTTCTTCATTTTCTTCGACAATTTCAGGATTTGTCGGTATAATTGTCGGAACAACAGCTGACGATTCTCCGACTTTGTTGGTAACTTCTGTTGAGTTATTTCAGTCCCATTCACTTGCTTCATTCACTCGCACATCTCGACTCGTTATCACCTTCTTACTTATCGGGTCATACAGTTTATACCCTTTTGTCAGTCCATCATATCCGATAAAAACATATGTTTTCTTTTATCTTCCAGCTTCATCCTTCGCGGATCTGGTACATGTGCATAGGCTACACTACCGAATATTTTTAGATGAGAGACGGTAGGCTTCTTACCACTCCATGCTTCCAGTGGTGTTCGATTCTTCAACTTCATGTGTGGACACCGATTCTGTATGTAGACTGCGCACATCACAGCTTCTGCCCAGAATTCTTTGGGCATCTTCTTGCTTTTCAGCATCGACTGAACCATATCTAGGATGGTCCTACTCTTCCTTTCAGCTACTCCATTTTGTTAGGGCAAGTATGGTGCTGTCAGAAATCTTCTTATGCCTTCTCGTTCACAGTACTCTCGGAAGGCTGTCGAGATGTATTCGCCTCCTCTATCAGATCAAATTGCTTTGATGGATCTGCCAGTTTCTTTTTCAACACACGCCTTGAATAATTTGAACACCTTCAATGCCTCGGATTTTTCCTTCAGCAAATAGACCCACGTCCTTCGGGAGAAATCATCGATGAAAGAGATGAAGTATCTCTTTCCGCTGAAAGATTCGGGAGTAATTGGTCCACATATATCGGTGTGGATTAGTTCGAGCGGATGCTTCGCTTCATATTCGGCCTTCCTTTGAAATGAGGCTCTTGTTTGCTTCCCGAGTACACAATCTTCACAAAATTCTCCTCCAAAATCCATGCTAGACAGTCCTTTCACCATCTTCATCTTCACTAGCTTTTTTCAGGCCATCATAATGTAAGTGGCCAAAGCGATGATGCCATAGCGACGCTTTATCTACTTCTTTGACTTGTAAGCATTTCCCTTGCAAGCTTCGCAGGTTCAACTTGTACATTCGATTTCTCTCCATTTCGACTCGAGCTATCAGACGTCCTTGCTTGTCTTTCAGATGTAGCAACTGATATTTTAGAAAGGCTGAGTAACCTTTCTTTGCGAGCTGGCCAAGACTCAAGATGTTGTTTTTGAGATCTGGGACGTAGTAGACATCTTGGATTGTCCCTATCAAGCCATCATTCTGTGTAAAACATATCGTACCACGGCCTTTGACTTGCACTTTTGATGCATTCCCGAATGATACATGACCATTGTCAACTTTCTGCATTTCTTTGAATAGATGCTCATCATAGCACATGTGGTTGCTTGCTCCAGAATCGAGGTACCAGGATGTGTCATCATTGACATCGTTGTGCGCCATCATGAGAACACCTCCATTTGCTTTGTCTTCCACGACTAGGTTGGTTGTCTCTTCCACTCGTCTGTTGGCCCGACACTCTTTTGCAAAGTGTCCCATCTTGCCACAATTGTAACATCCCTCGCTGTTGCAATCGTCGGAATGATGACCATATTTGTGGCACTTTTGGCATTTGACGTTGGAGAAATTTGATCGACCGCCTCTTCCTCGAGCGCGTCCTCTTCCACGCCAGTTTGCTTGGCTTGATTCGAATCTGTCCCTCTTATACCTTTCATAATTGTTGCTTTGGATACCACGACCGTGGCCACGCTCCTCAAATGGCGATTTCCACAATTTATTGGAATTCAGAGAGGTTGCGATCATATGAGGAGCGGACTGAAAGGCCATTGCCAAACAAGCAGAGAATGAGAAATCGCCCTCGCCTACCAGCAGTATCCTATGGCTACTGCAGTAATGATTGATCCATATTATTCCTCCCACCGGGCCCGGGGTTTTGTTAACCTTCTTCTTCATCTTCGCTTCAGGTTCAGCTGGATTTGGTTGTGATTTCTGTTTCTCTTTCATTAATGCCTTCAAGTAACTCTGATTGCTTTTATTTTCCACAAAAGGATCGCCGTCAGGTGCCTCCTCCTGTTCTACTGTTAAAACACAATGAGGTATCGCTATCTCCTCCTCATCTGCTGAGTCATCACGAGAAGATGAACCTGCCACAAGAGAAGTGGTATTTTCCGGGGCCGCTCCGCCGTCCGCCAAGGAAACCTCAGATAAAGAAGAATCGAGAAGGTTTTGAACCAACGATGGAGGATCATCGTTAGAGCTTCTTGTTGACGAAGAATAGTGTGTAGGTAGGGTTTCACGTCCTCTTAAGCAGAGGCACAGACGCCCGAAGCTTGAACGCAACTTCTGGATTACTCCATGAATGGCGTTTTTTGAGATTGAGCAGACGTTGCGCAGCCCATCAACACCTTTTCTGTAGATTCTGGTGAGGAAGGACATTAGAGGAGCCGGAGGGTTGAGCTGTCTAGTTTTTCCCAAATGCTGACAAAAAGTGTGAATTAGAAGAAATGCAGGAATAGAAATGGTGTGACACCTTCAACCTTCTCCCTTCCGTCTCTGCAAATCTTTTATCTGCCCAGTAAACGTTAATGTGTCGTCCACTGATACTTTCTCCATCTTCAGGACGTTTCACGCCAATGTGATTTAGCCGATTTATTGCCCAATAGCACTATAGCAGTCCTTTTCTACCTATAAATATTTAATTTCTCTTGTCCAATGAAGTACCAGTACATGTCTTTTTCTTTTTACATCGTTGAGAATGAATAAGAATATAATTATTAGTATCAAGTCTTCGAGAAAAAACTTATTTAATCCCACATCTTTTTAAAATTTTCAAAACCGACGAATTCGTGCATTAATTATTCTAATCATTGCCGAACCCATTCATGAACCTGGTTTTTTCGCAAATCATCACCGAATCTGTCCATTAACTACCCTAATTATCGCCTAACCAATCCCTCAATTAGGGTAGTTAATGGACGGGTTCGACGATGATTTGCGAAAAATCGGGTTCATGGACGGGTTCGGCAATGTTTAGGATAGTTAATGGATGGATTCGTCTAATTCGATATTTGTTGGATGGTTTTGAAAATTGAAAAAACGTATGGTACTAAATGTGTTTTTTTTCCATGAAGTATTTCTGGAGTAGTTAATAATTATTACTATTCCTTAATATATACTTCCTCTGTTTTTATGAATGTGCAACATTCCCCCTGCGCATGCACTGGGATGCAGATTTAAAACTGTTAATAACTCACGTTGTATAAAAGTAAAACTTATAAGAATTTGATATATTATAAAACTACAAAATGAAATGATTCTAACAAAATCTCACTTAACTATGTTTTTCCTCCTATAACTATTGTATTAATAAACATGAATCAAAGTTGAATAATGAATAGTGTCAAAACACCAAACGTTTCACATTCTTGGAAACGATGTAGTATATTACGGTTTGTGTATTTTTAATTCTTATAATTCATATTGTATATAAGTAAAAATTATAAAATTTTGATATTCTAAACTTATACTCCCTCAGTTCACCATTTGCATAGTTGGTACTATTTATTGAGCAACTTGATTCAATTTTTGCGTATAGTTATATAAGATAAAACATAATCAAGTGACATGTTGTTGGATTCGTGTAATCGCATATTTTTAAAATATCAATTTTTCATAATTTTTTATTATATAAAATTTGAGTTATTAACGATTAAAAATATGTATTGGATTGCGTGAAATATTTAATGGGTGAAGTTAAAAAAATGGAGGGATTATATTATTAAACGAATTTAACAAGATCTTACTTAACTATGTATATTTTACTTGAACCTTGTGTATGCAAAAAAAAAAAAAAAAAACTACTTTGGTAGTAATGTGGCATGAGGATACCCGTTAATTCAAAAAGAAAAAACAAAAAATTAAAACGTATTAAATGAATAGTGTTTGGCTCGGGTGTAGCCAAGGACCTTTTTCTCCTCAAGGGAGGCTATCGGAAAAGGATCAAACCGATTACGGGTCCGGATTAACAATAATGCGCCCACAATTGACTGAATCTTCTTTGAATTGATCAAAAACAACAAGATACAACGGAGAATCTGCCTGTTGTTAAGGAACAACGGCGGAATTCACCAAAAACAGGGAACCAAACTACCAGCTGCTAAGGAGCAACGGTGGATTTGGAAATCGTAACCGCTACAAACTAGGCTAGATTCTAAGGAAAGCTGTAAAGGAAAGCTGTAAAGAAAGCAGTAAAGATAACAAGGAATTAAATTTGATAAAAGAAATTTGGGGGTTGGATTGATCTCCCTGATTTTGTGTGTGTCGACCCCTATTTATAGCCGGAGCTGGAGTAACCGCTCTCCGGCCGATCCTTGCGAGCCGAATTCTTTCTTTCTTCATTTCGGTTGTTTTAGTTTCGGCTGTTTCTTCCCATTTCGGCCGAAATTTCTCTCAATCTCGGTTCCCTTCCTTCGGTTTACTATGGACTTTCGGCCTTACTGATCTTGAGCCCATCCTCCTTTCGAACTTTCTCTTTCTTCTGGCCCATGTCTTATGGCCCAATAGCTCTTCGCGGCCCATTATTTCATATGGCCCCAACAAATGCCCTCCTTACTTGGGCGAATTTCTTTCATATGAGAAGGAGCCCAAGTAACTCCTCTCTCTCTCTTTTCCTCTTCGTGCGCTAACTCCTCCTTAATATCCGGCCACGTCCTTCTGTGCCTTTTCATTTGCCTTTACTTTCGTTTTTAAAGCCATTTTCCCCTTTCTGTTTTCCTCATTCTTCCTTCGTCTTCTTGCTTCTTTTTTCATCGATGGCGCAACCGACTCTTTCCCCTTCCTCTCAAAAGATCAAAGATGCTGAAGATTCCCTAGTTGAGACTTCTTCGCTTCGTCTCATTGACGACGACCTCGTCACTCTTGGGCCTCTTGCGACTTCAACTGAGGCCACGATTTCTGCTTCTACTCTTTTTGGGGAATCGAAGACGATCCCCTTGTTTTCGAACTATTTCTCTGTCAAGCTTTTCGGCCCTCTCAGTACTTGGCCGCTGGTGACTCAGGAACATGTTGCTTGGTACGAAAGGGCCCTTCCTCATTGTGGATTAGGTTGGGTTAACTCTGGTATTGTTCACCTGATTAAGCTGAGCTCACAACCTTTTCCTACTACCTATAACTACATTCAGGCCCTTCTTTGCTTCTGGAACTCATCCATTAATTGCTTCTGTTTCCCATGGGGTATAATGACTCCAACTATTGAGGATGTTAAGCTTCTTCTAGACTTACCCTCTCTTGGAAAACCCGTCTTAGGTGTTACTGATTTTGACAAGCCTACCACGAAAAACACCGGCTATGCTTCCGGGCTCACCTTTTCTTCATGGATTAATAAGTACCGTGGGGATAAGCCCGAATTTTCTAAGGATGAATCTGTGGCTTTTATGATGCACTTCCTTAGCCGATTCTTCTGGTGCGCTCCTGTCAAGAATGTTGTTCTTGAGACCTACCCTCTGGCCAAGGCTCTTATGAAAAAGACTCATTTGCCTCTCGCTGACTATTTCTTGGTGCATCTGTATTCTGGCATTTCTTCCCTGGTTCATGGATGGGCTGATGGCCACTCTAGCCGATCTCATGGCCCTCTCTGGTTCCTTCACCTCTGGCTGGTATGGCATTTCAGGGATATGTCCCGTTTTGAACCTCAACCTTTCGAAACTACCCATCCTTCTGCTAACGATCTTCTCGGGGTTCGGTTTCCCGAAATGCGCACTGAACAATGGATTTACTACTTCATGAACCGATCCCCACTTGGTCCTTCTTCCTGCCTTCTCTATTCTGGTACTCCGGATAGTTGGGTTTCGGCTATCAACACTCCCCCTTTTGGTAGACCCCTTCCGAAGGCGTTTGCTCAAGTCTGGAATGCTTGTATCATTCCTCGTCACATTTTCAACTGCTCGTTGTTTGTTCCCCCTGACCATTCTATCCCTTCTGAGGTTTACAATCCTCACTTAGTCAGCCGTCAATTCGGCTTTGTTCAGGATGTGGTCATTCCTCTCTATGGAGACCCAAATCGATACAGCAAATCCTTCAAAGGATTCGGCTCTGAGAACAGCCGAAATCTCTGTCGTACTTGGGCTCTCCGGATTTGCAACTTTGAAGTTCGTTCTCTTGACATCCGCCCTGGTCTTTCAACCGAGCGTTTCGATACCTGGTGGGAAAAAGCTCTTTCTTACGCTAATTTTGGCACTAACTTGCAGAGCCTCCTTGTTTCTCGCGGCTTTCCAGGTATTATGATGTTTTCGGTTGTTGGTTCAGCCCCTGATTACTCCTGCTCTTCTCAAGAGGATGACCCTCTACTTCCTTTACTTAGTAAGTCTTTCGGCTTTCTTCTTATTGTGTATCGTGTATCTTTCTCAGATTTTTTCCTCTTTTTTTCTCGCTTTGCAAGGGCTGCTTTGGATGATGTCTCGTCTCTTCCATCTCACCCGCGTATTTCGTCTGCTCCCGCTACTTCCGGAAAACGAAAACGTGCTGCTTCTGGTTCGGGGAAGTCGAAAAAAGAACCTGCAACTAAGACGCTGCGACGTTCGGCCCGTTCGCCTCTTCCCAGCTCGGCCTCGTCTGCTGATCAGGTTTCTTGCCGCTCTTTTCTTCTATATTTTTTTCTCTTTCCTTGTTTACTATCTTCTCTTCAACATTTATTTCCTTTTCTTCTAGGCTCCTCGAGTTACCGTTTCTTCCGGCCCTTCCGAGTCACCTAATCCCTCATCTACGGCCCTTGATCCTATTGATGAAAAACTGGCCATTACTTCCAGAATAACTCCTGTTTCTTCGGCCGATATGGGACTAGGATTGACTTCTCGAACACTTGAGGGTGGCAACACTGATTCGGCTGTTCCCATTTCGACTACTTCTCTAGCAGTAGCCCTTCCCTCTTCTTCTATTGCCTCTATTCCTGACCCCTCTCCTGTTCGCACTCGGCTGGGAGAATTAGCCGTTGGTAACGTTAATCCCCCTTCACCTTTCCCGGATAAGGATATTCTGGATGATTTCTTTTCCCTTTCATTCGTTTCCTCTTCATCAGAATTTCCTCGTTCTTTCAAAGCCTGCTTGGATAAGCTAGAATGCTTGATTTCTGAACAATCTGACGCCTTCTCCGTCCAAACCAAGCCTATCCTTTTGCTTCTTTCTTATATCAAGCAAACTTTTCCTCAAGATCTTCTGGTCTCCGGTTTATCAAATATCGTTGATGCAATGTTCACATGTCTCTTACGAATAGACATGGAGCTTCCGAGCCTCTTGGCCTTTCGCAGGACACTCGAAGATGAGCATGCTTCTCTTACCCTTCACAGGGCGGAATTTGACAAGCATGCTTCTGATTATTATTCTTATATGAGTCAATTATCGGCCAATGATGGCCTCAGATCTAATTATTTGAATCGTCTCTCCGCCATCGACTCCGAAATCAGCCGTCTTCAACATGAGGCACAAGGCGTGAAGAATGCCTTAGCCGAAGTTGACCAAGAATCGGCTCATTTGCAAGGACTTGTCAAACAGCTCCACAAATCTGCTCAGGCTCCGAGGGATAAACTTGTTAGTCTCAAAGAGAAAACGGACTATCTTACTTTGAGGTTATCCTTCAGTGACAATGTCCTTGGCGTTTTTCGTGGTTTATGGTCAGACACTCAGAAGGCGCTTGATCAGATTCGTTCTGTTGTGGTTCAACTTCCTCCTGTGTCAAATACTTCAACGGTTTCCGATAACCTTTTCGTCAATCCTCCTTCGGGGGATAATCCAAGGAATTCTGGTAATATTTAATTTGTTCTTTTGGTCTTGATGATATACGATGATTATGTCTTCCTTTTCTTTTGATTTCTCTTCTTAGATGCTCAGTGTGATCCTTTCCAAGACACTACTGACAAGCTTTTCTCGTCCCAACCCGATGATCCTCTGGTTTCGGCCGAAGCTAAAGCTCGATCGTATCAGGAGTTTCAATCAGTATTGGATCCAACTTCTGTTCGTAGTTCGGCCGCCCCCCTTACCAGTGATTTCGGCGAAGACATTGCTTATGATCTGAGTGGAGATTGAACTTTGTTGTTGTTTTTTGAATGTAATGACATCCCTCTTATTGTACTTTTGGCTTTCATTTCGGCCGATCCACTTTGTATACTTAATCGGCCTATTATGAAATATTTGTCTTTTTGCAGACTTGTTTCGCCTGTTCCTTCCGTGTTCCCAGGGATATTTTCTGATACAATATTATCTTCT
Organism: Hygrophila difformis; assembly: GCA_030278955.1. Taxonomy (NCBI): domain Eukaryota; kingdom Viridiplantae; phylum Streptophyta; class Magnoliopsida; order Lamiales; family Acanthaceae; genus Hygrophila; species Hygrophila difformis. The sequence goes on from JAOANR010000007.1 coordinate 25,022,961, forward strand.
GCAGCTTTATTGGGATTCTTGAAACGTCTCTTCCGTAATCAATGCTTTTCTCTTTACGTTTCCATTTTTTGTTATAACTGACATCCCTTCATTTCTCTCTATAAATACCAACTCCTATCCTCTTCTTGTCTCATAATCTCGCAAATACCAATCATGAACATCTTGATGCTTTTAATTTCTTCTCCTCCCTGGCCTCCTTGGCCCGTTGGCTCTTTGGTTGATCCTTTACTTATAAGCCGAAAGCCCTCCTTATATGCAGCGCGAGTTCAACTAATCCTTTTACCATTATCTTCATATAAATTGGGAACTTTCCATACATTTCTCAACATGTATTCCGACGGTCATACTCGAGCTCTGCTCTATTCCCTCATATTGTTGTGACCTGTCGTAATCTTACTAATATCGGTCCCAAAGTCTTGGGCGGTCGGATAATAATTGCGCCTTTCTATGGGACCGAATTATCTTCTAAGCTCCGAAGGCCATACCCCTCGAACCTCATCCCTATCTTCAATGCTAAGAAGGGGGTATCCTTGCTGGAGCAGATTAAAATTTTCTTCTTCCTGGTCTGGGAGTTGGCTTTATTGGTACAGCCATCTCTTCTCTCGCCGGCCAGAAGAATTTGGGCTTGGGAATGAATGTTGGCCATCTACCACTTCAGATCCCACTGGCCTCCGCTTCTTCCTAGCCGTTTTAGCCCAGGACGTTTCCCTTGTATATTGTAATTTCGGGCTATCGACGCCGCTTTCGGCCGAAGTAGCGCTCTTTTTGTACTTATTCGTTCTTGCAATAAAACCTTTACTTTTTCGCATCACTTAATGTTTAATCCCATGCTGATGGATAATATTTCTTCATGTATCTTGCATTTACTGGATTTGACATCTGCTCACCATTTTCGTCCACCAAAGTGTATGCTCCATTCGGTAATTTGGTATGAACAATAAATGGTCCCTCCCAATTGGGACTCCACTTACCTAATCGGCCATCCTTCTGCTTAGGTGGCCATATAACTTTCCAAACTAAATCTCCAACTTCAAACCGCTTAAGACGAATTCGCTTATTGTACCAATCGGCCACAATATCTTTGTTTTTCTGTAAATTCTCAAAGGCTTGCATCCGATTGGAATTAATTTCCAATAACTCATCTTTCATCGCACAATCATATTGTTCGGCCGACATTGAATCCGCTTGGCTTGTTCTCAAAGTCGGCACTGTTATTTCGGCTGGCAACACTGCATCCATTCCATAAGTCAGCCGAAATGGTGTAAACCCAGTAGCTGAAGTTTTAGCATTTCGATAAGCCCACAACGCTTCAGATAACTTCTCATGCCATTTTCTTGGTTGGTCCTCGATCATTTTCTTTATAATTCCTATCAGATGTTTGTTTGTGGCCTCTGCTTGTCCATTTCCTTGTGGGTAATATGGTGACGAATGTACAATTTTTATTCCGTATTCATCTGCAAAGGCCTTGACTTTTTCTCCCACAAATACAGTTCCTCTATCTGTTAGAATCGTCTGTGGGATCCCGAATCTATAGATCAGTTGTCTCTTGATAAACTCGATCACCTCCTCTTGTGAAATACTGACATACGCCTGAGCTTCGGCCCATTTCGTGAAGTAATCCGTTGCCACTAGCACGAACTCATGTCTTTTCGACGAGGAGGGATGAACTTTTCCTATGATGTCCATGGCCCATCCTCTGAATGGCCATGATTTGATCATTATGTGTAATTCTTCGGCTGGTAACTTCTGAATCGGCCCATGTTTTTGACATTCGCTGCATCCTCTCGCATATTTTTCACAATCAGGACCCATATTCGGCCAATAATATCCCAGCCGAATAATACTCCACTTCATCGATTTTCCTGCCCGATGTGCACCACATATTCCTTCATGAACCTCTCCCATTACCCTTCTGGCGTCTTCTTCTCCGACACATCTGAGCAATACTCCATCAATAGCACGCTTGAATAATAATCCTCCTATTATGACGTAATCCATCGCTTTCCGTTTTTCGGCTGGATTAGCCTCTGAAGGATCTTCTAATGTCTGTGCTATTTCCTTTATCCATTCGGCCTTCTCTGTTTCGGCCAAATGTACTTCCACATTTCCTGCTATCGGCATCAACCGATATCTAGCTGCATGTTGAGCCAATTCATTGGCTACTTCGTTCTTTTCTCTCGGGATATATTCAATGTATACCTCATCGAATTCTTCTAACAAATTAACCGCTTCTTCGTACAATCTAATCAACTGAGAACTCTTAACCGAAAAATCGCCTAATAATTGCTGAACAACTACTCGTGAGTCCCCTCTGATAATGATTGCTCTGACTCCTTCTTCTATCAACCGTTGTAATCCCGAAATCAACGCTTTATACTCAGCTTGGTTATTCGTATATGACTCTGGCAATTGCACAAAATACTTGTATACCTTGCCCTCCGGTGTTTGTAGGGTAAACCCTGCTCCGACTCCTGAAGCGGCTTTAGAACCATCAAACGTCATCACCCATGGTTGCAAGTATACAATTCCTATCTCACCAACTTCTTTCGGCCGATCTTGATGATTGATGTCATCGGTTATCGGATGTATCACATGATCAGCCAAAAAATCGGCTACAATCTGTCCTTTCATAGCCCTCAAAGGTTGATATCTCAAATCGTATGCATTTAATTTCATGGCCCATTTGGCCATTCTTCGGCTACTGACTGGATCATTCATCATAATCTTAACTATGTCAACCGAAGCCACCACTATCACTTGCCTCGGTTGAATATAATATTCTAATTTCTGGCATGCATGATAAAGACTTAAACATAATTTATGAATCGGCGAGTACCTTACTTCGGCGTCCCTTAGGATTCGGCTAAGATAGTAAATCGCCCGATCCCTTCCTTCATCGTCTTCTTGTGCCAGTAATGCTCCAATAGATTCTTCGGCCGCTGCTATATACAACTTCAATGGCCGTCCTAAAATCGGAGGAACCAACACAGGTGGCTTCATCAAATCCTGTTTCAACTGTTCGAAGGCTTTTTGTTGGTCGACTCCCTATTTGAACTTCTCTTCCTTCTTCAACCTCAATAAATCGGTTAGTGGTTTCGACTTTCCAGCAGCATTTGCTAAGAATCGTCTCAGGAAACCGATCTTTCCAAGAAACTTCTGTAGACTCTTCTTATCATGTGGAGGTTTGGCTTCTTGGATAGCCCTGGTCTTGTTCGCATCAACTTCTATTCCTTTGTTATGTACCAAGAACCCGAGAAAATTTCCTGCCTGTACTCCGAAAGCACACTTGGCTGGATTCATCTTGACTCCGTGCAGCCTCATCCTTTTGAACACCTTTCGCAAATCGTTCAAGTGGCTTTCGATATCTTTGGATCTGACCATGACGTCGTCGATATACACTTCAACACAATCCCCTATGAGGTCATGGAAAACATAGTTCATGGCTCTCTGGTATGTAGCTCCTGCATTCTTCAGTCCGAACGGCATCACCACCCATTCGTATATCCCTATAGCACCAGGGCACCGAAATGCAGTCTTGTGAATATCTTCTTCGGCCATAAAAATTTGGTTGTATCCTGAATATCCATCCATGAAGGATAACATTCCCTGTTTTGCGGCCGAATCAATCAACAAGTCAACGATAGGCATCATATACTCATCTTTTGGAGTGGCTATATTAAGATTCCTGAAATCAATACAAACTCTCAATTTTCCATTCTTCTTTATTACAGGAACAATATTTGATAGCCATTCTACATATTTAGCTGGCCTAACAAACCCGGCCGCTAACAATTTCTCTATTTCTTCTTTTATTTTTGGGACTATTTCGGGCGCTGCCCTCCTGGCCGGCTGTTTATGCGGCCTGAACCCTTCTTTGATAGGCAATCTGTGCTCCACAATCGATCGCTCCAATCCTGGCATTTCTGTATAGTCCCATGCGAAACAATCCTTGAACTCGACTAGGACCTCCTTGAATCGGCTTGTCATCTGCTGATCTAAATTTGCACTTAACGGGATCTCCCTCGGGTGCTCATCTGTACCAACATTGACCATTTTCAAGGGGTCTTGAGCTTTGAAATCCGGCGTTCGCTTTGGAATTGCGTCTATTAAGCACTCCACCCTGCTTTGTCGTCTGAAACTCCGAGTTCGGCCGATTCGAACTCGATCGCTTGATTCGGTTGTGCATCCATCATTTACTTTCTTTTTCGACTGGCCGTTCATCGGCCTGATATCTGATCTCAAACTCCAAATCTGTCCAATCACACTCGACCACCTGCGGGTACCGATCCCCTACCACCGCTAGGAATGGTTGTATGGGTTCCTCGTATAATACCGCATCAATTCGGCCGGCTGAGCTGACTGGAAACGGAGGCTGATCACCATCTACTTCTTCCACTGTGCCATCCTTTTTCCAGAACCATACTTTCTGGTGAAGCGTTGATGGCAAACATCGGGATGTATGAATCCAGCATCGGCCTAGTAGGGCCGCATACGGGACTTCTGCATCTACTACAAAGAACATAGTCGGAATTGATATCGTTCCGACCGTTACATCCACCAAAATACATCCTTCAGCCGCAGTTTGAGCTCCCACAAAACTCATTACCTTCATTCTCGTAGGGAGTAAATCTTCTTTTGAACGGCCTATCTTTGTCAATGTGGATAACGGCATGATATTAACAGTGGCTCCACCGTCGATAAACATTCTTCTGAGTGGTCTCCCATTGACCCAACCTTTAACGTATAAAGGCCTCACATGCTGAGACATTTTCGTTGTTGGAGGCAAAATCGTGCCTGGTTGAGCTTCTGGAACAAATGCTTTATATCCTTCTTCAAATGATTTCTCTATTTCGGCTTCTGGATGAAATACCTCAAGTTTATCGAAACAAAAATCCACTATAGGTTCTTCATCACCATAGTATTCCCCTTCTTTCTGACAGAAAACCACAGCTGGTTCAGAATCCGACCAGTATTCCTCCTTTTCTTCGGTGGTTACCGTCACCATATTCGCGCTAGATCCGAAGTCGAACTTAAACTGCCCGATAGGAAGTGAATCATTATTCGGAATGATAGTTGTCTTTGGTTTCCATTCTCTGGTTCGGACTGGTCTAGGCTTCCACTCTTCTTTCGATTTCGGCTGCTCACTTTCAATTTTCGGCTGTATTACTTTCGGCCGAAATTCAGTTTTGTTCTTTAGCCGATCCTGTCCTTCTTTCGGCTTCCTCTCTTCTTTCGATTCGGACTTCAAACGAGCCGAGAATACCCTATTGAGTATTCTTCCTTCCGAAAACGAACAGTCATCTGGGAAGTCCTCTTCCATATGCATCATATCGTACTCCTCTTGCTCAGAAACAGCAGCTGCTTTAAGCCGTTGCATTCTTCGTTTGAACGTACGATATGATCCCTTTCCTTTCGGGACTTTTCTCTCCTCTGCCCTCCAGGTTGAATGGTCAGACCGGCGTTGGCTGAAATACCTTCTTTCTGGAGAATTTTGGACCCATCGGCCTACCTGAGTATTTGCTGGTGGCCTTCTGAGCTTCTTCATTTCGGGACTCACAGCTTCTTCAGGGACTGTGATCTGAATCACAGTTTTTCCATTCTGCTTGTCAGCTGTTAACTTCATCTCTGAATCCCATCCGTTAGTTGTGATTTTCAACGTTGGCCTTTCGCTCTTATCTCCGATCTCGATCTCCTGATGTCTCTCCGATTGCTTGATCCACTCTTTTACCTCATAATTCCCCAATCGGTCAAAAACATCTGTAACTTTCTTCTTTCCCTTCGGAGATCCTAATCTTTTCCATACTCCCGACTTCTGAACCGATGGCCGATCCCCAAGCCGATCGTGTACAGAACTCTTGCTAGATGATGTTTGATCCCCCAATCGGTCATGCACAGATCTATTCTGGTCGGGCTGCACCATCACCATGTTGGCAACAGGGAACGGATTCTTATCAATCGCCATAAGCCTATCTGGGAATTTCAGCTTCCCATCATCGACATGCTTCTGAATCAGCTTCCTAAAATGTCCACAAATCGCCGTGGAATGAGTAGTCGATCCATGGAATCTGCACCATCCGGCTTCCAACTGATCCTTGGTAGGTTGTGGATGGTTTCCTTTAAACTCTAGCAATCCGTTCTTCTGGCAATAATCAAATATTTCGTCCATTTGTGACAAGTCGAAAGAGTAAAACCTTTGAGATTCATCTCCTCCTTCTTTCTCCTTGCCTCTGGCTGGCCGAAGTGCTGGACAAGTCATAGGCTTTTTTATGATTAACTCTGCCCTTGCAACTTCGGCTAATGCAGGAACGTCATCCGTGTTGTACTCTTCCTGGACTTCACATCTATCCAGAGATTCAGCAAATGAGGCAGCTGACTGGATAGGTTGTGATCTTCCACTTTGACTTCGGCTTGATTTGAAAGCCGCTTGTTCTGCCAAATAAGTCTCCATCCTTATAGCTTCAGCCGTTAATTCGGCTACAGTCCTTGGTCTTGTTACCATCAATCTATCCTTGATAGCAAACTTTAAATTCTGCTTCAAGATTTGAATATATTCATGCTCAGGTAGCATTGTTTTCATCTGAGCCTTCACTGCATAAAACCTTTCAATAAATTCAGTAACCGATTCGGACGCCTTCTGCTTGGTTGACGTCAGATCAACTACCGAAACTTCAGGACTAGTATTATAGAATCGGTCATGGAATAACCGCTCCATTTCGGCCCAAGTATTGACCGATCCCGCTGGCAAATTAATGTACCACTCAAATGCTGGACCAGTCAACGACAAACTGAACAATATCAGCTTGTGAAAATCATTTTGCGCGATTCTGGTGCATTGAGCTGTAAATCGGCCAATATGCTCAATTGTAGAGCGGCCGACTTCTCCAGAAAAAGTGTTAAAATCTGGAACCTTTACCCCTCTAGGCAGCGGATACTGCTCCTCAATGTAATCTGGATAAGGTTTCCGATACATCGGCCTATTCTCCTGGCCGATGAGATTCCCAAACTGTGTACGAATAATCTCAGCAATAAGCTCTCTGTCAACCAGTTGTGGTGGATTCTGCTGATGTGGTGCGTATTGTTATTGAACCACTGGAGGAGGCGGTTGAACAGCTGGTTGAGGCGGTTGATTCTTTTGCTGATCGTATCTCTGCTGCGGAGGAACAAAAGGCCGAGCTCCGTGCCCTCCAGGCGGCCTAAAGGCCTGCTGTTGGAAATTGTGAGGATTTTGCATCGCAGGTGGTGGATTTTGCGCCACTGGAGCTTGCTGCGTTCCCATCGGATACATATTCCTCGCTATTTCAGCTCTGAACATAGCTGGCATCGCTGCCAGGATATTTCCCTCGATTTGGCGAACCGAATTAGTAACCGCCGCTTCCACCATAAATTAAACCTGATCTCGGAATCGCGGGGTTAAATCATCGTTTGAAAACTCCTGATTGTGGAAGTGTGAAGGTCCGGGGAACCCTGAGGGGGAATTCTCCGGCTTCTGGTGCACGTTCTTCCTGAATCGACGGCAAATCAGTCATCGCCGCTGTGTTTACTGCTGGAGTTGCTTGTTCGAATGCCATTTCGTGTCCCACTGGGCGTGCCACTGTTTGGCTCGGGTGTAGCCAAGGACCTTTTTCTCCTCAAGGGAGGCTATCGGAAAAGGATCAAACCGATTACGGGTCCGGATTAACAATAATGCGCCCACAATTGACTGAATCTTCTTTGAATTGATCAAAAACAACAAGATACAACGGAGAATCTGCCTGTTGTTAAGGAACAACGGCGGAATTCACCAAAAACAGGGAACCAAACTACCAGCTGCTAAGGAGCAACGGTGGATTTGGAAATCGTAACCGCTACAAACTAGGCTAGATTCTAAGGAAAGCTGTAAAGGAAAGCTGTAAAGAAAGCAGTAAAGATAACAAGGAATTAAATTTGATAAAAGGAATTTGGGGGTTGGATTGATCTCCCTGATTTTATGTGTGTCGACCCCTATTTATAGCCGGAGCTGGAGTAACCGCTCTCCAGCCGATCCTTGCGAGCCGAATTCTTTCTTTCTTCATTTCGGTTGTTTTAGTTTCGGCTGTTTCTTCCCATTTCGGCCGAAATTTCTCTCAATCTCGGTTCCCTTCCTTCGGTTTACTATGGACTTTCGGCCTTACTGATCTTGAGCTCATCCTCCTTTCGAACTTTCTCTTTCTTCTGGCCCATGTCTTATGGCCCAATAGCTCTTCGCGGCCCATTATTTCATATGGCCCCAACAAATAGTGACAAACCCTATTATATATATTGTGTGAAATTTATTAAGGAATGAAGGTAGTATATTCTAAAGTAACACGTAATAGTATTATTTATTTATTCATTGTTACAGTACAATTAGAATAATTTTCTACGTGGATGGGCAAATTTAAGGACAAATTAAAGATATACTATATGGGTCATTTCGATTGGGGTTCGAATTCTTATCTTGCTTCTTGCCCCTCTTTTGTATACATAGTTTTGTAATTTATTGGCTTTCGTCACCATTCTATAGACACTCAAGTGTTAGCTGTTATAACAAAAAACGAGCAGTAATAGCCAATAGGCAACATGTATATAACATTATTCCTATATTTTTCCCTATTTTAAATACATTGATTGATGATCACTACAAGAATTTTTATTTCATCGTCTTGTTCGTCGCTTCTTATGGCGGACGACGAAAAAGTGACTAAATTGGGTTACTACAAAAAAATTGCGATCAAATTTTTGTAATGGATTATGACATTTTTGGTTTAGCGATCAAAAATTTAGTAGTTGTATATCACATAATTGGATTACTAATTGGAACATTTGAATAATTAATACTATTCATTGAATTTATGTAATTCGACTTTTTATACGATTATATAAAATAAAATATAATCAAATGAGATATTGTTATATTCATTTAATCACATAGTTTTATAATATTAAATTTTTATAATTTTTACTTTTATACAGTTTGAAATATCATGCATTAAAAATGTATATTGTACTACGTGAAATGCAAGAATATTTCAAATTTTAAGAGAACAGAGTGAGTATTTAAGGTTCATTTATACAACCAAATGAAATCTTCAAAAAAAATACTCCCACTGTCCCACTAATAGTGTCTCATTTCTTTTGGGCACGGTTTTTTATGTAGTGATAGTTAGTATTTAATGTAGAAGTAGATTAGTGTTTAAAGTGGGGTAAATTAAGAATTTATGTGATGTGATTGGAATGTGTTTGAATTTTTAATTGATTTTATTTATGTGTGATGTGATAGTTGTGTGTATAAAACAATCAAAGAGGAAATCCAAAGAATTCGTGGAAGTGCACGTGACCGCTCCCCGGACCCTGATGATGATGGATTGGGAGGTGACTTCGGACTACAAGGCGATTTCAAGATGCCTATCTACTACATTTCTTTAGGTAAAATTATTTGTCCATCATATATAGTTCATGCATCCAATTCTAAAATAATTTTCTAAACTCTTTGCGTTTCTTTCCATTTGTAGTTATTTGGAGATCTTTTGAGCTTGTGCATAGTTGACTTAGGAGCCTACGAACACATGCAATATAGTGATTTTGGTTGGCCTTTTGTTATACTCGTCACTGATTCTACTGTCTTATTTTGATGGCTTTGATGCTTGTTAGTATTTTGGTTACTGTAAAATAATTTCAATACATTGTAAAGTACTTTGATGCTGAATACTCTATTGTATGAGTTGTTGGATGAGATCTTATATTTAAGTCATAGATTTGGCTTTGAAACCTTATATTTAAAGTGCTTTGATGCTGAATACTCTTTTGGCTTTGAGATCTTATATTTAAGTCACAGATTTGGATCTCTTATATATAAATTATTGGATGAATGGTGAATTCTCTATTGTAGATATGTGTTTGATTCCATATGCAGGTTATTTGGTCAAAACAAAAAACAAATTGCTGCTGCTGCCAGTGCCAGTGCCAAAATTGGCGACGGAACCGGCGACGGAATTTTCTGTCGCCGGTGAGAATCCAGAAATTTCAAATTGGCCCCAAATCCGCGACGGAACCGGCGATGCAATTTTCTGTCTCTAGCTTCGGCTACGGAGACGGCGACTCAACGAGTGTTGCCGTCGGCTACGGAAAAATCTGTCGCAAATTCAGTCGCGAATATCGGAGACGGAATATTTCCGTCGCCACTGTTGGCGACGACTCATTTTCCATCGTCGTAGAAACGCCTACAAGGACTTTACTGGCGCAATTAAGGGCTTTGCGACGGAATGTTTCCATCGCCGATTCGTAATTTTTCTTGTAGTGATTGATGTGATATGTATGATGGGAGTGAGTTTATATTTAATTATTTCCTAAAAATGAAATGAGACAATTGAAATGGGATGGACCAAAAAGGAAATTGTGACGGAATTAGTGGGAGGGATGGAATAATTATCGAATGCCATACATACATTAACATGATACACGTCAGTACGTATAATGCATGATCTTTTAATTTGGCATTAAGTACATTTCATCATCATGCATTGAGTTTTCATCACTTGTAATTAATTCTTTAAATTTATTCTGCTATCCACTTTAATTTACTGTATTTCATTTCACCATTTTAGTTTTTTTTATATAAAGTAATATTAAATTAAATTTTACAAATAATATAAAAATTAAATACAATAAAAATAACAATACATTCAACGTAAAATAAAAATTATAGATTGAATTAAAGTAATTAAACGAAAAATGGTAACTGAATTTATTCCACCACTTCAATTTACTTAAATTTATCACTTTAATGTATGTGATATTTTTGTTTTATTTTACCACTTTAATCTATTTTATAGATAAACTATTGAAAAACAAACTTACAAGAACTTTTTGTATTTTTGAGAGAATCCTGGTTAATTTGTCCGTTGAATTCACACAAATAAAGATTGCATATAAGTTTGATTAAGATAATGCTAATATTATCCTTAAAAATAGTAGTAGCGATAGTAGTAGTGATTTTTAAAAGCAATCATCATACTTTGAACAAAGTCAGAAATAAAGCATTTTGGAAGCAATCCAGATTCGAAAACGAATAAAATTAATCCTGCAGAAAACACATTCAAAGTAACGGCAGCAGCAAAATACTTACAAGCTAGTGATTAAGTAGCTGATGAAGAGGGTTCTGTCTAAACTACTTACTTCTTGAGTCCAAATTTGTAGGTTTTACTAGGGTGGCAATCAAAGTGTTTGTCTCCTCCAAACCCATGCTTTGGGTTGTACCCTGGATAATTGTTCCTCTTGAACTTGACAGCCTCAATCAGCCTCAGCCCATGGCATGATGATGCCATACACTCCACTTTCCATTCACTGTTCGTCTTGTGGGTTACATGAACCTCCCCCCCTTCTTTGCTCACCATTTCCTTGGCATTCTTCAGAAACTCACCCACCAGACTCCTGTGAAGATCCAACTCTTTTTCCCTTTTCATTCTATGACCATGGGATCCAGCGTGTGGGAAATTGAATATTATTCGATCGAATTTCATTCGTCCGAGATTCGGATGCTTCCGCATGGTCGTAGCATCTATCTTGTACATCACCACCGCTTTCCTCTTCCTCAATTCATGAATATTCGATGCCGCATTCTCGTAGTTCTCCCTCAGGAATTCTGCATACAGATTATTGTTCAAATTGCAAAAAAATGTGTAAAAGTGTGTGTACAATGATACTCAAATGACAAATTAAATCATATAACCAAATGGTTGGCATTATTACTACAAAACATAATAGTAATACCTTTGGAATTCAGAGAGGTTGCGATCATGCGAGGAGCAGACTGAAAGGCCATTGCCAAACAAGCAGAGAAGGAGAAATCGCCCTCGCCTACCAGCAGTATCCTATGGTTACTGCAGTAATGACTGATCCATATTATTCCTCCCACAGGGGTTTTGTTAACCTTCACCTTCTCCACCAACGCTTCAGGTTCTGGATTCGGTTCTGATTTTTGTTGTTTCCCTTTCGTTGATGATGCATTCAAGTGATTGCTTTTATTTCCCACAAAAGGATCGGCATCGGCTGCGTCCTCCTGTTTTACAGTAAAAAACCAATTAGGTATGAGTATCTCCTCCTCCTCCTCCTCCTCCTCCTCCTCATCACGAGCAGATGAAGCTGCCGCAAGGGAAGTCGTATTTTCAGGGGGCGCGGAGGAAACCTCGGTTGAAAAAGAATGAAGAAGGTTTTTGAACCAACGGAGGATCATTGTTACGACTGCTTCTGGTTGAGACAGATAGTGTGCTGCAGGTTGGGTTTATTCACGCCCTCTTCACCACACGCACAGGCGCCCGAAGCTTGAACGCAAAATTTGTGGATTACTACTTACTCCGATCCATGAATGGCGTTTTGGGAGATAGGATAGACTAATTTGTGCAGGCAATCAACGCGATTTCGGTAGATTCTGGATCTATGGGTGGAGCAGGAGCAGTCTGGGTCTCGCCATTGCTGACAAGTTTGAATTACAGGGAATGAATAAGCGAATATAAATGGTGTAGACCTTCCAGCTTCTCCCGTCTCTGCAAATCTTTGATCATCTTCATGACGTTTCATGCTAATAATGTGATTTAGCCGATTTATTGACCAATAGCAGTCCTTGTCTACATATGAAGTACTAGTATTTAATTTCTCTTGTCCAATGATGTACTAGTACATGTTGATTTCTGCATTTTTTTTCCAAGAATGAATCAGAAAATACTTATTACGGAATACTAGAGTACTAGTATTTATTATGGGTGCATCTGTATCAATAAAATTTCGTCCCTAATCAAATTTAAAATTTTCATATTAATATATCGAAATCAATCAAATTTAAAATTTTCATATTAATATATCGAAGATTTCAATATGAAATATTCTCGTATTGTTACCATACCCAATATAGCGACATATTGAACTTTTAATACATACCGACACAACGATATCATAGTATATACCATTTGTAATACCAAAATCTTACGGTACAATACCATACAATACATAAAATTACGGTATACCAAAAATTTCTACATTCTCAATATTTTTTCGATACAATATATACAGTATGCGGTATATTCAGTATTTTTCTCAATCCTAATAATTATGTTCTTAACTAAAATGAAAATAATATTATTTATTTATATTGTTGTACTATTACTAGCATTTATATAAAGTGATATAACATAAATATCTAAAAATTACAAAACATAACAATTATTGTGAAACATTATTTAATTTTTGAAAAGACTACTAACAAAAACAAAGGGGAGTAGAATACTTTACTACGTGGATGGGCAAATTTACGAACAAATATGGAGCAATTTGGTTAGGATATAGTATATCGAATTCTGGATGATAATTTAAATAAAAAAAAAAAGGAAAAACTAAAATAGTCCCCTGATTTCGTAAGATTTCCTAAATATAGTACTACCTCCGTTCTCATATAAGTGAACCATTTGCATAGTAGTAACTATTCATTGGGTAACTTTGACTAATTTTTTAGACATAGTTATATAAGAAAAAACATAGTCATATGAGATCTTGTTAGATTCGTCTAATCACGTAGTTTTAAAATATCAAATTTTTATAATTTTTACTTCTATACAATTTGAGTTATAAACATTTAAAAATGTGTCTTGGACTGCGTGAAATGCAGGTATGGTGCATTTATATGAGAACAGAGGAAGTAGTTCCGAGTAATTCTCATGGCCCTATCTTTTGTCTTACATCACCCTCGCTTCTCATTCAGTCCTCTATTTTTTCTTTATAATTTTAGAATTTGTATAGGGCACGAAACTCTCGCTATTCCCTTTGTGGATATTATAGTTACTTCTATATCAAAAACCAATAACTAATAGCCAAATAAGCAATACAGATAAAAGATTATATTATATTTATCCTTATATCTTTTTCTTATTTTAAATATAATCATTATTATTACTAGTATACACATATAATTGACGTGCTCGCTATGCTACACCGGGTGGGAATGTGTTAATTTATTTTCTTCTATTATTGATGATGATGATGATAAGAAGGTGGTGAATAATCTCTAGAGTCCAAAAATAATAATAATAATAGTAGTGAGGTAAACACAAAAATAGCACAAAAAAGGAATATAATCTTAAGCTAAGGCCTAAGATGCATGTGTGTTGTAGTCTTGTAGCTAATTAAGGATCACCAAATCCATAGTTCTGTTCATTATGGATATATACATAATACTAGGGTGGGCAAAAAATTCGAACCGAACCGTTGAACCGCTAATTCGAATCGAATCCGAATCGAATTTTCGGTTAATCGGGGTGTTCGGTTCGGTTACAAATACCTCAACATAGGTATTTGCTCGGTTCGGTTCGGTTTCGGTTTTTACAAAATTTTATCCCCGGATAACCGAACCGAACCGTATATTATATTATTATTATTATTATTAAATTTTATTCTTTAAATATATATATTTATATATAATATATTATTAAAAAAATATAATAAAATTTAAAATTTTCTAACCCTAATGGCTAATACCTTTCCTGTTCGGCCTTCCACACAGCGCCGCATCCTCTCCTCTTCATCTCGTCGTCATCCCGTCATACTCTTCTCTTCCTCCCGCCGTCATCCCGTCATCCTCTCCTCTTAATCCTGGCACGGCGCCGCCTCCTCTCTTCCCGTCCGTCCCCCGTCCGGCCTTCCGCTTTCACTGGCTCGCTGCACATCCCCGCCGCTCGTCCCCTTCCTTCGCTGGGTATGCCCTGTCGTCCGATTCTCCGGTTTTTTCTAAATTCCTCAGCTTTTTTAATGTTTTCAGCTGCAGCTTTAGCCCATTCCTCTTTAGTAGAAGTACTAATTTCTGTATGATTCTTATTAACTTTCATGATATTCAAACACTCCTCTAATTTCATAATTACGGCCATTTTATCATCTCGTAATATTTATTTCTTTGTTTGGTTGTGTCTAGCTTGGATTTTGTTTAAGCACAGGTGGATTTTTCTTGAGATGATTTTTTTCAAAGCATCTGTTCTCATCCTAACACCAATGATTCAACCTTATTGAAACCTCAGTTATACTAAACGGAGTTAATTGAATCTTCATGAATCTGTTGGATTGACCATTGGAAATAAGAATGGTAGAGTTTGGAAAGTGAAATGTTAGAATTAAATTCTGGAACTCCACTATCAAGAACGTCTGGAATTATAATTTCTGAATATGTGGGAGTCAATAATATATTGTCAATGTCGGTTTCTGTTAAGTTTGTGCTGAGGAGGAAATTGGGTCTTCTGTCTTTTTCTGCTTAAAAGCCTGAAATCCTGATGTCTGATGAGTCTGTAATCTTGTGTTGGCTTCACATCTGCCTTTGAAAAATAAAATCTGAAGTTAACAGAAGATTTTTGCGTCTCCGACTGTGGTGGAGTGAGAAAGTTGCACTACATTGATGGAAATGAAGTAAGAATGTGTGCCTAGAATGTTAATGTGGTTGCTGTTTTAAATGGATTGGTGTTAAATGTTGAAATCTAATCTACTGTTGATGGAAATGAAGTAAGAATGTGTGCCTAGAAGAAGGTATGTTTAATTTTCATCTATTAAATAAATATTTATAGCAAACATAATATTTTGTTGTTTAATTTTTATAGTATGGATGGCTAATCTCTTGGAATTGGATGACTAACCATGAAGATGATTTGAGTTGAGGTAAATGTTTAAGTTAGCTGCTGTATGCATTTTCAGTTGCCTGCTGTATGCATTTTGGAGATGGCTGTATTCATTTTCAGTTTTCAATATATGGCTGTTGTTATTAATTTCTTGTAGATGGCTGTTGTTATTAATTTCTTACAGATGACTGCTTTTCTTTTATCAATGAATATATATATCTGTGATGTTTCATAAGCTGAAAGTTTTTTAATGTTTCATAAGCTGAAAGTTTTTTAATTAACACCAGGTGACCCCTTATTGTGCTTCAAAATGGGCAATAGAAGGTTTGACTAGGGCTGTTGCAAAGGAGTTACCTCCTGGATTAGCTGTTGTCGCGCTCAGTCCTGCTGTTATAAATACTGAGATGCTTCAATCATGTTTTGGAAGTTCAGCTACCCTATATCCAACACCTGAATCATGGTATTCTAGTAGATGTTTTGGTTATTTATGTTCTAAAATTGTTTTTGAAATTTTAAGATTCGATTCGGTTCGGTTCGGTTCGGTTATATTATTTGTAAATAGGATATTATTTTTTCGGTTAATCGTCATTTCGGTTATTCGGAGAGCAAATTTGTCATAGGATGACTCGGTTCGGTTCGGTTCGAGTAACCCGCGAATAGCGTGATTTTTTTCGGTTAACCAAAATGTTCGGTTCAGTTTCGGTTAATATTTTCGAATATTTGCTCGGTTCGGTTCGGTTAGCAAATACCTGAAAAACCCCGGTTATCCGAACTGTGCCCACCCCTACATAATACATTCATCGTGTATCATTGACCATGGAATATACTCTCTCTTTAATTAACCAACCATTAGACATAAGGGAAATTAAAGGGACACCAACGAGCGAGCTGTTTCATTATTATTGGCTAATTAAAGTCTGAAGAGGATCACTATATACTTATATTTCGGATTATTTTTCTCTTTTGTTTTTAGCTACACAAACATGCACTCCCACGCCAATCCATAGGAGAACATCCCAGAAACTGCAACAAAAACTTCTTTAATCCCTCTACCAATTATATATCCTCCTCATTAGTCATTACTCCTGCTTTTTTATAATTATTTTTTTTTAAAGAAAAATCTGACTTTGCGCAGCAATTCTACTTATTCATTTCCTCCTCATGCCTAATTCAACTTTTCTACTCCTTGCCAGCCAATTATTACTTTCAAACACACCAGAATTAATTAAAACGAGTCCCATACACAAACCCACTCAGACTTTTGAAGCTCCATGGACTCCTGCCCCAACAAACGATGTGGGAGCTAAAAACAAAGAAATCACGTTACATATAAATTTTCAAAAGATATTACATATTTATATGAACTCATTTGTAACTAAGAAATCAAGATTGAATTGATTAAAAATCATTTTAATCCATCGAGTAAGCCCAATCTTGAGCCATTCAAAAATCAAAATCAAGATTGAGATTGAACAACAAAAATCATTTTCATGTGAAGAAAGCTCGAGATCCAGGACCTTCCCCAAGAAATGTCCTACTATGAGCAGCCACAGATTTACTTTGTAGAAGATGTGACCGAGTCAGTCACATTGGACCTCTCCAAATCTCCCTTCCCTTGCCTGCCTAAATGCCTTTTTTCACTTTCTTAGTGGGTAAGTATGTCACAAACACAAAGTAGAGGCCAGGTGCTGCAAATCAGGCTGCACTAATTATTAATACTAGTCCCATATTTTTATACTATATGACAAACCAGTCCACAAACATCAGCCCTTGATTTCCTCCACAACCCTCCTCACTTGGACAGATCAAAATTTCATTACAACTTCAAGAGAAAAAAAAAAAAAAAAAAAAAAAAAAAAAAAAAAGTGGAAAGGGGCCACACTCCTTTTGTGATTGTCCTCACCTTACTTCACCACCAAAGCTACCTAAATTCAAATCCACAAATTCACCTTCTTTATACAACAAATTGGTCCCCATTACCTTCAAAAGCTTCTGCCTTTCCACCCCCACCCTAAACCCTCCACTTTCCAATCCCCTATTTAAAGAAACTAAAGCAATCCCATTTCCGTTCCATTAACTCTTGCATTTTAATGCCAACAAAACCCAAAAAAAAAAAAAATGCAGCAGCAGCAGCAGCCTACTCCTCCTCAACCACCACCACCATCATACACAGAACCCCCCTTCAAGCCTCGTGCATCCGCCGAGCATTCCAAATGCCAACCGCCTTTGAATTCTGATGAATCCCTCTTGTTAGGAAGCAAGCGGAGATTAAGGGAGGAACAAATCCTCAGAAAACCTGAAAAGACAAAGCCAATAATATGGTTTGCGGCAATCCTGTGTATGATCTTCACCCTCCTCATCATCTTCTTTGGTATTGCAGTCTTGATCATATTCTTGGCTGTCCAGCCCAAGACTCCAGCTTTTGACACCCCGGGGGCCAGCGTCGCCGCCACCTACGTCAACCCCCCACAGTTCTTTGGCAATGACATGACATTCCTGGCGAATTTCTCAAACCCCAACAAGAAATTGGAGGTCAAGTATGAGCACCTGTATTTTGAGCTCTCCTTTGCAGAGAGGCTCATAGCTGCACAGTCTATCCAGCCTTTCAGTCAGAGACCAGGTGAGTCTAAGCTTGTGTCGGTGCACCTGTTGTCCAGCTTGGGGTATGCACCACCAAACATGGCTGTGGAGTTTCAGAAACAGAGGCAAATGAATAGAGTTGTGTACCACTTGAAAGGGACTTTCAGGGTGAGGATAAAGCTGGGATCAATCCATTATTCTTACTGGCTACATGGAGACTGTCAGCTGGATATGGCAAGCCCTCCTAATGGGATCTTGCTAGCACATAGTTGCAGGACTAAGAGGTAGAGACTAGAAAAAATTCTTCACATATTATTTTGGCCTAGTTATATATATTGTCATTTCATATATAGCGCAGTTACCACATCATAAAAGAACAGAATGGAAATCCAACCATGAAAGCAAGAGATGATTGTTTAATCTAGAGTCTCAACCATCATGTCTATTGTTTAATCACTATGTACAGACATGAATCGAATACACAAATATATAGCTCCTGTATATTGAATTTTATCTCTATTGTTTAATTAATACTACTATGCACTAAGACGGGAATCATCTACATATAGATAGCTCCTGTATGTTGAATCAGAGGCATTCCGGTGTCTTACCTACTATTGTTTCAAACATGTAGCTCTTAAATGGATTAAAGAGTCTGACAGTCTGTTAATGGATATACTGAAACAAGGAGGAGATGCAAAACCTAGATCCATTACCAACCTCTGTTCTCACTAATATATTACAAAATGATCTAGCAGCTGCACCATAGGCCTATAGTTAGAATAATATACTAATATGAAACTATGTTTCTATGTTCATACTACGAAAAAAGTGAGTACATCAATAATTTTTAATCTGTTTCCAGGCAGACAAGAAAAAGGGCCATTCCACTTTGAAGAATATCATTAAATATAGGATTCCGATTCGAAAAACGACAGGGTGTGATTTGTTTATACGCCAGAACAACAGTTCCTGAGAAACAAGTGCAATCAATAAAGCTGGATTTTCTTTTTTTTATATATCCATGGATCTCACAAAATTTTACCCCTAATGAGCCTTTAAACCTCTAAATTTACGGCATTGTTTATGATGGGGTAAATACTAAATGTACATAATAAATCAAAATTTCAAAAGAAATAAAAAAAAAATTGTGTGATTACCAGAAGACCAGCAATAGTAGCGAAAACTGCTCCCGGATAAACCAAGTGATTACCTAGCTGTCTTATGTATGTTTATATATTGTCTGAAACATTTCATAGATAATGAGTTCTGGGAAAGCATTATGTGTACTGCTGAACGATCGCAAAGCTTTTTTATCTTTTGACTGGAAATAAGTCAGTTGGAATTTTGCTTCTCAAATAAATGAGGGTGGAGAGGAGCCATAGTTTGGTGTTCAATCATCATCAGTGCCAAAGTAACGATCGCCAAACTCGCCCATACCAGGGATAACACGGAACTCCTTGTTCAAGCCAATTTCTATCTCAGATGTCACTATCTTTAGCCGAGGAAACTGTCTGCAGACCACATGAACTCCTTGAGGTGCCTGAACAGCGAAAAATATTCATTAAGAAACAGAATATTCTTGACTAGAGGGAGAAAGGGATGGAGGAGAGATGTTCTGAAGCTGTTGTAGTTACAGAAATTAGATTAAGGAATATGATGTTGGACTCTGGAACACCCTTCTTGATAAGCAGATTAATAGCTTGAACTGCCGAATTTCCTGTAAATGAATTCAGAGTTATAATGAGATTCCAGATACACGGCCAGGAGTACAATAAATACTAGGTCAAGATGAATTTCGCTAGAATTCATTGACAAGCATGACCTGTGCCAAGAATTGGGTCCAATAACAAGACATGCCTATTAGAGATGTCGTCAGGTAGTTTTTCGTAGATCAGCTGCATAAAACATAAGACAAATTTTCATCAAAGAAGCATACCAGCAAAAACAACACTACAACAAAAGGAAAAAACAATTATTAGCATCATGCAAGGAGCAGAGCAGTTTGTACTTGCCTGCTGACCATTGTCACCCTCCCTGTGTATGAGAATTTTTCCAATTTTTATTCCCTTGCAACATGCTCGCAGTGCATTCTCCATGCTCTCACCACTACAAAAGTTCAAAATTATATTGTAAGCTAAGCAGAAGCAGCGAAACAAGGGGTCACCAAACTGATGTTGGTTATTTGATACTTTGAGAAAATGTAACTCAACGGAAAGAAAACTAAAGAAAGTGGAGGGAAAAACCCAAGAAAAAGCAAAGAAAAGGCTTCACACCTTCTAATAACAGAGACGCCACATAGTCTCTTACAGAAGTCAACTCCAGTGTACACAGAACCTACATTAACAGAGCAATTTTACTGTGCTACAGTCTTCAGTTTTCTCAACACTCTGAGTTCGGTAATACAGGATGACATAATAAGTAAATGCACCACTAGAAGAGGAAAAAATGATAATCTTAAGCATGCAAACAATTTAATTATGATTGCACTAATTGAATTTTTTAGCCATGCCAGTTTCATGAAAAGCAGCATGGCTTATTTTTTGTTGAGAAAGAATCTATAATTGGGAAGTACATCAATGAATTAAATAGCAATCATTTAATTTCTGAAGGGACTTGAGAAACACTCTCAAGCTAATTACTCATGTTACATCATGGTCGAAATTCGAAAACAACCTCCAAGATGTATAGTTGAATAAACAAGAGAATGCCTATAAAGAGCAACATGAAATGAGGATAATCATCCGGTAAGAATTTAATAAACAGACCAGCGAAGGGAGACAACACAATAAAGAAATATTTCTAACCCCACTTTCCGACAGTAAATGGTTTTTATACATGCAAAAACCACCAACCAAGCAAAATGTATAGCCTTGTCAGAAGAAAGTGAACCAAATAGATTCAAAGCTGTGAAGGTCAGTGCCACTACCCCCGGTTATATTGCCAATTTTCTGTTTCTAATATGGATTGGTGTACGAAGTAAATGACGATGTCCATGCAAAAAAATCAAGATTCCTTTCTAGATTGGCCAAGTATAATAAAACAGGAGGTTAACGGGGTGCCCTTTGTCAATTCACCATCCTACGTAGAAGTTCATGGTCGTGCTTCTAATATACTCCCTCCGTCAATGAATAATGTTAACATTGGCATAGTAAACACTATTCATTGAGTAACTTTGATTCGATTTTTTAACACAATTACAAAAGATAAAACATAGTCAAGATATTGTTAGATTTATCTAATCACATAGTTTTAGAATATTAAATTTTTATAATTTTTTATTTTATATAATTTGAGATATTACTCTTTAAAAATGTGTGTTGGATTGCGTGAAAACATGGAATGTTAAATTTTTTTATGACGGAGGGAGTACTAGTTTAACAAAATTTCAAGTAGTAATAAAAGAGACTTTGCTCCCTAGAACAGCAAGGAATTGCTTTTAGGGGATTGTGATTAAATATGCTTATTCAAGTTTCAAGCATGAGAACTTCAAAGGCAGAAAACAAAATTCAAATAATAATAATAATAATTTGTTAAAATAAACAATTAACAAATTTTCAAAACCTTGGGGACAGAGAAAACGTAATTGGTCGAAAGGATAGCTGCCTTACCAGTTGGAGTGATAACCTGCTTTTCTGTAAATGGAAGATGCCCAAGGCCATGTTCAACAACCTAAAATAAATAAAGAATGCATTATATAGTAAGTATAGCAATCATGGCTATGATGGTACTTTAAAATGCTCATTAAAGTGTACCAGTCGGATCAGGCGATCAGAGTAGAAGACAAAGTCATGTTTCGTTGTCTGGGAATCACGTATAAGTGTATGCATTCCACGTATCTGGATAAGTTAGGTAATCACCATAATCAATATTTACCACACTATGCAATCAAAAATTTACCAAAATCTTGATAAAAAAAGGTTTAGTCCAAGACTCCAAGTTCAAGGTTTTTTAACAAAATCTTAGAATAAAGCAGGAGGGCATAAAAACATTCATCAAAGAAAATGTAGCCGCTCATAGGAAGTAAGAATGCAATGATACCTGAAAGGTCGATTGTATGACATATAAATTAGGGTATATTTTACAAAGATCGTGCTGACCAAGTTTGGTCCGAATATGTTGAACAATTAAGTCAATAGCAACATGGTTGTCTCCTCCACGAGGAATGATAATATCAGCATACTTCTTTGTTGGAAGTATAAAGTCATCAAAAGCAGGCTTTACAAATTTTGAGTACTGCAACAGACAAAGCTGGGTAATTAGCAAACATAATTATAGCACAACAACAAACCAACCAAACCAACAATTATAGCAAAGTGTTGAAGCTAAAATGAAGAATTACGAAAGATAAATGACGATACAAAATAAAACAAGATATATAACACATGGGAATAAAATTTGGAGAATATGAATCCATCGAGAATATACATACCAACTACATAACGCAATCAAAATTTTACCACCTCATATAAATAGATGTGGAGAAAAAATAATGGGCATTTATTAGACCAAGCATTATTTTAAGGTTTAATGCAAAATTAAAGAAATTAGTTACACACAGACCTCATGGAATCATATATTATATTTTGAGTCACAATGAAGTACACTTTATCATCCATATATCTCTGTAAAACAGTGAATATTTTACCTGATCAAGTACCATACCAATATCTCTACCCTTTTCTATAGTATCACGCCTTATTCTTCTCGCTAAACGTATATCAGCATCTGCATCATAATGTGAATATTTTGGAACTCAAGAATAAATGTATAAGATGATATGTGTGAGCATATGTTTAATAGGAGGGGGAGAAAGAGAGGGAAAGGAATGGAAAAGGAGAATTGGATCAAGTGAACCTAGGATAATCACACACAGACCACTGGTTCAACAAGGAAAAGTTTATAGTAAATGCAAACTACTCAAAAATATAACATACAGAATACAATTCATGCGCTAGAATTTTTTCTTTGATCAGATTTCAAATAGGTGAGTAGGTGACTGTCCTCTCAGCTAAATTTAGGCAGGATGTTTTCTGTTGAGTTTAGCATTAAGTTCCTTCCCCCACCAGTACTGACTTTCATTTGCAAGGAAGATAAATATCTTAAACAGTTAAACTTTTTCAAAATACACTACATCAACTGAGATATGCCACGCATGTACAATGAAGATACTTCACGCATATACAAGGATGTGATAAAGGGATTAAATGAACTACAAGAACCTGTATCCACAAATATTTTCATATTCATCAAACTCCGAACACGCGGATCATGAAAGATGAGTATTCCCTCTAAAATAATGACATCAGATGGATTTACCTGCCAAATGTTAAAAAGAGGATTCAAATGAATGAATCACATTGACTGTTGAAAATAAAAAGACAAAAGAAAGTTACTCTTCGGGTAGGTAGGGTGTCACTTTTATAACTCTTCGAATCATATCTTGGTATATCTACTGCATGACCATGTTTCAGTTTCTCCATAACACTAAGCAATTGCTCTGTATCGAAGGCATCTGAGCTCAAAAAGAATAATATATTAACAAGAGGCATGAATCTTCTGTCTGTGATGATGCAACCCTCAAAAGTGAAACAACAAATAATTAAGAGCAAAAGGTCAAGATTACATGCTTCGCCATTTGCTAGAAATAGAATCAGATAGTCAAAGTTCCCCTAAAATCTGTGTCTGAAAAACACACTTTAATACACATAAGGCATAAAAAGCAGAAGCTGTCATTCAAAGAGATAAACTTCCAAATACATGTCTGTATAGCAAACCAGATGTGTGGCAGAGAAGAGACCAATGCTAAATTAGAAAAAGACGAAACACTGGAGTGGAAAACAGTCATGAAATGGAAAAGACCAAGCAAGGAAGAACATGCTAGATCATAATATTGAGGACTCTCGAGTCTCAAATGAAACCATAATAATCAAACATCAAATTGAAATTTTGGCCTGTATGCAAGAGTTTCCTCACAGTGACGAACAGCGTCAGCCAAAGCGACAAATGACTTAAGCTTCATCATTAATAGACAAGATTTATCTCTAATAAACAGGTGACTCAACCAAATTCAAAGACTTCAGCAGAGAGAATTTCATTCTAAAATTTTCAGATGGCACCCACCAGGATGATCAAAGTTGTACTCATGAACCCTTTTAAGTTGCTCTGGTGTCAAGTTGTGGTAAAATGAATCCTACAAAATTGTTTCATCACAAGAAATAAGATATATTAAAACCCTTAATCCTAGCTTTAAGAAGTTGCAGGCATGAAATGTGATACTCATGACACAAGAACAAGGCCAATACTTCTACCTCCCTTTGAGGGTGTTAACAACAAGAACACCATGATTTTGAGCTTTGAAAATTTATACACTCTATACATCATTTAGGCAAAAGCATATATAAAAAAGAGCACTTATTTTCTTTGATCAACTCCTGAATACATCAGGTATATTTCTAAAGTTATTGCATACAAAAACCAAATTAAAGAGATAAAATTTGGAAAACAATAGGAAAATAAAAGAAATAAACAGGAATGAAAATAATTGATAACAAATGATAAAATTTCAACAAAACGATTTAAATCCATAAAAAGAGTCTATGGATAATATTATCCAATGAGTCTAAATAAAAGATCACACAAGCTCAATATCCACTTTGTGCAATTTTTGATTCTTTCTAAAGTATTAAAAGAGTAGCAGAATACCTGGTTGACAAGAACAACACGCTGATCATGAAGCTGTTCTATAATCAAATCACAAACTGTAGTCTTCCCAGATGCAGCACCTCCAGCAACTCCTGGTCAGCAGAGCAGAATGTTCAAAATGATCATCAGGACAAGTTTGGAAAAAAATTACTAACAATTAGTTCTCAACATAGAATAGGTGGAATAAATAATTACAATAATGTTTCTCAAACAGTTAACAGTATGTAAATATCAAATCACACAATTTTCCAGGCTCCCAACAAGTGGCATTATCATCATTGTGCCTCAACACCTTTTGCAGCACTGAGAAGGACATCCACCATATAAATAATTTACTATTTTGCATCCCAGTAAGTCAGATTTCATCAGCATAAAAGATCATGCTCCAAAAAAAAATGCAATCTCCTAAGATCAGACTTCACCTCTATAACTAGTGTAGTATTTGGACCTAAATATTGGGCACAATCCACAAGTTGTATCTTTATGCTAACGCAAAAATGTGATTTGGACACACTAGATTTCTTCTTATTCCCCATGCTTAGATGTTTATGAGGAAAATCTGAAATTTGAATATATGCATAGAAACACAAAAATCATAGCATCTTTCTTGACAATTTGAATAGCTAGGAATTTTTTCCTTGAATCATGATTGAATCCCTTTGTTTCTGCAAGGTGTGAGCAATGTGTATCTTCCAGTGCCCCCAATCTTTTAAGACCATAGTTTTACCAAACTTTAGCATTTTGAAATCATGAAGATACCAACTAACACCAGAATTTACCCCTTCCCATTCGACGTTCAGCCTAAACAAAAATCATTTCAGTAGATTCACTAATAATCATTAGAATAAGAAGACTAGATACTGGCCCTACCTATGACAAAGGGCTGCTTGATGTTTTCAGTTGCAGAAGTCATCCGCTGATCAACTACAGCACTATCATCAGTACTTTCTAAATGAAAGCCAGAAAAATGAACGGATGACTCCTGCACAAAATCATTGACTCCTGTTGACCCCATTTTCATGTGTTAACTGCACGAACTTACAAAAACAAAAACAAAAAAAAAAAAAAAAAAAAAGGAGAGCAACATGAATAAGCTTCCGCATCGATACATGTGGAAAAAAATGATATTACACAGAAAAGTCTAGAGAAAATATTTTGAACGCGAGAAGGTTATGTTTGAACCAATAATTTTTTTGGCTCTGTCGTGGATGGTCACCAAGAGATAATTTTTCTTCAATTCAACACAATCCCCATAAATATAACCTTCTCAGCATCATTCCTGGAAAAAAGGAAAAGACGAAGTTCGATCATGCATCTCACAATCAAGCAAATAGTAACATTATTTCTAAAGAGTTGAAAGGAAATGGGCCAGATAAAAAAACGAAGTGTCGTCATCAGGTGTGCTCAATGGAGAATCTTACAAAGCTATCTATAATTGGCACGCTTTAATTTCAAGGTACCCATTCAAATAAAACCCCTTAGCCAATTCCCTTCATCAAATTGAATCAAACGCAACAGATCAAATGCATCCGAATCTAGAAAACTATTCGCAATAAGAAACTACAGCCAAATCAAGCTATCCTATTTACTAACAAGAAAGCATCCCAACAAATAAAACAAGGAATCCAAGAAATTCAAAGTTTCCAGTAATTGCACACTTCAGTCACTTCACGAATCTGTAGAATATGCAAATCTCTTTTTTTTTTAAAAAAAAAAAAAAGAAAAAGGAAAAGAAAAGAAAACGTGATCTTTACTCTTGAGCATCTCTTCGTAACAACAAAACAGCCGATGAATAGAGCCCAGCCCATTATACTAATACCTTACGAATAATGCAGCAGCTCTCGGCTGATTGGCGGCTATTCCTGGATTCCGATTCTAATTTCCAAACTATGACAGCGGGGAAGATGACACTAGCAAGGAGCAATAGCCAATAGGGCATAGAGCGCGTGTACGGAAGCTCGAAGCAGAGATTTATAGCGGCAGCCGAGGCTGGGGTGGAATGGGCATCGCCCACATAGCGGCATTAAATTCAGCAGATTTATCGTGGGGCCCGTCGCCCGGCGATCCAGATTGCATTGGCCCGTGGAACTGGAGCTGCTGACGGTACGTTGGGCAGAGCCCTAGTTTCTATCTATAGTCAGACTGTTGTGTGTGCCGAGTTCTGACAATTGCTTGGCATTGCGCAGTGAATTGAGGAAATCGATGAGTCATGAGGCATGGTCTGTATTTTCACCGTCATCACCACGACAGCAGTGGGGCGGCGTGGGGTCTGATCAGGTGCGGATGCGCTTTCATGGGCCAGCACTTCAACTGATCCTAGCCGTTCGTGAGAAGATCCCGTGGGCCTTAATTATTTAAGTACTTCCTCCATTATTTTTTATTTTTTAGCTAATTTTGACAAATCGCTACATTGGCTCATATACTTTGACATAGTAAAATATTATCGTATTTATACAAATTAAAATATATAGTCAAGTGAGATCTTTTTAGATTCGTCTCAGTTTTGTAATTTTTAAATATCGAACTTTTAGAAATTTTTACATATACCGAATTTGAATTATTAATAGTTTAAAATGTGCATTAGATTCGTCTCGTCTTGTAATTTTTAAATATCGAACTTTTAGAAATTTTTACATGTACCGAATTTGAATTATTAATAGTTTAAAATGTGCATTGGACTGCATGCTGGATGGATCTATGGTAATCTTTAAAAAACAGAAGAAGTTTTTTTTTAAAAAAAGAATACTAGTAGTTGCTTTGATTGAATTTTTGGAAATTTTTTTGGGAATGGAAACTTGACCATTAGTTAAGTCCCGACTCTCTCAACTTATAAGTTGTGATTCGATTCTCCATCCATTAGTATAAGATACAACTTGTGGATTGTGCCCAAATTTTTTATACAGCTCAAATACCATTAAATATTCAACACATATATCATTAACACTCAGTATACACACCTTATTAGATCACTAATTCAGTACATATTAAATATCGCACATTCAACAGCCTATCCAAACCCTATTATATGGTGTTGACTTATTCATATTGTTTTACTTGATTTTGAATACTCTGATAATTGATAATTGGCCACTTAAAAAAGGGTGTATATTTATCACATCAAGCCTTAATCCGGAGTAACTGCACATAAATGAGACTAGGCGCAATTCAATCCGATTTCTGTAATGGCATAACAATTGTCAGCAGGTGCAGGCAGCGCTAAAAATAATGTGTTGCTCTTTGTAAAGTGATGTATAAGCCTTATAAAGTGATGTATAGATGGTAGTTTGTTTTTCTATTAGTTTTTTGTTCATAACCTCCATCCATCACTTTTTTATACTCACACATCATTTCATATACACATACTCATCATTTTTTAATGTGTCAGCACGTACAGGCTGCCAGCACCCAAACAATTTCCGGTGCAATTGATGTTTTTGTCATATAGCAGGTTTTGAATAATCTTTTTACTTTCAAACTCAACTACTCAATCATGTCCCAATCCTAATAAAATTGAGGTATTTTAAAATTTACTTATTTTATCCATTTATCCACCTATGTATATGTGCTTCCAACAATATTCTCTGTATTTACAATAATTCAAACTTGAAATCTTATTTAAGGTATTAACATCATAATAATCATTCAAACCCATAGATATTTTTTTTTAACAATCTATACATACTAGAAAAAGAATAATGGAAGCCTACATCACATAAATTATAAAGGGATAAAGGGGAGTGATAGAAGGTTGGGTGAAAAATTGAACCCCAATCTATAGGTTGATAGTCGGGGACTTGATCATTAGGTCAAGTCCTCATCCCTCAAACCAGTTGATTTTTTATTTTTTTTGCTCAACATCAATTAAAGCTAGGTAACATGTAAGAAAAAAAGAAAAAATAAAAAACTATTTTTTGGGAGAAATAAAACAACTATTGACTGGTGATAGAGAAGTAAAAACTGTCAATTTTTGTTATTTTAACAAAACAAGCATAATGTTATAAACGCGTGGAATTATGGATGTCTATCCAACTCTCAACAGGCATCTTTATTGAATTTAGACTATTCCTACGACATCAATATTGACTTAAATTGTGTAGTAGCATTCGTTTCCTTTCTATAAATAGGAGATCTGTGTAATATGTAAAGACATCACTTCAACTCAACATAAATTGAGAAACAGATCCTCCATTATACTTTTGCATTATTGCTTTTGTTTATATTGTCTTGTCTCTACCCTCTTATAACTATACACTGCAATATACATATAGTCTACCCATTACACATATATTAATAGGCTGGTTATATTCCATAACACGTTATCAGCACGAGCTACAAACGGAGCTCTGCCGGAATTTCTTTGAGGTAATATTTTGTATTCCAATAATTCTATTATGGCTAACTTGACAAAGCAGGATTTCAGACCACTGATGGTATCTGGAGATAATTATCTATCTTGGAAAATGGATGTTGAAATCCATTTGGAATCAATGGGTCTTGAAAAAATAATTGAAAAAGATAATCAGGCTTCAAACCAAGACCGTGCGAAAGCTATGATTTTCATCCGCCATCATCTTGATGAGGGATTGAAAACACAGTATTTAACGGTCAAAGACCCAATTGAACTCTGGGAGAATTTGGAAAAAAGATATGATCATTTAAGATCAATTAATCTCCCTCGAGCCCAGTATGATTGGTCACATTTACGATTCCAGGATTTTAAATCAGTAAATGATTACAATTCTGCTCTGTTTAATATCGTATCACAATTAAGACTGTGTGGTGAGACAATTACTAATAAACAAATGCTAGAGAAGACATTCTCTACATTCCACCCCTCCAATATGGTGTTACAGCAAACATACCAAGCACAGGGTTTCACTGAAAATTCTGATCTGATTACGTTTTTGTTATTGGCTGAAAAGAAAAATGATTTATTATTAAAAAATCATCAAAATGAGACCAATTCGCAGTAGTCCATTGCCAAAGGCACATGTGACTGAATCTTCTAGCCGTGGTCGTGGCCGGGGTCAGAGACCTCGTGGTCGTGGGTATAACCGAGGCCGTGGGAAAAATAATTTCCGCAACAATGTTTACATTAGGCCCACGACAGACACACCTAATCAGAATCAAGGCAACACCAGAGGTGATGTCCAAAAACATAATTATGAAGAAGCAAAATGCGATAGATGCGGCCTAAAAGGGCACTGGTACAAAAATTGTCGTACCAGAGATCATTGGGTGAAACTTTATCAAGATTCCCAGAGGGATAAAGGAAAAAGGGTGGTTGAAACAAACCATGTTGACAGAATGAATTCTGAGGACAATATGCCCAATATCCCAGAATTTCAAGTTGAAGATTTATATAATGATTTGGTTTAATTGTTATGTTGTATTATTATTTTTATTACGCTTTGAACTTCTGCATCTGTCTTTACTTTTATATGTGTGCTATCTTATTGTCTCTGTATTGTAATATTTCACTTATGTTAAATCTTGTTTTAATATTAATTATATCTTGTTTTAATTCCAGCAAAATGGGGAATTTTAAAAGTGATAATATATGTCTTATTGATAGTGCTTCAACGCACACAATACTAAAAGACATAAGGTATTTTTCAATTTAAAAATGGGAGATACAAATATAAACACAATATGTGGTAGTGCAAATATTATACAAGGAATTGGCGCAGCCAACCTTATTTTTCCAAAGGGAACAAAATTAATTGTGAAAAATGCACTCCTATCTCCCAAGTCTCGAAGAAATTTATTAAGTTTTAAAGATATCCGAGAAAATGGGTATCATCTCGAGACATCGACTTCAGAGAATGTCGAATATTAATTAATTAATAATACCACACATGGTAAGAAATATATATTGGAAAAATTACCAGCTCTGTCTTCTGGACTGTATTTTTCAAAGATAAATACAATTGAAAATTATCACTTAGACCACAGGTCTAATATTCCCCAAATAAACCAGAGGTTTATTAATGGCCAGAGTCCCACTAATATATATCATCCCAAAATAGGCCAGATGTCTATTGGAAGCCATAGGCTTAATGATGAATATATGATATGGCATGATCGCCTAGGCCATCCTGGATCTACAATGATGAGGCGAATTATTACAAATAGTCATGGCCATTCATTAAAGGGACAAAAGTTGCTGCAACATAATGATTATATATGTGTTGCTTGCTCCCAAGGAAAATTGATTTCCAAACATTCACCAACGAAAGTGGGAACTGAAAGCCCCAGTTTTCTTGAAAGAATTCAGTGTGATATATGTGGACCTATAGATCCACCATGTGGACCATTTAAATATTTTATGGTGGTAATTGATGCATCAACACGATGGTTCAATGTATCATTATTATCATCTCGCAACCATGCGTTTGCAAAATTACTTGCTCAAATTATTAAATTACGAGCACAGTTCCCTGATTATACAATAAAAATATCCGATTGGATAATGCTGGTGAATATTCATCCCAGAGGTTTGATGAATACTGCGTGTCAATTGGCATAACAGTTGAGCATCCTGTTGCTCATGTCCATACACAGAATGGACTTGCTGAATCGCTTATAAAGCGTTTACAATTAATTGCCAGACCATTATTAATGAGATCTGGATTGCCATTGACAGCTTGGGGGCATGCAATATTACATGCAGCAAAATTGGTGCGGTTAAGACCGACACATTATCATGAATACTCCCCTATACAATTAACATTTGGGCATGAACCCAATATATCCCATCTCAGAATATTTGGTTGTGTTGTGTATGTCCCGATTGCACCACCTCAGCGCACAAAGATGGGTCCCCAACGTAGATTGGGAATATATGTCGGGTATGAATCACCATCGATTATTCGATATCTCGAACCATTAACTGGTGATTTATTTACTGCGAAATTCAAAGATTGTCATTTTGACGAATCTCATTTCCCGACATTAGGGGGAGATAGAAATCAACCAAAGAAAGAAAAAGAAATCAACTGGAAAACACCGCTAGATTTCTTTGATCCTCGTACAAATGATTGTGGACTAGAAGTACAAAGAATTGTACATTTGCAGAATATTGCAAATCAATTGCCGGACGCATTATGCGACTCTAAAAGAGTAACAAAATCTCTTATACCGGCAGCAAATGTTCCAATCAAAATTAATGTCCCAGAGGGACCAATTACAAGTGCCAAAGATGAATCTACTGCACGCTTGAAGCGTGGTAGACCACCAGGTTCAAAAGATAAAAATTCTCGAAAGAAAAGAGGATCACAAATCATTGAAAGTGACAAAATTACAGAAAATATTCCAGAGGAAAAATAAGCTCTTGAAGAGCAAGTAGCTCCAGAGGAGCAGGAACTTGCAGCTCCAGAGGAGAATGAACTTGAAAATAATGAAATATCAATCAATTTTGTCACAAGCAGAAATGTTTGGAATCGAGATGCAATTATCATAGATAATGTATTCTCTTACCACATAGCACTTGACATCATAAATGATGACGAGGATCATGAACCAAATTCGGTTGATGAATGTCGGAAAAGAAAAGATTGGCCAAAATGGAAAGATGCAATCCAATCTGAATTGGATTCCCTGGCTAGACGAAATGTGTTTGGACCGATTGTCAAAACACCAGAAAATATAAAGCCAGTCGGATACAGGTGGGTTTTTGTAGGAAAGAAATGACAAAAATGAAATTGTCAGATATAAAGCGAGATTAGTCGCCCAAGGGTTTTCACAGAGACTCGGATTTGATTATGATGAAACATATTCCCCCGTAATGGATGGAATAACATTTAGATATCTTATCAGTTTAGCAGTCTATCAAAATCTTGAAATGAGATTGATGGATGTTATTACTGCGTATCTATATGGAAATTTAGATACAGATATCTATATGAAGATCCCATATGGATTAAAGATGTCAGAGACATATGAATCAAATCCTAAACATATGTATTCCATCAAATTACAAAAATCCTTATATGGATTGAAACAATCCGGGCGAATGTGGTATAACCGACTCAGTGAGTCATTGGTACAAGAGGGTTATACAAATGACCCAATCTGTCCATGTATTTTCATTAAGAAAAATGGACAAGGGTTTGTAATCATTGCAGTTTATGTTGATGATCTCAACTTGATTGGAACTCTAGAGGAGCTCCAAAAAGCTGTTGAATACTTAAAAAATGAGTTTGAAATCAAAGATTTTGGTAAAACCAAATCATGTCTTGGTCTGCAAATTGAATATTTAAATAATGGAACATTTGTCCATCAAACAGCTTATACTCAGAGAGTATTAAAGCGATTTTATATGGATAAAGCACATCCATTGAGTACTCCAATGGTCGTAAGGTCACTTGATATAAAAAATGATCCGTTTAGACCACAAGAGGAAGGTGAACAAATTCTTGGACCAGAGGTCCCATATTTAAGTGCCATGGGTGCTTTAATGTATCTTGCAAACTGCACTAGACCAGATATATCATTTGCAGTAAATTTATTAGCGAGATTCAGTTCATCTCCTACAAAACGACATTGGAATGGAATTAAACATATATTTCGCTATCTCCAAGGAACTATTGATCTTGGGTTATTTTACCCAAATAATTCTCGACATGAAATAATCGGCTTTGCTGATGCTGGATATTTGTCAGATCCGCATAAAGCCAAATCTCAAACTGGCTATGTTTTAACATGCGATGGTACTACAATTTCATGGAGATCAATGAAGCAGACTTTGAGTGCTACTTCCTCAAATCACGCTGAAATTTTAGCAATCCATGAAGCCAGTCGAGAATGTGTATGGTTGCGATCTTTGATGCACCATATATTGAAAAATTGTGGCATGGCTACTGAAGAAAATATACCCCCAACAATTTTATACGAAGATAATGCAGCTTGTATAGCTCAACTAAAGGGAGGGTATATTAAAGGAGATAGAACGAAACACATTTCACCAAAATTTTTCTTCACTCATGATCTACATAAAAATGGTGAAATATATGTACAACAAATCCGTTCAGCTGATAATCTTGCAAATTTATTTACCAAGGCACTACCAACAGCAACATTCGAAAAGTTGGTGAAACGTATCGGGATGCGTCAACTAAGGAATCTTAACTGATGCTTTGATCAGAGGGAGAAATAAATATACAAGAATAATGTACTCTTTTTCCTTCACTAGATTTTTCTCCAAGAGGGTTTTTATCTAGTAAGGTTTTAATGAGGCATATTCTTTTCATAAAGACATCCAAGAGGGAGTGTTATAAACGCGTGGAATTATGGATGTCTATCCAACTCTCAACAGCCATCTTTATTGAATTTAGACTATTCCTACGACATCAATATTGACTTAAATTGTGTAGTAGCATTCGTTTCCTTTCTATAAATAGGAGATCTGTGTAATATATAAAGACATCACTTCAACTCAACATAAATTGAGAAACAGATCCTCCATTATACTTTTGCATTATTGCTTTTGTTTATATTGTCTTGTCTCTACCCTCTTATAACTATACACTGCAATATACATATAGTCTACCCATTACACATATATTAATAGGCTGGTTATATTCCATAACACATAAGTATTTATAACATTAATTATTAATAAGAAAGACACTGGGCACAAAAAGTAAAGCTGATGCATCAAGTGGAGGTAAGCATAACGTTTTTTTTTTTTTGCGCAACAGCCTGTACACGCTAGGTGGTGAATCGAACTTTTAACCTTCCGTTGGAAGTCGAAGGACTTAACACTTGGGCTAAGTCCTCATCCCCGATAAGCATAGTGTTGGAGCATCGAGTTATTATTATATCCCTAGAAAATGAGTGACTTGATAGAGGTCAAGTCTCCCGACTCTAATCTATAAGTTGGGGATTTGATTCCCCACCCGACCTTAGCCCTTCCCTTTTTATCCCTTTGTAATTTGTGTGGCACGGACCCCCACTATCATTTTCTAGCATGTATAAGTTGTTTAGCAAAAAAAAAAAAATAATAATAAAAAAAAAATCTAAGTCATCTATCATCTCCTCCTTACTCTATATTTTTTGGTAAACAACCTTACTCTTTATATTAATTATCAAGTTCTATCATTTTCTTTAAGAAAAATCTTAAAATGATCAATTCACCAAATATTGTGAATTGAATTTATTTAGCTTAATTTTTATAAGAGTTTAATACATTAATCATTTTTATTATATAAATAAGATAAGGTATATGAGCAAATTTAAGGGGTTGACCATTGAAAAGTTAACTAATTATTCTCCAAAAATATTTCGAACCTAGTAAATACAGAAAATTATTTAGAAAAAGCCAATCCATCATGCTCCTACCTTCAAAACTATTCTTAAATCTCTAAGACCATCTCCAACCATACCCTCCATTTTTGCAGGAGCTACAGTACAAATCTCTATTTTTACAGGATTACTACAGTAACTACAACTCCAACCCAACCCTCCATTTTTGCAGGAAAAAGAATATTCCCCATTATTCTATTTCATATTATTATTTTATACTACTTTTAAATTTACAAATAATACACAATATTTTACAATTTCAACATATTATATTCCACAATAATATTCAAAATTATTATTTTTATATTTAAAATTAAAATATTTAAAATATAATGTAAATAACAATTTTTAGTTTTCTTTTTTAAAAAAATTTGCAAGATTAAATAAATTTTATTAAAATTAAATCTAAATTATAATTTAAAAATAATAAATAAAAGAAAAGAACAAAAGAAAAAGAGAAAAAAAAAAAAAAAAAAAAAAGGAAAATGCTCCAGCGGGAGCTACAGTATTCCGCTGATTAGAGCGGAATACTGTTTCACCCTCTCAAATGAGAGGGTGATGAGTCACCATTTGCAGGGTGGGTTGGAGCCTGCCTCCCACCCTGCATAAATAGCATAATGCAGGGTGGGTTGGAGATGCTCTAAAAGGTTTAGAAAATCCCGTGGTTAAATATATATATATATATATATATATACACATTCATTCAAACTGGAAAATTAGGGGCGGTTGCTGTGCGGAATTATTAACATGTCCGCACGTCCGCACGTAAATGTGGGCCATTAGTTTAAATCGGACGGTCATAAATTGATAAGGGTATAATTGTCAAAAAAAATATAATCGTTTTTTTACTTATCAAAATCACGAAAATATGTCGCTGAAATAAGCATAACATGTCGCTGAGATAACCATATATGTCGCTGAAATATACTATAGCATGTCGCTGAATTGCATATCCCATGTCGCTGAATTCTATCGGTCATGTCGCTGAATTGTGAGAAGGCACGTCGCTGAGATGCGTTTAAAATCGCAATGAACTTCAAACGGCTCTAACTTCAAACTTCGCTGAGATGAATATAATAATGTCGCTGAATTGCATAAAATGCCGCTGAATTATTTTGGCTCCGTCGCTGAATTGTGAGAAGGCTCGTCGCTAAAATGCGTTTAAAATAACAATGAACTTCAAACGGCTCTAACTTCAAACGTCGCTGAGATAAATACAATAATGTCGCTGAATTACATAGGGTCATGTCGCTTAATTGTATGGGGCTCCGTCGCTGAGTTGTGTGTGTCATGTCGCTGAATTGTATATCCAATGTTGCAAATACAACAAATTAAATACATAATAAGTAAAATTATGAAACTAACACTGCTAGTCATTAAAACCGTTGGATGATGAAATTGATCAACGGTTGAGATGTGTATCCGCACGTCCGTACGGATTAAAAATCCGCACCATAACAGACGCGGGAAAATTAATCTATAAGAATATTTTCTAAGGATACAATATATGATCAATTCGAATTGATCTTAAAATATACTACCTCCGTTCATTAATATATGCCACGGACCTATATTTCACACAATCCAATATACATTTTTAATTCTAAATCTCACTTGGTTATATTTTATTTTATGTAATGTATTAAAAAGTCGAATCAAAGTTACTCAATGAATAAATGACAAAACCCCCCTCACTTGTCAATAATTCAGGAACAGAGGAAGTATATACGAAGCGTTATATGTCCGTCTATTAGCGGGCCAGGGCCGGTCCGGAGGGGGGCGGCAGAAGTGCAATCGCCCAGGGCCCATAGTTAAAAGGGGCCCAAAAATTATTTTTGAGTTTCAATAAAATTTTTGTTTTTTATAGTATATATTACTCTTTCATTGGATTTTTTATATTTCCTTCTTACAAAGTTAATAATTAATTTTTTATTTGATTTCTTTTATAATTTTAAGATATCGACATATTTTCCTTTTAACAATATTATAATTATGTATTTATTTAAATTTAATGAGGACAAAGACTGCAGCGGGCCAGCAAATGATAAGAACAAATCATGATAAGGATAAAAAGAAAAATCTGAAAGTGTTTTATAGTACTAAAAGGTCAAATTAGAATTAAATCGTGATACATGTGCAAATCTAAGTGCTACTCGGTTTTTCCAATACTGGATTGTTATGCCCTCAATTCGGCGGCAGCCATGGAATTGAATTGATGGACGAGTTTAATTTTAGGGTTTGTTTGAAATTATTATGATGGTTCGATCATAGATGTATTCACTACTATTTATTTACATGTCACCAAAATTAATTATATCTAAGGGATATGAAATTAATTTATAGATTAATTACATTTTAAATTTTTGGATACCAATCATATAGAGGACGGAAATGTGGACACACACACTCTTCAATTGTTCAACAAGTTGCAACTGTTTCGCCAAAAAAAAAAAAAAAAAAAGTTGCAACTAGTATTAGTTTATTTGCCATTTTATTAGTTATCAACGAGTTGCAACTACGGGTATCGGGTTCGGGCCCTTTATTTATGCAGCATACTATTTTGAGAGAGCCAATCCTTCAATGCGCACCTGATTCCCGATGAATTAGTTTTGGTCCAATGAGTTTTGTGTATATACCCTTAAATTTTAAAAACATGTTGCAACTACTACTATTCAAGTTTAAATTATTGCAAATTTTAAAATAAATATGTTGCAATATGTTTTGTAATGATATGTAGGTGTTAGTATAGGGAGAAGTTAGGGTGCAATCAAGACATTTGTCTTGATGTACTGCGCCCTCCCATAGCTGTTGATTCACTTTGTAAATCGACGGTTGAGATTAACTTAAAGGTTAAAAAAGTAAATTTGTCATGTTACTCTAAAATATACCAAGTACATTTCAGCGACAGACATAATGTTTTCAGCGCGACTTCTGTATATTTCAGCGACATGCTAAAGTATTTTTCCGCAACTTGATAATGTTAATTTCAACGACTTCATAAACGTTGAGACTCCAATTCTTTGGTTTAACATATTTCAGCGACGAGCTGTATGTATTTCAGCGACGTGATGTGTGTATTTGAGCGATAGGCTATAATATTTCAGCAACGTGATGAACAGTTGGATTTTGTGCCTTGATGTACTGCGAGGTGGGGATCGAACCTCCAATCTCCCGTTGGAAGCCTAGAGACTTAACCACTTGGGCTAAGTCCTTATTCCCTACTGCGGTTTTGATTGATTGCACATAACTCAACCCGTTAGTATATGTATTTTATTTTATGTAGCAACAGAACACTTAAGGAAACAATCTACCTCTACAGGAGTTAGTTTCTTCCCATGTTTTTTCATCTCACTTCTATAATTTTCTTGATTTTGGTTTGATATGACAATATTTTCTCTTTTGTCCCAATTGATCTTTTGAATTTTATATTTGAGTTATTTTACAAATTTAGCACACTTACTCTTGTGGGTATTTAGTAATAAGTGGTCCGTTATATAAAGGATAAAGATCAGACTTGTCATGTAACTTACATTTAATTTCAAAATCATCCCAAACATATTTGAATTTCTCGATCAGGCATTTAACTTTTTCAATGACGACAAATTCAGTCCTTCAAACCACTAATAATGATTAGTGAGAAACATAATACCCATTTGGTCCCACTAATCGTCATGCATTTACCATTTTAACCAATAAACAAAATTCTATTTTTGGTCCCAACTTCTCCCCTTTTTAGTCCAACATTTAAGTTTATAGATATATTCTTAAAATTATAAAATAACCCCAAAATTTAACCATAAAAAATCAAATTTCACAAGGGTACATAAAAACGAAACAATGGCTTACACTCCCTACTATTTCTATGCGTACAAATACAACTTGGGGTTATGAATGATGATAGTCTTAGAACACAAGGCCAATTTTCCCTACTATTTCTATGCGTACAAGTACAACTCTTACATTTTAGGGCAAATTATAGTAAAGGACCTATTAGAATTAGTTTGTATTTTAAAAAGACTCATTGTAAAAAAACTTACAAAAAAGGACCCATTTAAGTTT
The DNA here is from genome assembly GCA_030278955.1 of Hygrophila difformis. NCBI lineage: Eukaryota > Viridiplantae > Streptophyta > Magnoliopsida > Lamiales > Acanthaceae > Hygrophila > Hygrophila difformis. The sequence goes on from JAOANR010000007.1 coordinate 25,062,251, forward strand.
TGACTTTAAAATAGTACCCACCTAACTTCCCAATAAATTTATCTTTAAGCATGAGACACACTCTACAATTTGAGCAAAAATTCCATTTACTTTGTAAATCCACTAAAATAATTAACTTATAAAAAATGAATCAAGAAGAAATAAATTCATTAATATATGAATATGGAATATATTTACAAACTATGGAAGAAAGAATTGAAAATTGGAATGACATTGTTTATACTATACTCATATTTTTAACTGAATATAATCAAAAGGTATATCCCTATTCGGAAGAAAAAAGTTTTTGGGACAAAATAATTTTACTCAGAATAGGATCAGATAGTGAAAATTATGATGAAGAACAACCAGACAATTTAAGTAATTATGGTGAATATTATTTTTCTTATTAAAACCAGTAACACAACAAAATTAATTAAAATATTTTTATTCCACCCCTTTTTACAATTTGGTATCAGAGCCCAGAACGATTAATCTGGACATGGGTAACCATAATCATAATGATCATATATTAAACTATCATATGTCAAGATTAAAATTAAATACTTCAGAACAACTATACCCAGAATATATTCCAACAGCAAGATATCCTTTAGATGAAAATCAAGAAATAAATTATCCACTAAGTACGATTAATCCACTCGATACTGAAAACTATATGATAAATAGAAATGATGAATATACACAAAATAACACCGAAAGCTTGATGATACAAGCAAGAATTGAAAGAGCCTTTCTAAACAGAATAAGAGGATTGGAACCACAAATAAGACCACTTATAGACATAAGAACCAACAATAATCGTAGATTTTTAACACCCACTTTTAATCCTGATCATGAAATAAGTCAAGGAGAAATAGAAAATATGGATCAACAAATAGAAGAAAGAAAAACATACATAGACAGAATAAGAAGAAGATTAAATAGATTGCAAAACGATGAAGAATTTGGAATAAGACTAGGAAATAGAGGAAAAAGATTACTTTGGATAGGAAATTATATAATTGAAACGGAAGAATATAATGGTAATTTAATACAAATTATATCAAAAAGAGATGAAGAACAAGAGTTAGTATCACAAGTCAAATTATCTATAATCAACAATGAAATTACAACTTACAAAATGTTTCCAGGATATATAACACACAACACCATGTTTACTAGAGCACCTTCACCCGAATTTTCAGATCAAGAATCAAATTATAGTGAAGACTAATAAGATGCCAGGAATAAAGTTAGAAAATGAAATAATAGAAAGACTGACTAATAAAATTCATGAAATAGAAAGTCAACCACAAGATATAAGTACCATAATAATGAAACAAAAACTATTAAGAATAAAATTCAAGATTTCTAAAATGATAGATGAAAGAGAAGCATATGTAATTATACAAAAATACATAGATCCAGAAAAAGAAGAATCGGAGTTAATAAAAGAATGGTATTTAAATGAATTAGAAACAATATAAATGGAAGAATTAGAAAGGGAAACTGAAATAGATGAAGTAAACGACTTCATTAGAAACATAAGAAATATTAGAAGATGAGTTATCTAGAAGATTTAGAAACAATAAAAGATGGAATTGAACTAATAAAAGAACTAATGATAAGTCTAGATACAAGACTCTACAATATCGAAAGATACATAGACAAAACAATAATTAAAACTCCACAAAAGCAAGTAGAATTAGAAAAGTCACTGTAATACCCCAGATTTTTATCAACGCCCAAAGGAATAAAAATTTATTCCGAACAATGTTGAAATATATCCGAGAAGAAGAAAATAATTTATCACAATAAATTATTGCTCGGATATGAAACGCTGATAGATTTAAATTCAAAATGGAATAAAAGAGGGAAAGGAAGCCCGAAGACATTCCATGAATTGAGTAAAAATAATTGGAGTTAAGTTCATGAAGGAAAAGAATTTTAATTCCAAGAACCCATGAAGTCGGAAGAAATTTAATGATACAAGTTATTGCACGGGAATCAAAAGACGACGAATTGGAAGCCGACGAACCCGAGACCGACGGACTTAAGATCTCAAACATGAAATTCATTTGAGTCGAGATAAACTTAAGATAAGAATTTATGACCCGAGAATGACCCGAAAAATCGAGCCCGAAAACGTAGGAGGATAGAAGTCCGAAAGAGAGGAGGAAAAGCACGACGGATCGCACGACCCCGCCCGGACCGAAGTCCAGGCGAGTGTGGCGCGCACCTCGCGCGGGGTTTAGCAAAAAAGCGCGCCAACCCCGCGCCGTCCTGACAGCAGCGACGTTTTGTCGCGTTTTGGCGACTTTCTCGCCAATTTTCGGGTCCCAACGCGGGAATCTTGCTTGATCACGGGGGAGGCATATTTTGGACGATATGTAATGATTCCCAGCCCCATTATCATCCATCTACTTCATCTTTTCATCCCAAAAACTCCCCCAAACTCTCCCAAAGCCAAACACCCTTCCGGCGGACTTTCCGGCGACTTTCCGGCAACCAAATCCGACCGAGGAAGTGTGTAGATCAAGGATTGCAGGCTTTGGATTATTGGTAAGATGTTAGTTAAGTTTCCTTATGATTTTAAGATCATAAACATCATCCTAACTTATGAATCTTCGTATTCAAACACAAATCGGAGCCAAGGGAAGAATAAATCGGGTGGAAGAGATTCGTTCGTGACATCCCGTGGATTCCGGACGACCCCGTGACTTCCTAGACATCATCCCCACTGTAAGTTAACCTTACTATGGTTTTGGGAGACTTAAAATGCAACCAAACATAGAGTTTTAAAAACTCTAAAATCTGTCAACAAGAAAAACCCCCGGCGCAGCGTTTTCGTATGAATTTTTCGAACCCTTAAAAGTCTTCAAACGGAAAAACCCAAAACATGAAAAACATTCGTAAGACATAATCTAACTACTGTAAAAATTTCATAATTTTTCATCGTGTTTTGATATCCGAAAACGACCATGAACAGACCTGCCATCGACTTAGATCTTGAAATAGTGATAGATTCTTTATTCAAACTTGTTGGTTATTTTGACCTTGGATCTAGGCCGATCTAGGATTGGCGTTGAACATAAGAATTGTAGATCTATGAGTTTAGAACATTACTGTAAGTTTTTAGAATTTTTCGTTGAGATTTGAGCCTCCGAACCTGAGCCGATCCAATCTGCGTTAGAACCAATGTCAGGAACCTTGACAGATTTCATAACCGATCTTGATGAGCTTATTCCTATCACTTCTAGCCCGAACCAATCCTCATGATATAAACAAAAGTTGTATATAATCATGTCTAGTATATACATATGAAATTTCAGAATTTTTGAAGTCCATTTGATATGATAAAAAGTCAAATCTTTGAAAGGTGTCAAACCTGAATCCTGACAGCATACTATTTGAGTCGAAAACTTGATTTTTGACATGCTTCCCATCGTTTTTCCGAAAAACTTAAAACACGAAAGTTGTTCATTGGGATGTTTTTGAGATACTGTGAAAATTTCAGATCAATCGCCTAAGAAATGGATTTTTAAACCAAAAAGGCGCAAACTGTGACGCCAAATGATTTTTAAATCAAAGAGATGTTGAAATTTCGAAACAAACGGTCGAGACGTTGAAATACGATATATCTATACTTTTGAAAAATCCCGTTACACCAAATAAAAACATTTTCTTTAAAAGAATTCTTTTGAAACATTGGGGATTTGTGACCAAGTTTGATATTATCAATATGGACCAGAAGGCTTGTGGACATAAGAGCCCAAGCGAACGGCTAGTGGACATAAGAGCCCTGGCGAATGGTCGACCAAAAGGCTTGTGGACATAAGAGCCCAAGCGAACGGCTAGTGGACATAAGAGCCCTGGCGAATGGTTATTTATGAGGCTTGTGGACATAAGAGCCCAAGCGTACGACTAGCGGACATAAGAGCCCTAGTGAAATATTGATTATGAGGATTGCGGTCACAAGAGCCCTGGTGAATGGTGAACTATAAAAGAAACAAAAGAAAATGAGAAATGATACTTTTGATATTGGCTGCGGCCGCCGGATCACCGGCTAAATGATACTATTGATATTGGCTGCGGCCGCCGGATCACCGGCTAAATGATACTTTTGATATTGGCTGCGGCCGCCGGATTGCCGGCTAAATTAAATATTGTTGAAATGGTTATGTAACGGGAGAACAAAATAAGAGATTTAATATTTTTAAGTATTTATTTATTTACGTCTTGCAAATCATTTTACTATGCAAGTCGAATTATGATTACGTGGAAATCCTTGTCTTAAATCATGCCATTTATTTATTAGTGGATGATTAATTTAAATTGTGCATCACCTACAAGAAATCTTTTTATTAAAAATTTAATTAAAGGCTTTGAAACCCCTAACCCATGCTATGTGTTAACTTACTCAGCGCGTTTTTGCTGACCCAAACCATTTATCCTCTTTTTCTTACAGAGTATGAAGATTATGCATCGTCATATGCATACATGGGAATATTTGGGAAAATCTCTATTTTAAATCCCAGCATTAAATTACAACTTGCATGAACGGGACTGTTTAACCCGTGTTTTGGCCATGTCGGCCCTTATACTTTATTTCCGCTGCACAACTTATATTTCCGCTGCAACTCTGATGTATTATTTTTAAATTATATATGAATGGGCTGTTGGAATGTTTTAAATTCTAAAAAACCATAGCCTTGCATCTCTTTAGTGAGCTCGGAGAAACCGTGTCTTGCTAGGGAGGTGTGGCGGTGGCATCCCGGCCTGGGTTACCAAAACCGGGGTGTTACAGTCACTCCCACTACCAAAATGGGAGAAGACACCAGAACCAGGAAGTCTCGACCATAGAGTAATGATGAAAGAAATAGAAAAACTAAACAAACAAAACAAAATTAGAATTCTAATAGACAAAGTAGAAAAATTAAAAAAGATAAATGAAGAACTAAAGGAAGAAAAATTAGAAAGTAGAGAAGATAAAGAAGAAACAGAATGAATACAAGTATAGAAGACTTAATAAATGAATTAAGTAGTGATTTAGAACGACTAAATTTAGAACCAATATATACAGGAACATTTTCAGAAACAGAATTAGAAACTAATGAAAGTGATTTGGAAGAACAACATAAAGTCTTTATGAATAATCATAGATTATATTTACCATCATCAGAAGTAGTTGGAGAAACTAGCACTACCTTGCCAAGAGAAGGTGTAACAGGAACTATACCAATGGAAGTAGATCAAACTACAAATAGACAAAATATAGACAATTATCAAAGTAAATTACAAAATTTACCTTCAAGAAATTTCCCAATAAGAAAAACAACCTCTAAAAAAGAAATTTGGAAATACAATGAAGATTTTGAGTTAAAAGAAACAAGAATAGGAAATGTGAGACCAGGAGACACAATATTCCTAAACCTGGATTGTCTTAAACAGCCAAGTCTAGAACTAGAAAAATGGAAACAGATAATAAGAATACATTTAATGTCAGAAGAAAGTACGTCAAGAGCAAAAACATTAAAAATATGGAATTTAGTCCAAGGAAATGTGGCACAATTCCTTGCAGGAATTTCCTCAAATACAAAACAAACTTATATGAATACAATTACTCAAGGATTTGGACAAGATGTAAACACAGGAATAGAGGAATTTATCAATATCATACAAGAAGAATTTCTAGGAGTACAAAGCTTAGATAATAATGCTATAATAGAAGAACGAGATCAAGCGTTACTAAGATTAAATAAAATAAGACTAAGAGATTTATGCTTTTTTGATCAATTCTCTGAACAATTTAAAAGTTACTATTATACAGCTTATACAAGCTCACAAAATAATGAACACACCATGAACTCTATATTTTCAAAACTACCATCACCATGGGATGAATATATGTGGAAAACATGGATTCAAAATATAAATGACTATCCGAATAATTTAGGAAGCCGAATAAGATTAATAAGACAGGTAATAACTGAGTTATGTTACCAAAGAAAAATATTAGATCACACTAAAATATATAATAAAGCTGCTGATTTATGCTGTCAAGAAAATGCAGAAAATTTTGAATGGGGAAAAAATAAACCATATAGAAAAAATAAGAGATTTAAAAAATTTAAACCAATAAAAAGAAAATTTAAGAAAGGAAAAAGATTTAAAATCTTTAATAAGAAAAAATTCTTTAAGCCAAAATTTGGAAGAAAATATTATAAAAGAAGAAATGACAAAAGACAAAATAAAAAGAATCCAACCACATGTAAATGTTATAACTGTGGAGAAATAGGACACTTTGCAAGTGATTGTACAAGACCAAAGAAAAAACAAGTAAGATTTATGGAATATGATATTATAGATGAACAAATATTCAAAGAAATAGAATCAGATCTAGAAAGTATAAGTGAACCAGAATCAGGAGAGGAGATATATGAAGTAAAATTCTCTGAAATAGAAAATGAATAAAGATAAAGAAATAATCACAGAAGAACAAGAGGAAACAAAAGAAATAGAATATGTAGAACAATATGAAGGACAAAGAGGATATGCAATAAAAGCTATCTTAAGTCCAGAACAAATTAATAAAATATAAGGATTAGATCTAAAACATGGATTCAAGCATACAAATTTTAATATACTATCAAGAACATTCTCAAGAAATAATATAGTAATTCATGAATATCATGAACTAGAAAAAACAGTAGATGTATGTAACACTAATACTACTCTAAAACTGCACCTTTTAACAAAAGATATAATAAATAAAGGGCTAGAAAAATTAAGTAGAAAGAAAACAGAGAAAATACAATACGTACATTTAGCAGGAGTAAAGATTCTAATAAAATCTTTATTTAGAAGTGGAACAGACTTACCAGTAACAATAAGCCTACATGATTCAAGATTATTAAATCCACAAGACTCACACTTAGGAACTATTAATGGAAACCTGATTTACCAAAAACTACTATTTACATGTTACCCAAACTATTGTGTATCTTTACAAGATCAAAATATAGACGAAACATTAACCCTATATATAAAAGTACATAGGAATGATGTAATGAAAAATGAAAGTAAAATATTTAAAGTACATTATAGTGCTTTTTATAGCTACCTAAATAGCAATAGACTAAAACCTTATGATGATAAAAAGACAATAGAAATACACGAAGCATGTAGAGACACAATAGCAGATCTAATATTACCAGAATTGAATAATCCGACGTTACAAGATGATTGGATAATTGATCTTGCAGACAAGAAAAATACAATAGAAATTGGAAAACCATTAGAAAATAGGAGACCACAATTATCCTATGTAGGAAGAACAATGAGTAGCAGAAAAAGTATAGATTATAGCCCGAGAACAAACCTAATACTTGATCAACCAAGACATAGTATTGATATCCCATACGAAAAGAGTAAACAAAAAGCCCAAACATGGAGAATTAATATAGAATATTATAATGGCACAAACTGGATAAAAGGACCAAATATATTAGTAGACACTGGAGCTGGTAAGAATCATATAGGAAAAACTTGTATAAATGGATTAACAAAGCATATAGGAACAGAATATAGATATACTACTTTTGAAGGAGAAGTAAAAAGAGTAAATGAAATAGTAATAGTACCAATAAAACTAGGTACAGACTTAATAGAAGAAGTAAAATGTTATATAGCAGAAGAAGAAGGAACATCTAGTAGCACCTATCATCTCTTGTTAGGCAATGAGTTTTTAGACTCATTAAACAAATATACGATAACAGGAGAAATTTTTAGTGGAAAAACAAAAAATGGAAAAGCTTTCGTAATAGGAAAAGCATATATATGAAAGAAATTAGATTTCCAACAACAGTATACCTAGAGTTAACTATACTACAAACAAATATAACAGCATGTGCTATACTAGATACAGGAGCAGAAATCACATTAATACAAGAACATTTAATAAAAGAATGGGAAGTAAATAAAAGACCAATAGAAGTACATGGAGCTACTGGACACAGTCTAATTATTAATAAAATAGCTAAAGATGTTCAAATAATTTTAGGTAATAAAATATTTACAATACAAGAAGTATATGTTAGCCCAGTAAAAACAATTGATATATTATTAGGGACAGGTTTTACAAGTTTATTTCAAAGCTTTAGAGTAGATAGATATAATATTCAACTTAGATCAGCATGTAACCACTATATTACTATTCTGAGAATAAGGAAACCATACAGAGTGCTTCAGAAACGTGGTGAAAAAGGAGAAATTATCAAACAACCAATTACTTATTACATTAAATTTAAAATTCAAAAAATTAAAAAACAAGTGCTAATTCAAAAGCCGGAAGATTTTGATAAATATGAACTTCATGAGACAATAAAATACATCTCTGAAAACTATGGAGAAAATCCAATTGAAAAATGGAATCTTAATAAAATATATGCAGAATTAAAAATGAAAAACGACGACATAATAATAAGAACTCAACCTATGATGCATAATCAAGAAGATATTGAAGAACTTCGAAAACAAATAAATGAATTGTTAGAATTAGATCTTATTCAAGAATCTATAGCAGAACATAATAGTCAGGCTTTCTTGGTTAGAAATCGTAGTGAACAAATAAGAAAGAAACCAAGGTTAGTAATAAACTATAAGGAACTAAACAAAAACATGATATTTGATGGATACTTTCTACCTAACAAAGAAAATCTAATAGGATTAGCCAGAGGTAGAACTATCTATTCAAAATTTGATTGTAAAAATGGATTTTGGCAAATTAAAATGCATCCAGATAGTATAAAATATACAGCCTTTAGTACACCACAAGGACACTATGAATGGAAAGTTATGCCGTTTGGAATAAAAAATGGACCACAAATATTTCAAAGAAAAATTGATAAAACATTTAAAAAATTTAGTAACTTTATATTTGTATACGTAGATGATATACTAATAGCCTCAAACACTATAGAAGAACATAAAAAACATTTAGATATATTTGCAAAACTTTGTAAAGATCGTGGATTAATCTTATCAGAAAAGAAAGCAGAAATATTCAAAAATGAAATAGAATTTTTGGGTCTAATATTAAACAAACTTGGAATTAAAATGCAACCACACATAAGTACAAAACTTGTTAAAATGCCTGATGAACTTAGGAATAAATTAAACATACAAAGATTTCTTGGAATTCTAAATTATGCAGAAGGATTTATATCAAATTTAGCAAAAAAGACAAATGATCTAAGAAAGTTGATCAGAAAAAATAATAAAATAGGATGGAATGATCAACATACTGAAATTGTTAAACAATTAAAAAAGAATGCTCCAAATTACCACCGTTAAGATTACCTGACGAAAAAGATAATTTAATAGTACAAACCGATAGCTCAGACTACCATTGGGCAGGATTATTAAAAACCGATACTGGTGAAATTTGTACATATGCATCAGGAACATTACAAGGAGCAGCCATAAACTATAGTACAAATGAAAAAGAATTACTTGCAGTGATTAAATCAATAGATAAATTTTCATTTTGGTTATTAAGTAGAAAGTTTAAAGTATTAACTGACAATACACAAGTAAAACCTTTAATTTATAATAAAGTTCCAAATAAACCCCAATATAGAAGAATAATAAGATATCAGACTTTTTTGTCAATGTACGACTTTACTGTTGAATATATTAAAGGGACTGAAAATTATCTAGCTGATTTTTTGAGCAGGAACCCTGAATATGGAGAACAATGAACAATTGGATGATGCTGGTCTGACTGACCACATTTACAATGAAATAGATCGACTACAAAAACTACTCCAGTCGACTATGGACAGACAACTAAAACTACAACAATTGATTGTTGGGAGTTTTATGGACGAACATAAGACTATCAATGACGATATATATGAATGTAACAAATGTTTGCAGGGATTACTAACTACTATGGAAGAATACTTTTACACCCCTGAAGAACTAAATACTGGTGTTTCAAACCAGGAAGGGAAAGCTAATCCTGTTCCACAAGAGGACAAACAAGCAAAACAATCTGGGGATGCAAGACCTTCGACCTCGTCGAAAAACATTGCAGAAACTAAGAAGTATTTTTGCGACAATATTCCTCAACCAACACCCATTAGCCCTGAAACAAGAAACTTTTTAGCAGAATACCATACCCTGAGCAGCTACATATACTCTTTACCCAGACAAGAAACATCATTTTACACAGAATTCACTAAATCCTTACATCCACAAGTAACTATTTTACCAGGCTGCGACCCAAACTTTGTTTCGAACTGTTTCAAATTCGGCTTTATCAGAACTATTTTCCTGTCCCCTTTACGAACCGAAATATCCAAATTACCTGTATTAATTGAAGCCCTAAACATAAGACCAAAAACCCAGAAACTGAAAGTATTTTCTATCAGTCCAGAAGTCAAACACTCTTCCTACCATCTTGCTATTGCAGAAGAAATCACTAAACCAGAAAGTTATCCTCAAGACTATGGAACCCCCAAAACAGAAATCTTCAATGACAAATACATCCACTTCAAAAGAGCAATGGGAATACGTGTTGTCCATGAACAGATGAAAAGACTATACAACCAAGGAGCAGGAATCTTTTTTGGAAATGAAGAAATCGTAGTGATTGAACAATTGAACACTCTAGGATTCAGATCAGGAAACTTAGCAGGACTAATTCAGAAATTTGACACATACAATTTTGAATGCTCAGAAGAAGTCAAGAGTATCTAGAAGAAAGCTGTAGAAAAATCCACCACAAGTCTAAAGACAAGAACATTTCTTCGGAAAGAGACAACGAAGTGAGGTAAGCAGTGACGACAAAGAGGAACAATGTAGCACTAAGAAGAGAATAATGCAGCAAGACGTATGCCATGACGAATGTACACAAACAAACAAAGAAGAAAGATAATAAACAAGTGAATTATTGAAGACAATAATGCATAGCCACCGGATGAATTATTACAAGAAGACAGCTTAAAGTGCATGATTAAAGAAGAAAGTGACAGCCACCAAACATCAATAATGGAGAAGAAAAGAAGGGAGAAGATGATGCCACGTACCTCAATTCAGGACCATTAGATCTTCAGAACTCCATCTATAAAAGGAGGCAATGCTTATGAAGAAGGCAGAAGTGAAGATACCTATCATAGTATTCTTTCTCTTGCATTTCTTTGTAATCTTTAGTTCTCTCTGTGTGATGTAAAACTATGAGTGATTTTAAAAGCTTTCAATAAAAGATGATCGGCTAAGTACAATAGCCTGATCATTCCAGTAAATATCTTCGAGTATATTTTTCTAAAGTCTACCAAAATTCTGAATATATGTGAGTGAGTGAAACATATGTTGAGAGTCATGTCATCGATACAGTGATTTCCGAGAGGTCATGCATACCGGAGTAAGGCAGGAGGCCTGAAAGAAGGATAGCAGACGAGGAAAGAAGGTTACTCGTTGAAGGACTTGATCAGAAGTTTCAACCACAAAGCTTATACTACGGAAGCGAGGTAGACCCTGAAATTTTACTTTGAATGATAAATACTGTGAATGATCATGGCATATATTTCAATTATTTACGTTCTCTACAAAAGATCATTAAATAGAATCCATAACATAATATTTTGATATTGTAAGAACAAACACAACAGAATATTTACTACAATACAAGTCTTTCACTTTTCATATACTAAATTGTTCGATAAAAATAAACAATACGCAGAACCACTAGATAAGAAGGATAAAAATATTTAATAATAATAATAATAAATAATTAATTAAATAATAAATAATAATAATAAATTAATTAATAATAATCAGTAAATTAAATATAAATAAATAAATAAATAATAAAATTAAGGATATTTTAATATTTCCCATCAATCATTTTAGAACAAGTTAATCTTTAAATGTTAATTAAGTTTCAAAGTTTTGGGGTCCCTATCTCTACACTTATGAAAAGGAGGTCTTTGACCCTAATATCATGTTTCAAGAGGTCCCTCTCCCAAACTACCCCTACATTTTATTCATATATAAATATAATAAACGTAATTTAAAGGAGGAAACTTTGCCAATCTCAAAGGCCATAATTCGTTTATATTTATGGGCCCAATATTATTTGGACTCAATAATAAAAATATTTTGGAGCCCTAAGATTATCTGAATAACTTATGTTTATAAACAAAAAAAAAATGCATAAACAACTTCAACTTGTATTCATTAGTTCATAGACTATAACAAATGCTCCTAATAATTTGTTCAAACACTAATTTATTTAATAAATTTGAACTAAAATATGTTTATTTACCACCCCTTTAATTAATGGGGATGAGGGTTCGAATCTCCACTCGGGCCCCTATCCTTCCCCTTTGTTCCCTTAATTTGTGTGGTCTGGACTCTCATCACTATTTTCTCAGGCTTTTAATTGCTCCTCAAAAAACAAAATACTACTATAATAAAGCAATATTAACAAGCTCATAATGTTCAATTACAAATAATCTCCATGTCCCGACTAAAATGTCATACTTATTATATTTAGATGTCCCATCATAAATATCTTGTTTTTATAAATAGAAATAATTTTCTATAATTATGTGGATCTCATAATATACTCACAAATCAACTCCACCTTAATTCTCGTATTCAACAGACGTTTTAAATTGGACGGGCTGATTAGTTGGTTGGGTAATCGAAAGTGAGAGATGCAACGGGGCCCAGTGTTCGGGCCCAGTAAACCAGTGGGTTATGATAATTGTTTTAAACGGTGGGATTTGAATTAAGGCGATCCAAGTCCAAGGTCTCAGAATGCATTCGAATTCGATACTCTTTTTCGCTCCACTTCATTTCAAATTGCCAACGTATACTTCCTCGTCTTCCATTCAAATGCTGAATTTACTTATTTTAAAAACAGTACTACTACCTCCGTTTCAAAAAGATGACGTTTTATGACAAATTTTTACTACCAAGTAGTGTAATAATTATTGTCTCATTTTTCATTTTTTCCCTCCTCTTCCTCTATGCACACAAATCAAGAAAATGTAAAGTTGGAATGAAGAGAGAATGAGTAATATTTATGAAATTAAGAGGATAATATTGGAAAAATATGATATAAATATGGAAAATGACAACTATTTTGGAAACTTCTTGAAATTATTCAAAATTGGTTTTCTCTCTCTGTCTCTTTCTCTCTCGCCTCCGGCCGTTCCTCCGGACGACCCTACTGCCCTCCCTCCGCCACCTTTCAGCTTCAAAGGTAATGCTCGACCTTCATTCCGCGATATGGTGCTAGACAGTAAGCCAGCCCTTCCGGCTCCGTTGCGTCTAGACCCCATTGCCGACGACCTCGTCACACTAGACTTTATCGACGGAGACCGGCTAAAGCCTCGGATCACCATTGCTCCCCAAGTTAGGGAGAGACTTTGTAAACCTTGGGAGGACTCGCTTATAGTTTCTCTCCTTGGTAAAAGGATAGGATATCTTGCTCTTCATGACCGCCTCAGCCACATTTGGAGTCTTAAGGGATCATTTGAGCTGCGAGAGCTTGAAGGAGGCTTCTTCGTGGTTAAATTTGATAAGGCTGCAGACAGAACAAAGGTCTTGAATGATGGACCCTGGATGATCCACGATAGCTACTTGTTGATATCTCCTTGGAAGCCTCGGTTTTCAGCCTCGGAGGAAGCTCCCCGGAAAACGGTCGTCTGGGCCAGATTCCCGGGCCTTTACCTGGAGATGTTTGATGAGTATATTGTCACCAGACTGGCCTCTGCGTTGGGTACCCCTGTGAAGGTGGACGACATGACCAAACACGTTCGCCGGAGTAAATTTGCAAGGGTATGTGTCGAAGTTGATCTCAGCCGCCCCCTAGTCACTAGTATCCTTGTTGATGATGAATGGCAAAGGGTATCATATGAAGGCTTACATCTACTTTGTACAGCCTGCCAAAAATATGGCCACTCTACCAATAGTTGCACAGAGAGACCTCCTCCGGTGCCGGTGGCGGACGGTAACGTTCCTCCTGTCCAAGAGGGAGAGAAACCTGTGGGGGACAGTCCACATGCTGCTAGAAGAGACAAAAAGGACAAAGCTGTGTTGGAGGATGAGCCATTGACTTTCACTAAAGGGAATGGGTCTGAGGTGAGAGATGGGAAACCTGTGGCAGCTAAGCCAATTAAGGAAATAATCATAGCTGACAAGGGGGCCTCGCCTGTTGAGGAGGCGCCTATCACTAATATGGAAGGTGTGGAAAGTTGCAATGAGGACCAGTCCTCAGTTGACATTCCCCAACAACCCCTTAGTGGGGAATGGATCAAAGTCACTAGGAAAAAGCCCACTGCCGCACAAAAGGCCAAAGTGACTGAACAAAAGGCCAAGAACTCTATAGGGGGGTCTTCTCTACAGCCTCTTAAGAGCAGGCCTAAATCCCTAGTGGGGGGGTCGGGACCTTTGAAACAAATCACCAACAACTTGCTGAATCGAAGCATCACTCGATCAGCCTCCAAAGGCAGCCCATCGAAAGGGAAGACTAGCATGAAGATGATAGAGAATAAAGGAGGGGATCGAGCAATGGCCAAGCGAGCCAGGCCCTCTGAAAGTGTGGAGGAACGAAACCCCCATCCTACAGACTCTAAGGAGGAGGCCCTGCATCCCTCTTCTTCTGAGATAGGAAAGAAGGAAGGCACCACCGTATGTGATCACGAAATGAATGAGGCTCCTGATGGAGCTGGGAACCCAAAACTGCAATCTCTTGGTTCCCAATGATTGAGTTCCATAATGTATCAATCCTTGCATGGAATATACGTGGTGCCATGCATAGGAACACACAACGCCACATCGCCGATGTCCTTAAGTCAAACAAACCCTCTGTCCTTATTATCATGGAACCGCAGGGATTGTTTGAGAAACTTAGGGTTTTCTTCTATCGTTTGGATTATGAGGTTCTTCATATATGTGAATGTACAGGGAGAGCAGGAGGTATTTGGGCTCTCCGGAGAATTGGCAGTCCTTTCCAATTCACTCTCGTGTTGGAACAGCGTCGCCTATTGACCTTCCAAATAAAGGGGGCTTCCTCCTCGTGGCACTTCACGGCAGTGTATGCCAGCCCCAAAGCTACTGATCGGATAAGGGATTGGGATGACATGCGGATTATTAGCGCTAGCATTAATGGCCCGTGGCTAGCTCTGGGTGATTGGAACGATATCATCTCCGACTCGGAATCTATGGGTATGGCCCCTTCACCGCTCAACAGCGATCGCTTTAGAACCATGTTGGAGGATTGTGGTTTGAGCACTATTCAGACTGTTGGTGACCTGTTCACCTGGCAGAAGAATACGACCGGAGGCCCTTTGGCGAGAAAAAGGCTCGATCGTGCGGTGGCGAATGCCGAATGGATCTCCTGCTTCCCGGGGGGGATTGCTGAGATTATGCCTCGAAGAGTCTCCGATCATAATGGAGTCATGCTTAGGTGCGGGCCTAAGGATCATTCCCGAGGGTTGAAACCTTTTAGGTGGGAGTTCGCATGGGCATCCCACCCCATGTACGATAATGTTGTCAATACTGCCTGGTCTGGTAGTGGCCCCTGCCTTGACCTCCAGTTGGAGCAGGTTAAAGAAGCCTCTCTCCTGTTTAATACTACAACTTTTGGTAACATCTATAACAGGAAAATGAGGATTTTAAGAAGATTGGAAGGCATTCGTAGGTGCCAATCAAGGGTGGATTCAGCCCGTTTATCCATTCTTGAAGGGACACTCCGCCACGAGCTTGACTTGGTACTCCAACAGGAGGAAACTATGTGGTACCAAAAGTCTAGAGATAAATGGATAAGTATGGGCGACAGAAACACTAGATACTTCCACACCCAAGCTCTTATACATCGGCAGCGGTCTCGCATTTTTGGCTTGGAAATTGATGGGGTTTGGAATGCAGATGAGATGAGTGCCAGGAACCATGCTCGTACACACTTCGGATGGGTACTAGGACAGCCTACTCCTATCCCCACTCCGTTGGCCGATCCTCTTAGCCGCCTGCCCCCATGCACGTTGGTGGAAGGATTGGAGAATGAGGTGAGTCTTGAGGAAGTGTCCAAAGCTGTTCATGAGATGAGAAGTTTTTCAGCGCCGGGACCCGACGGATTCCCTCCTATTTTCTACAAAACTTACTGGCATCTGGTAGGAGGTGCTATTTGGGAGTTTGTTAAACGGGCAATCAAGGAGGGGTCGTTCCGGAAAGAGATTGCGGCCACCATGATCTGCTTGATCCCCAAAGTGGAGGTTCCGCGAACCATTAAGCATTTCCGGCCGATTAGCCTTTGTAATACTTGCTACAAAATTATTACCAAGGTCTTTGTCAATCGGTTACGTCCCATTCTTCAATCCTATGTCGGACCTTTCCAATCCGCATTTCTCCCGGGGAGGGGCACAGCGGGAAATGCTATCATCTTGCAAGAAGTCGTGAGCACCTTTAATGACAGTAACAGACGCAGCAAAGACTTCCTCCTCAAGATAGACTTGGAGAAAGCCTACGACAATGTATCTTGGGACTTCTTGGAAGGTTGCCTTGGGGAAATGGCGCTGCCTACGTCCATCATTCGGATCATCATGTATTGCGTCCGCTCTCCGGTCTACTCTCTTTTATGGAATGGATCAGCTTTGGAGCCTTTCTCCCCCGCCAGAGGGCTTAGACAAGGGGATCCAATCTCCCCCTACTTATTTATTGTGATCATGGAGAAACTCTCCCGGACGATCTCTCTTAAAGTCCAGCAAGGAGAATGGCAGCCTATCGTCTTGGCCAGGGACACCCCCCCGCTGTCTCACCTTCTTTTTGCAGATGATCTACTACTCTTTTCTAAGGCCACAGAGGATAGCACCAATTGTATTGCTGCGGTATTGACAGCATTTGCTCAAAGTTCAGGGTTGCGGATCAACGCCGGGAAGTCTCACGCTCTTGCATCTGCCGCGGTCTCACCAGACTTGAGGGATAATATTACTGCTATCCTTAATATTTCCTTCACTTCTGACCTTGGCCGCTACCTTGGTTTTCCACTCTTCAATGGTCTTGTTCAACAGAGGCATTTCGATTTTCTCATTGACAAATTGAAGGCCCGCTTAGGTACTTGGAAGCGCTGCCTCTTAAACAAGGCAGGGCGTATTACTCTTGCTAGAGCTGTTCTCTCGGCAATCCCCTCTTACATTATGCAAACATGTTGGCTCCCCTCAAGTGTTTGTGATAAGGTGGATAGGCAAGTCAGGGAATTCATCTGGAAAGCCAGTGATGGTCGAGGGCTCCCCCTTGTGAGCTGGGACAAATTGGCAAGACCGAGAGCTATGGGAGGTCTTGGCATTAGAAAATGTCGGGATATGAATATGGCTTTACTGGGCAAGCCTTTTGCTGATATTGTTCTTGGTAATGACAAACCTTGGTCCCAATTGCTTAGTCACAAATATGGTTGTACAATGGGTGATTTCAGGCCCAGGCCGAAGGCATCCCCCATGTATCGTGCGTTGCTCCAAGTTGAAAAGTTATTCTCTCCATGCTTCCGTGTGAGGGTTGGTAGTGGGAATAGCAGTTTATGGTTTTCATCTTGGCTTCGGAATGGTCCTATTGGACCTCGCCTCCCGTTTATCCATATCTCGGACTCGGCACATCGGATTAAGGATGTCTTCCAGAATGGACAATGGTGGTGGCAGGGCTTGATGACCATGGTGCCAGAACACATTAAGGAGGAAGCTCGTGAGTTCGGTCCCCTTGTTCTTCATGAGGAGGCTGTTGATTGTAAATGTTGGATGGGTACGGGGTCTGGTATCTACTCTGTACGGTCAGGTTATGATTGGATTCTTCAGCAAAGAGATATCATGGGAGATCGTCTGAAATCTTGGGTATGGAAAATCCCAGCCCCAGAGAAGGTTAGGGTGCTTATCTGGCTAATATCTCATCGATCGCTGCCAACTAATGCTCTTCGCCACGCTAGGAAAATTGCTCCATCGCCAGCATGCACCATCTGTGGGGCTGCGATGGAAGATTCTATGCATGTATTCTTTAAATGCCCCTGGGCGGCAGCTGCTTGGGAGCTTATCGGGGGGAATCCTTTGCCTAATAGTGCTGACTTTAATATGGAGGAGAATGCCCAACTTCTTCGGCTGAGCAAAAAGATGACCGGACTGAGATGGGCCTTGATATGGTGCATTTGGCTCGGGCGTAATGGCGCTTGCTTCAGGGGGGAGGCTGTCTCCATTGAGGCCACTGTCCACAAAGCTCGGTATCTGGGAGCTGCCTTCGAAAGGAGTTGTAGCCGCCTTACCAGACACCGAGACAGCCGGCTCGTTATCTGGAATCCACACCACTCCAATGGTTGGGTCTTGCATGTCGACGGGAGCTCTTTTGGGAACCCGGGGGCGGCCGGTTATGGGGGTGTCCTCCGCACGAGTGATGGAGTTTGGTTGGAGGGTTTTTCGGGGTCTATCGGCTTTGCCTCTAACCTTATAGCGGAATTACACGGCATTTGGCACGGGCTAAAGAGGCTCCAGGCACTTGGAGCGGTACACGTTTGTTGCTACTCGGACTCGCTGGAAGCTTTGAGGCTCATCCATAAAAAGGTAGAGCAGGAGCATCCTTTATTCCCACTGCTCATAAGCATCTCGGACATCTTGAAGAGCCATCCGGGTTTCCGATGGCACCACATTTTAAGGGAGGGTAACTTCGTCGCCGATGGATTGGCTAAGATGGGAGCTCGGTCGGAGGAGTTCTACACGACATGGGCTTTTCCCCCGGACGGAGTCACGTCTGCCCTGGCGGCTGACTATGCAGGGACTTGGTTCCCTCGCCTTTGATTTTACTGCTTTATTTCTTCCTCCCATCCCCTATGCTGTATTTTGTATTTCTTCTCTTTAGCCGACGTCCTCGTGCGTCCTTAATCCAAAAAAAAACTATTTTGGAACACTTTTTTATTTCTAAAGAGACAATTAAAAAAGAACGGAGGAAGTAATAATTTATGCTTTGGAAACGACACAAACACTGCCTACCATGCGAATTACGACCATGTTTTCTCTGTCCATTCTTATGCGCACTCCTACAGTTCTGCAGCACATGTTCCGTCTTTATTTGTGTATACAGGAGTAGTATTTTGGATTGATTACTCCTAGTCGAAGTAAATAAGAATACATAGTACTCCGTTTTCAAAAAATTAAAACGGACCCACAATGCACGCAGTTCAATGCACATTTTAAATTATTAATAATTTAAATTCGCTAAAAGTAAAAATTCTAAAAGTTCGATACTTAAAAACTACTCAACGAGACGAATCTAACAAGATTCCACTTGGCTATATTTTAATTTGTATAACTATAATAAAACTTTAAGTCACGTGTGTGAATAGTGTCAAATTTCCAAACGTTTCAACTATTTTGGAACGGAGTGAGTATTTAGTAAGATACTTTTAGGCCTTAGATGATAAATTTTGATGACACCATTTTGTAAAGTTGTGCCTTTAAATTAGAGAACAATAATGAACAAAAATTTTTTATTATTATTATTATTATTATTATTATTATTATTATTATTATTATTATTATTATTATTAATCTACTGTTAATTACAAGAAGTAGAAAATATACCAACTAGGAACTACGACTAAGTTAGGCTAAATTAAACTTAGAACTAAAATAAAATAAAATTTCCCGGAGTGTTGATGAGTGATGACGTTCCTCTTTGTTGCTTTTTATATTTATAAGCGAACTTGACAACGCTCTGTTTACTTGTCATCCCACATTCAGAAAATTGTTAGACACTCTGTTGACCCAATTATCTTCCGGGCTTCCTCTACGCTATGCTAACCGACCAAATCTCCATTTCTACACTCATGCTCCCACTTGGTCGACCAGGTGTTCTCAGTGACCTGGTTGTTCATTTGTCTTTCATTCGGTTGGCCGACTCCCTCTTGGACTTCCAATGTTGCTACTTGGGCTTGCCAATTAAACCCTCCCCAACCGACTATAACCGTATTTTTTTTATGTTTTTTGTGTCATGGTCGATCTAAGGACTCATCTGAACTAAGTTGATCTCTTTTTTTCTCTCCATCGATCAATTTATGAACAGATCTTCATTTTTATTCTCCAAACCATCCTACATTTCGGCCATTCCTCTCCCGAGGTGATATTTTTTGGTTCTCTATCGGTCAATACTCTGCTGGGGTCCAATATTTTTATTTTTTGTTTTTATCAATGTTTATCAGTACCCTAATGAGATCCAATATTTTGTTTTATTTTATTTTTATCAATGTTGGCCAATACCCTGTTGCCGTCTAAAAAATTCATTTTTTTTCCAGTCAATCCATTTTTTTTTCATGTGGACATGAATTATGATATAAAAAAAAATACACTGTCATCAATTGGTAAAATTAATATTTAGTTGATTATAAAAAATATTTATTTATTTGATGCAATAAAAATAATGTACAAGCTCGTAATTATCGCTCAGTATATATTCCTTCGTAACAAAGCCAAAACATGACATTATTGCTTAGTATATACTCCCTCCGATTCGTATTCTAATTTACGCTTTTCTATAGTTTTTTTTTGGCTGAGCTTTTTTATAGTTGATATTGTTAATTGAAAAAAACTTTAGTTAAACATTTTAGCGTAATTATATAAGAAAAAATACAGTCAATTGAAATGTTGTTTAATAACGTAATTTTAAAATATTAAACTTTCATATTTTTTCACTTATATAATTTGATGTATTAATAGTTAAAAATATATGTTCAATTACATTAAAAAATGTGCAAATATTACAATAAAAAGTGGTATAAAAGTTTGAACCCAATTAAGACATTTGATCATAAAATTCACCTTCCATTACCGTGTGATAATTAATTGACGTACATTATAGTAACAATTAACACAATAATTAATACATAATGTACAAGTATTATTTAGTGCTTGCATATAATAAATGATGAGGTATATCGTACATTACTCCCTCCGTTCCATAATAGTAGTGTTTTCAGAGATGAAAAAGTGTTGCACAATAGTTGCATTTTCAGGTAGTTTTAGATAGTTCTGTTATATTTTTACTATATTGCCATTTACTTTACATAAATGTTATTTCTTGATATTTATTATGAAATGGTTTATTTGAAGGGAAAAATTGAATTTTGTGAGTTAATTAATGCATATCTTGATTATTGAAATTGAGCTGAAATAGACAACTAAAACGCAGCGGTGAGTTCAGAATTTTTTATTAGTGGTAGCACAAAAGTGATGATATCTATGTTGAAATTAATGATGGTAGTCAAAATAAAAAGACTATTTTTTCGGTAAACAATGCCTCAACGGCTGCTAAAAGAAAAGAAAAAGAAAATAAGAAAAAACCAATAAAGAACTAAAAAATACAAAACCACGGCCACTAGACAGCCCTCATAACGCCACTTCCGGAGATGTCGTCGTGAATCAACTGGATCACCCTGTCCGGAGGGTACGCCCACGTGGTGAACGAGTGCTCCTCGCTGCACGCCCACTTAACCAGAGCGTCCGTGTAATACCCGGGATTTTAGCGGCGTCCGAAGGAATAAAATTATTTCTTAATCCGATCAAGGTCGAAATATCTCCGAGAAGAAGAAAATAATTTATCGCAATAAATTATTGCTCAGAAATGAAACGCCGATAGATTTAAAAATTCAAAATGGAATAAAAACAGGGAAAGGAAGCCGAAGACATTCCATGAATCGAGTCAAAAGAAATGGAATTAAATTCAAGAAAGAAAAGAATTTTAATTCCAAGAAACTGTGAAGTCAGAAATAAGTTAACTAGATAAATTATTACACGGGATTCAAAAGACGACGAATTAGAAGCTGACGAATCCAAAACCGACGGACTTAAGATTTCGAACACGAAATCAATTTAAGTCGAAAAAGATTTAAGATAGGAATCATAGAAGAATAGAAGTCCGAAAGAGAAGAGAAAAGGCCCGACGGATCGCATGACCCAGCCCAGGCCGCAGCCCAGGCCGGAGCCGCGCGGTCTCCGCACGGTCTGGAGCCAAACCGCACCGACACCGCGGTGTGAGACAGGACAGCCTGCCATGACGCGTTTTGGCGACTTTCTTACCATATTTTCGGGGCCCAAGGTGGGAATCTTGATTTAATTCGGGGGGAGCAGATTTTGGTTGATATTATATGATCATAACACCCATTATCAGTCATCCACACCCTTGTTTCATCCCAAACTCTCCCAAAAACCAAAAACACAAGTTTTTACCTTCCAGCGACTTTCCGACAATTTTCCGGCAACCAAATCCGACCGAGGAAGTGTGTAGATCAAGGATTGCAGGCTTTGGATTGTTGGTAAGATGTAAATCAGGTTTCGTTATTGTTTTAAGATCATAACCATCATTCTAACTTACGGATCTTTACTTGCAAACACGTTCGTGGCCAAAGGAGAAGAAGAACGTGTTGCGTAGATCCGTCCGTGGCAATTTTGGACGAATCGAACGACCCTAGGACGTTCAAGAACTCACTTACTGTAAGTCAATACCTTCCATATCAATATGGGTGGTTTAAGGGCATCCAAAACATTGGATCTTAAACGAAAGGTTAAAATCGAACCTAAAAACTTCAATGTACGTGTTTTCTGAAACCCGACCAAAACTCCTTCTTCGAGTGTTCAAACCGTAAAACTCAAAACTAAGATTTTGATTCGAAGATCTTAAGATATACTGTGTAAAAATTTCAGAGATTTTCACCAAGTTTTGACACCCCAAATCGTGTCGGACATATTCTGCGTTTTTAAGGAATTTTCAGAAATTGACAGTTCACTTGACCGAACTTGATGAGCATATTTCTACTATTTCTAGTCCGAACTAATCTTTGTGATGTAAAAAAAAGTTGTAGGTAATCATGTCTAGTATGTGTCCATAAAATTTCAGAATTTTGGAGTCCATTTGATGAGTCGAAAAATCGGATTTTGAAACTGTGACGAACCTGAATCCTGAAAGCTTGTTGTTTGTGTAGAAAACTGGATTTTTGACATGCTTCCCTTCTTATTTCCGTAAAACTCGAAGCATGAAAGTTGTTCGTTGAGATGTTTTTGAGATACTGTGAAAATTTCAGATCAATCGCCATTGTATTGAATTTTTAAACTGAAAAGGCGCAAACTGTGACATCAAATGGTTTTAAACTTGTGAGATCTTGAAATTTCTAAACAAACGATCGAAATCTTGTTATATCTTTGAAAATCCCGTTACACTAAAGTTGAAATAATATCGGTTACATTGATTAAATAAAATTAGGGAGTGAGTACTCTGCAGGGTGCCCTCCGAACTATTCACTTCGTGCCTTTATGGACGATGGTGACCCCGCGCAAAATATGAGAACTATTGCCAAAACGGAATCTTTTTTTGGGCCTACCCTCTCGGGTGTATCCGTATGGGTTACCCGAGGCTCGACGGAGTGGTACTGGGTATGGCGGATAGGCTGCGGCCGCCGGACTACCGGCTAAATGAAAAATAACGAAATTGGCTGAGGCCGCCGGATTACCGGCTAATGACACTTACGAAATTGGCTGCGGCTGCCGGATTGCCGGCTAAATTAAATATTGTTGAGATGGTGGTGTAACAGGGGAAAATTAAAAAGCTTAGATTTTTATTTATTTATTCATGTCATTATTCACTCTTTTAATTCATGTTTAAATTAATGGCCCATGCTTAGGTTATTATTATTTATGAAATTTAAATGTGTCTTTAAAGTATGCGAATTAAATTCTTATTTTTTTTATTGGCAAATAAAATGTTTTGTATGCATGATTAGAAGTATAATCCTAATTATTAAAATTAAAACCCCTTTATTGCTATGCTAGGATTGACTTACTCAGTATTTTATAATACTGATAAAAACCGTTGTTTATCTTTCTATTACAGAGTACGGAGCATGATTATGCATTGAGGGATCATTTTGGACATTTAGTTAATTATTTTACATGACTTGTATGAACGGGCCTGTTTAACCCGTGTTTTGGCCATGTCGGCCCTATATTTTGAATTCCGCTGCATAAACTTTATTTCCGCTGCAACTTATTATTATTATTATCATGTGTGGATGATATTACACTATATTATTATTTTTTTAGCAATTCCGGACTTATTTTTAAAAACTCTTTTCAATACCCATAGCCTTGCATCTCTTTAGCAAACTCGGAGAATTCGTGTCTTGCTAGAGAGGTGTGGCGGTGGCATCCCGGCCTAGGTTATCAAATCCGGAGTGTTACAGGATGGTATCAGAGCCCGGAATATTTTAAAGCTATCATTTAAAAATAAGAGCCCCGAATATTTTTAAAATCTATTATTATTATTATTTTTAAACCAGTACTCTTTAAAACCACTATTATTTTAAACTATTATTTTGAGCCCAAGTTTGGCCCAATCATTCTACTTACTATTTATTTAAAATTTTAATTTTTTTGAGCCCAAAAATTTTAGCCCAAATATTTTTCTTAGCCCAATACCTATATTTTTATTTGAGCCCAAGAATTTATTACTTTTTGCCTAATATAGTGGCCCAAACCTTTTTCCTTATTTCTAGATTATCCATGAGGATAAATTATTTCTAAAACCCATTGAGAAATAAATGCATGTATAAATTAAAAACTCATTGGGGGGATTGCATATGCATACTTGCATAAAGATTTAAATTTTTGCATCTCCTAACTTTACATTTGGCATGTTCAAACTTTAACCTACCTTGTTGACATTAGATGGCCGAACCAAACGCGAACGTGATCAACCTTATGATAAGACTGATTAACGAGTATCTTGAGTCCCAACAACATATATGTATTTAATAAAGAGATAACAATCAAACAAGGGTACCTTAAACCCTAAACCCTGAAACCCTAGACCCTGGGGTTTCGGAAAAAAAAATCCACTAATACCGCTTATTAAAAGAAAATCATTGTATAAACCCTCTATTATATTTTCCCTAAAATCTAAATCACTTGTTCTTGCAACAGAATGGCACCGAGAGGGAGACCGCGCGTCCAGCCCATTCCTCCCAATACCAAGGAAATACCTAGGCAACCCGACATGCCGATACCAAACGTGGGTGCACACTCTCAGGAAGAGCCAGCAGGCCCTATACCAAACAACATGGGTAATCGCCTACGCACTCTAGAAGAGGTTCTCATTGCGCTAGGGAACGCGCAGGTGAACCAGGGCCAAGCGGCTGCGGCACCTCCACCACAAGCTCGCATTAATTACCTAGCCATGGTGAATCCATACCACCCGCCGCACTACGCCGGCGAGGAAGACCCTGCAAAACTAGAGGAGTGGATTAGGACCTTCGACAAGTTGTTAAGCGCGATTAAGTGCCCGGAAGGGGAAAAGGTGCATGTAGCCTCATACTACTTGGGAGGTGAAGCAGACGACTGGTGGCAAGCCACCCAGGGAAAGATACGAGAGGACGATGAGCCCTATTCATGGACTGAAATGATGGAACTGCTCAGGGACCGATTTTACCCCCTGAGTACGAAGGCGGCCATGTACGAGGAGTTTTTGTCATTAAAACAAGGCGGGCAGACTGTACAAGAGTATTACACTCGATTCAAGAAGTTGGTGCACTTCGCACCAAGACTAGTACCGACAGACGTAGAGAAGACACAAAAATTCGAGATGGGGTTGAACTTGACCATACGGGAAGTGATCACTGGCGTCCATTACTCGGATCTGCAAGCAGTGTATGATCGTGCGGTGGCTGTCGCAAGGGTGCAACAACTGAAGAGGAGGATGAGTGGAGAGTCCAGCCGGGGACCTCAGGGACAAGATAAGAGGAACATGGATAGCCGATCTGCTAATAATTCTGGAGGAAACAACTTTCGAGGAGGCATGAACAGACCCCCTCAGAACAACAATAGGGGAAATGATGGGAGAACCTTTTTCCAAGGTAACCCTATACCACCATGCCCAAGATGTGAGAGACCTCACTTGACTAGGGGATGCCCCCAAAAGGGCGCATGCTACCGGTGTGGTCGACTTGGTCATCGGGTGAATGAGTGCCGCACTCGAATTGAAAACATCACCAAGCCGAAGGACTTGGTTACGGGGCCAGCACAGCCTCGTAATCAAAATGGGCGAAACGGTAACAATCAGGGGTACAGACCCCCTCAAAATCAGAATTTCAACCAAAATCAACGCCCTCCACAGAATCCAAATCAGCAACAGAATCAGAACCCGAACCGGGATCAGCAGGGCAATCAAGGACGGCCAATGGGGCGGTTGAATGTTATCAACCAAGCAGATGTGCTTATGCAGGGTGACGTGATGGCAGGTATGTTCCATGTTTTAGGTACACCCCTTAAAGTTCTGTTTGACTCAGGTGCTAGTTGTTCGATTATATCATCAAGAGTTTTACCTGAACTACATCTACCTAAGTGTGAACTGATTAATTTAGAAATTCAACTACCTTCAGAAGAAGTAGTATCATGCTCTAGACGTTATAACGGAATTCCGATAGTTATCAAGAACGTAGAATTCTTTGCAAATTTGGTAGAATTTAATTTAAGGGACTTCGACGTTATACTGGGAATGGATTGGTTGACCCGGTATAAAGCGGTGATCGAATGTCAGAAGCAGAAGATCACCCTGTCGAAAGGTAGGGGAAAGAGAGTCATCTTTTACTCTCAACCCCCTAAGAGGAGCACCAAGGTTGTTAACGCTCTCAAGCTTCATAGCTTAATGCGTAAGGGATACGCGTTGTATGCATGCTACGTTCACAACCTTGAGGCGGAAGAGAGCAAGGTTGACAACATCCCAGTGGTAAGAGAATACCCGGACGTATTTCCTGAAAACATCCCTGGTATGCCACCTGAGAGAGATCTTGAATTCACCATAGATCTCATTCTGGGAACGAAACCTGTTTCAAAGGCTCTTTACCGCATGGCGCCACTGGAAATAAAAGAGTTAAAGGAGCAACTCGAAGAGTTGTTGGAGAAAGGATACATAAGACCAAGTACGTCCCTATGGGGAGTGCCGGTCTTATTTGTTAAAAAGAAGGACGGAGGACTACGCCTTTGCATCGACTACAGAGGACTCAATCAAGTGACCATCAAGAACAAGTATCCATTACCAAGGATTGAGGACTTATTTGATCAATTGAAGGGAGCGTCGGTGTTCTCAAAGATCGACTTGCGATCCGGTTATCACCAGCTGAGGATTGCCGAGAAGGATATCCCGAAGACGGCGTTCCGAACTCGTTATGGACACTACGAGTTCACAGTATTATCATTTGGGTTAACAAATGCACCTGCAATGTTCATGAACCTCATGAACGATGTATTTAGAGAATTGTTAGATCAATGCGTCGTGGTGTTCATCGACGACATCTTGATCTACTCGAGAAACGAGGATGAACATTCCCTACATTTGCACCAAGTGTTAGGGATTTTGCGCAAGAACCAACTCTATGGAAAACTATCCAAATGCGACTTTTGGTTGAAGGAAGTAGCATTCCTTGGACACATAGTATCCGCCGCTGGAGTTTAAGTGGATCCGGCAAAAATTTTGACGGTGACGGAATGGGTATCGCCGACGAGTCCAACTGAAATACGGAGCTTCCTTGGACTAGCTGGTTATTATAGGCGATTTGTGAAGGACTTCTCAAAAATCGCACGCCCGTTGACCCAGCTGTTGAAGAATGGGGTGAAATACGACTGGACCAGTGAGTGTGAGTCCGCGTTTCAAGAACTGAAAAAGCGACTCACCACTACACCCGTATTAGCACTACCATCAGAGAATGGTAACTTCGAGGTTTACAGTGACGCTTCGAAGGAAGGTCTAGGATGCGTTTTGATGCAAGACTCGAGAGTCATTGCATATGCATCGCGTCAATTGAAACCTCATGAAGCGAACTACCCGACACACGACTTGGAGTTGGCGGCAGTCGTGTTCGCTCTGAAAATATGGAGACATTACCTCTATGGGAGAAAGTGTCGGATGTTCACTGACCACAAAAGCCTCAAATACATATTCACTCAAAAGGAGTTAAATCTGAGGCAACGGAGGTGGTTGGAACTAATCAAGGACTATGATCTCGAAATTTCTTACCATGAAGGGAAGGCCAACGTGGTAGCCGATGCCTTAAGCCGGAAGACCCAACATGTGGCGAATTCGTTAGTAATTCCGCCGGCATTGTATATGGACTTGGCAAGATTGAGCTTAGAGCTAGTGCATTCGGGCACTGTAAATGAAGTGGTCAACGCAATGGTAGTCGAATCGACCATATTTGACGAGATCAAACTCGTCCAACCGGGCGACACAAAGTTGGAAAGGATTAAGGAGAACATTGCCAACGGGAAGGCGATAGGATTTGCTATCCATGAGGATGGAAGCATTCGTTTCAAGGGGAGGTGGTGCGTACCACAGAAATGCGTGGAGATAAAACAAAGATTGATGGAAGAAGGGCATAACACACCTTACTCGGTTCACCCTGGAGGCGAAAAATTATATAAGGATGAGGAAGATTTACTGGTGGCCGAAGATGAAGAACGAAGTGGCAGAATTTGTAGCGAGATGCCTCACGTGCCAAAAGGTCAAAGCCGTGCGACAAAAACCCTTAGGAGTGATGCAACCATTGGAAATCCCGAGTTGGAAGTGGGATAGTATCTCGATGGATTTCATTTCGGGATTACCAAGATCACCTAGAGGGATGAATAAGATATGGGTGATTGTCGATAGGCTAACGAAGATGGCCATTTTTATCCCAATGAATGACACTTGGACCATGGACCAATTAGCAAGAGGGTATATTGACAATGTGGTACGACGACACGGGGTACCACATGACATTATCTCCGATAGAGATAGTAGATTTGTCTCTCACTTTTGGATCAAGTTACAAAAAGCTCTCGGTACGCAGATTAAAATGAGTACCGCATTCCACCCAATGACGGATGGACAAACTGAGAGAACAATCCAAACATTGGAGGACATGCTGAGAGCGTGTGTCCTATAGTTTAAGGGTAGCTGGGAAAATCATTACCCTTAATTGAATTTTCCTACAACAATAGCTACCATGCTAGCATCGGCATGGCACCATTCGAAGCATTGTATGGTCAAAAGTGCCGAAGTCCGTTGAGTTGGGAAGGGAGTGATAAGACTGTGGTAGCGGGACCACAACTCATAGAAGATATGACCCAACAAATCAAAGTGATTCAAGGAAAGATGAAAGCGGCCCAAGACCGACAGAAACGTTATGCCGATGTGAGACGGCAAGACCTAGAATTTCAAGTTGGAGATAAGGTCATGTTAAAGATATCACCGATGAAGGGGGTTATGCGTTTTGGCAAACGAAGAAAGCTAAGTCCTCGATATATATGACCTTATGAAATTCTAGAAAAAGTCGGGAATCTAGCATATCGTCTAGCCTTACCGCCACAATTGGCTCGAGTTCACAATGTGTTCCACGTATCACAATTGAAGAAGTATGTGCACGATCCGACCCATGTACTCCAACCGGAAGGAATTGAATTGGATGATGACTTGAGCTACGAGGAAGTTCCGGTACAAATACTCGATGTTAAGGAGAGAGTAACAAGGAACAAAACCGTGAGAATGGTCAAGATTCTTTGGTCGAACCATGAAAGTGAAACGGCGACATGGGAGTTAGAAGCCGACATGAAGGAGCGTTACCCGACCCTATTCCAAGACGGTGCAACCACAGTTATGGGGACATAACTGTAATCTTGGGGGGGGGGAGGATGTAACGACCCGAATATTTTGTATCCCAAATAAACAAATTCAAATTGTTTTGAACTACGTAATGACTTGATCCCTTCACAGGGTACGTAGGCAACTTGGAAATTTCAATTCTGGGTTCAGTCAAATAATAACAATCAATAACCAATCAATCAATCAATCGAGCAATAAGGCGTGCAACTTCGAAGGCGAAGTTGATTCTTAAGGGGGGTAGACTGTAATACCCGGGATTTTAGCGGCGTCCAAAGGAATAAAATTATTTCTTAATCCGATCAAGGTCGAAATATCTCCGAGAAGAAGAAAATAATTTATCGCAATAAATTATTGCTCAGAAATGAAACGCCGATAGATTTAAAAATTCAAAATGGAATAAAAAGGGGGAAAGGAAGCCGAAGACATTCCATGAATCGAGTAAAAAGAAATGGAATTAAATTCAAGAAAGAAAAGAATTTTAATTCCAAGAACCTGTGAAGTCGGAAATAATTTAACTAGATAAAATATTACACGGGAGTCAAAAGACGACGAATTAGAAGCTGTCGAATCCAAAACCGACGGACTTAAGATTTCAAACACGAAATCAATTTAAGTCGAAAAAGATTTAAGATAGGAATCATAATCCGAGAACGACCCGAAAAATCGAGCCCGAAAACGTGGAAGAATAGAAGTCCGAAAGAGATGAGAAAAGGCCCGACGGATCGCATGACCCGGCCCAGGCCACAGCCCAGGCCGGAGCCGCGCGGTCTCCGCGCGGTCTGGAGCCACACCGCGGGGTGAGACAGGACAGCCTGCCATGACGCGTTTTGGCGACTTTCTTGCCATATTTTTGGGGCCCAAGGTGGGAATCTTGATTTAATACAGGGGGAGCAGATTTTGGTTGATATTATATGATTATAACACCCCATTATCAGTCATTCACACCCTTGTTTCATCCCAAACTCTCCCAAAAACCAAAAACACAAGTTCTTACCTTCCAGTGACTTTCCGAAGATTTTCCAGCAACCAAATCCGACCGAGGAAGTGTGTAGATCAAGGATTGCAGGCTTTGGATTGTTGGTAAGATGTAAATCAGGTTTCATTATTGTTTTAAGATCATAACCATCATTCTAACTTACGGATCTTTACTTGCAAACACGTTCGTGGCCAAAGGAGAAGAAGAACGTGTTGCGTAGATCCGTCCGTAACAATTTTGGACGAATCGATCGACCCTAGGACATTCAAGAACTCACTTACTATAAGTCAATACCTTCCATATCAATATGGGTGGTTTAAGGGCGTCCGAAACATTGGATCTAAAACGAAAGGTTAAAATCGAACCTAAAAACTTCAATCTACGTGTTTTCTGAAACCCGACCAAAACTCCTTCTTCGAGTGTTCAAACCGAAAAACTCAAAACTAAAATTTTGATCCTAAGATCTTAAGCTATACTGGTAAAAATTTCAGAGATTTTCACCGAGTTTTGACACCCCAAATCGTGTCGGATATATTCTGCATTTTTAAGGAATTTTCAGAAATTGACAGTTCACTTGACCGAACTTGATGAGCATATTTCTACTATTTCTAGTCCGAACTAATCTTTGTGATGTAAACAAAAATTGTAGGTAATCATGTCTAGTATGTGTCCATAAAATTTCAGAATTTTGGAGTCCATTTGATGAGTCGAAAAATCGGATTTTGATATTGTGACGAACCTGAATCCTGAAAGCTTGTTGTTTGTGTAGAAAACTGGATTTTTGACATGCTTCCCTTCTTATTTCCGAAAAACTCGAAGCATGAAAGTTGTTCGTTGAGATGTTTTTGAGATACTGTGAAAATTTTAGATCAATCGCCATTGTATTGAATTTTTAAACTGAAAAGGCGCAAACTGTGACATCAAACGGTTTTAAACTTGTGAGATTTTGAAATTTCTAAACAAACGATCGAAATATTGTTATATCTTTGAAAATCCCGTTACACTAAAGTTGAAACAATATCGGTTACATTGATTAAATAAAATTAGGGGGTGAGTACTCTGCAGGGTGTCCTCCTAACTATTCACTTCGTGCCTTTATGAACGATGGTGACCCCGCACGAAATATGAGAACTATTGCCAAAACGGAATTTTTTTTGGGCCTACCCTCTCGGGTGTATCCGTATGAGTTACCCGAGGCTCGACGGAGTGGTACTGGGTATGGCGGATAGGCTGCGGCCGCCGAGCTACCGGCTAAATGAAAAATGACGAAATTGGCTGAGGCCGCCGGATCACCGGCTAAATGACACTTACGAAATTGGCTGCAGCCGCCGGATTGCCAGCTAAATTAAATATTGTTGAGATGGTGGTGTAACAGGGGAAAATTAAAAAGCTTAGATTTTTATTTATTTATTCATGTCATTATTCATGCTTTTAATTCATGTTTAAATTAATGGCCCATGCTTAGGTTATTATTATTTATGAAATTTAAATGTGTATTTAAAGTATGCGAATTAAATTCTTATTTTTTTTATTGGCAAATAAAATGTTTTGTATGCATGATTAGAACTATAATCCTAATTATTAAAATTAAAACCCCTTTATTGCTATGCTAGGATTGACTTACTCAGTATTTTATAATACTGATAAAAACCGTTGTTTATCTTTCTATTACAGAGTACGGAGCATGATTATGCATTGGGGGATCATTTTGGACATTTAGTTAATTATTTTACGACTTGTATGAACGGGCCTGTTTAACCCGTGTTTTGGTCATGTCGGCCCTATATTTTGAATTCCGCTGCATAAACTTTATTTCCGCTGCAACTTATTATTATTATTATCATGTGTGGATGATATTACACTATATTATTATTTTTTTTAGCAATTCCGGACTTATTTTTAAAAACTCTTTTCAATACCCATAGCCTTGCATCTCTTTAGCAAACTCGGAGAATTCGTGTCTTGCTAGGGAAGTGTGGCGGTGGCATCCCGGCATGGGTTATGAAATCCGGGGTGTTACAATCCGCCACTCTATTACCTTCCCGAAAGACATGGCGGACATCGCACACCTCGAAGAACTTCCGAACCTGCCGGATACTCTTGACCAAAGGCCATAATTTATGGGAAGAAACACGCAGCTTCTCGACCAGCTTGCACGCCTCGCTAGAATCAGTGAAGAGCATCACCTTCTTTTCCCCCATGGTTGCCGCCATCCTCAACCCCTGCAAGACACCAACTAACTCCACTTCAAGAATGTGCCGCATCCCCAACTGGCCGCCCACCGCCCTCAACCAATCACCAGCCGGCGAACGACAAACAGCGGCAAACCCGCTCTTCCCTCGCTCGGCGTCCACACTCCCATCGGAATGTATCACAGCTCTCTCAACAACTCCCTCCATCCAACGCACCACTACCGCCGCTCCCTTTCGTTCGCTAGCAGCCCCGGCCACTCGATCCAGCACATCACGAAGGAAGGTGATCTTTTGGAGGAGACCTTGCGCCGAGGACGCCACCCCTCTAAAAACTCTTCGGTTCCTCTCCAACCAAAGTATCCACACAGCAGCCACAAACAAATTCTTCCAAACCTTAACCATATATTGGAGCCAATGACGGGATTCCAACGGTTGTAAGGCCGGAATATGGAGAACCTCATGCACGCCCAACTTGCTCCAAATGCCTTGCACCCAGCGACACCCGAACAAGAGTTGTATCCAATCCTCAACCACATCCCCGCAAATCAAACATAAAGGAGATCGAGCGACTCCCCAATGATGTCTTACCTGGTTAGTCGGTAGTGCACCATGAGATATGAGCCAAAACACAAGTCCAATATTTTCCGGAATGACATTACTCCATGTCCACAACCATCCATTGAAAAAGACTATGTTATAATTCATGATAATGGTATCACCACAAAAAACCAGTAGTTGCACAAAGCTAAAATAAGCAAAATCTAAAAAAAAAAATAGCTTAAAATTGCAATTTTATCAATTTGAGTTGTATCTCGTGCCACCATAGCCTTCCATGTAAATCCGCCTATGCTAAAACGGAACGGATGGAGTACTTTTTTTTAACCGTTGACGCTTCATAGTCGAAAAATAAATGATTAGAGTTTATACCACATAAATTATAGTAAATAAATAAATGAGATTTGAAAAAGATAGAATGACAGGTGTGGATTCTAACAATAGAAGGACTTGATCATTACGCCAAGCCTCATCCCCGTATTATAAATTTATTTCAATGATTTATTAATATTTTCTAACAAGTATTATTTAGAATAAAATTATATATTCATACAATTCTGTATAATATAGCATTTTAAGAAAATTTATAAAAGTCTAAATATTAAGACTAGGTCTAAAAATATTTTTAGAAGCAAGTGGTAATACATGAGAAAGCCAGCAATTATATAAGCATGCCTTTTGTTTTTTTCACTAGGATGATTGTCCTCTCCCCAAAAGAATGAAATTAATTGTGGCTCGTTTGTAGTCTAGCTAGGAATCACTCATTTTTATAAATATACACCTATTAAAATTTAAATATCATTAGCAAAATAAATTAAAATTTATTAACGATCATATCTACTAGTAGACCAGTGGCAGACGCAGAGTGTGAGGACCGGGGGCGAGCTATGAATTTTTTTTCCCTCACACTATATAAAATAAGGAAAAAAAATATTATTAGAAAATTCATTATAAATATTTTATTTTAAATTATGTACGGCAATTGTAAATTACGAATCGGTATTTTTTTTTAAACGTTATAAAACCTTTTAATTTTCAATATAACATATTGAGGAGTCACTAAAAAAAATCATCTCTCATTATGTTAACAAATCTCTCTTAATAAACTTCAATTCAAATAAAGATCTCAACAATATCTGAAGCGTAGTAGTCGTAATAGGTAGGATCAATATCAGAAGCCGGTAAAACATGCTCTCCGTAGTCTAGTTACAACTTTATATGGTGGGAGAAGTTTATTATTTTATTTATTAAGATTGAAGAACATATGAGCCTGTGTTAAAAAATCTACCAACAAAAAAATATGCTATCTTCTTTTTCCCATTCATCTTCTCCATTGCGTAAATTACAGGAAAATGCATTATACTATAGATAAAATTCAGGCAACCATATAAAAAATTAATGGCGAAGTTTGAGTTTGGGGGCGGAATTACATAAAAATATTTTCTACCATAACTAAAATACGCATAGCTATATAAAAAATTAATTGCAAACTTTAAATTCGGAGGGACGGCGGCCCCCCCAAGCCCCTATGTGTGTCCGCCATTGAAGTAGACCAATGTAGCTTGAGCATATCCAGTAAACACCATATCTACAAAGTAGACATACCAAAGGTAGGGATGTAAACGGATAGGGTAGGGTACGGATATGCCACCTTCACTCACTACCCGAAATATAATTACTCTACCCTTAACCTGCCCTATTACCCTAAATTAAATATCGGGTAGGATTCGGGTAATACCCGTCGGGTATGCGGATTATCCGCGGGTAAACGGGTACGAAATCTTAAATATTAGGAGTACATAGTTAACTGGCTCTACTCGACCCAACTTTAATAAAGAAAAAACTTATTTTTTACCATAAAAAATAAATAAAACCTTCATTATTGCACGAAAACAAAATTTAAAAGAATATTTAAAAGAAACTGCTAATTCGCTAAAGCAACATATTATTTTTAAATCAGTAAAAAATTCATAAATCTTTTTACTTCCAAATCTCAAATGCTAAGAGATTTGAATTATATATAAATAAATAAATATAAAAACATATGAATAAATATATAAATATATCTCAATATAGAGTATAATATATACTTAAATATATAAAAATATATATAGATAAATAAATAAATATATATTTAATCGGGTAGGGTAATCGGGTAATATATGAAATCCGCACCCTACCCGCATTCGATATAGTTTATTTCGATTTCGGATAATACCCTACCTGTTGCCCGATTATCTCTACCTACCCGTGCCCGATACCCGATTACCCGACGGGTTATCCAACCCTTCGGGTAAAGTTGACATCTCTAAGACCAACTTTATCCATGATCCACCACCTATGGTCCCCAACTGCCATGTCATTATGTGAAATTTAAAAAAAAAAAGAAAAAATTGTGTCTTGGTCCCCAACCAAGGGTCGACCAAAATGAAAATGAGACCATGGGGTCTCTTATCTCTTGGCCAATGGGAATGTGACATTTGTCTCATTCTCATTGGTCAACAAAAATTTTAAATAAATTCTATTAAAATCATTATAATTTTTATATTTTAAAATAAAAATAAATAAAAAATATATCATATTTTATAATTTTTCATTTTATACAGATAGAGACCACTCTTGCTATATTTTTGTTAAATACTCCCTCCGTCCCACCACACTTGTCATGTTTGACTTTTTTACACTGTTCATTGTTCAGATTTGACTCAATTTTATTACAAGTATATATTTAGAGAAAAATAGTCGAGTTGGGTCTTGTTAGAATCGTATGATCATGTAGTTTTATAATATATATTTTGCATAATTTTTCATTGAACATATTTTAAGATATTAACAGTTGACAAAGTGCATTGGATTGTGTGCAAAAGTGAAACAAGACAAGTTAAATGGGACGGAGGGAGTACATAATATTGATAGAGTATGTTAAATTCAATTAAAATAATTATATACTACCTCCGTCTCGATGTTTTTGTTACGAATAGTTTTTTGACACTATTCACCGTTTAACTTTAATTCAAGTTTTTATCATAGCTATGTAAGAAAAAATATAGTCAAGTGAGTTCTTGTTAGATTCGTCTAATCTTATAGTTTTAGACAATTAACTTTTTATAACTTTTCGTTGTATACAATTTAAGTTATTAACCGTTAAAAATATGTATCGCATACGTGCTAGGTGCGTCCGTAACAAAAATAGTGAGACGGAGGAAGTATAATATTATGGGTGGATTGTTGGGTGATTATTGATAGAGTATGTAAAATTGGGGGATAGATATTGATGAGTTGGTGGAGAGAAAAATTAATTAAATAATGAAATGGTTGAATGGTTGGATGGTTGGGGTGGTCATGGTTAAATATAGTCTAAGTAAGGGCCCGTTTGGATTGGCTTTTGAAAAAAGCAGAAGCCAAAAGTAGAAGTAGAAGCAGAAGTCAAAAGCAAAAGCATGTAACTTTTGTGTTTGGATGGAATGTTTGAAAAGCGGCTTTTTCTAAAAAATATGTTTGGATACATAAAAATGAAAAGTGCTTTTAGAGTGTGGTAATTACAAAAAATGACATGCTACTTAATATGATAATAAGATATATTTATAGTGTAATGAAGTATTAAGTAGAGGGGGTATTTAAGTCCTTGCACATTTTACGATGTGCTTTTGGCTTCTGCTTTTGGGAGAAGCACCCCCTGGGCTGCTTCTCCCAGAAGCACTTTTTTCGCTTTTCGAGGTGCTTTTGCTTTTTCTTAAAAGCCAAAACAAACACCTAATTTCTACTAGAAATGCTTTTGGCAGAAGCAAAAGCCAAAAGCACCTCCCTAGAAGCCAATCCAAAGGTATATCTAAGTAGAAGCAGGCCAAATGTCAATTACACAACACAATAAAAAATCTTGCCGCCCAGTCCAACGTTCCGATGGGCCTACCTCCTACCCTATCTCCTTTCACGTACTATCGCCACGTGGATACCAGGTTTAATCTCGACCGTCCACCCCTAAAAAGGAAAAAAAGTACTAGTACTCTTCGACTCCGTAATCCGTATAACCCTGATCGCGGTAAATACGGGTGGGTCCAACCCGACCCGGAAAAAGGCAGCGACAACTCAAGTCTGGTTCTCTTTTCTGCTTCCGGTGCCCCCTTTTATTTTTGTCTTAGGGCCTTCCTTTCTGTAAATGCTGAACTTGACTCTTCTCTGCTTTGCCTTTATTTCTTTTTCTCTTCCGTATGTATTGCTCCGCATTAATTGAACCGCTTCCCATATTTGAATTCCGGTTTTCAGTTCACGAGATGCTTGCTCATATAGTTGAGAATTGAGATCCATTCCTTGATAGATTTTTGTCAATGGCCGCCTGATTGGT
This sequence comes from Hygrophila difformis, assembly GCA_030278955.1. Lineage (NCBI taxonomy): Eukaryota > Viridiplantae > Streptophyta > Magnoliopsida > Lamiales > Acanthaceae > Hygrophila > Hygrophila difformis. Next base: position 25,100,022 of record JAOANR010000007.1, read on the forward strand.
GACTCCGGTTCTGTTTTTGCATATTTATCCTGGAAGTCGATTGGTGGAGTTTGAGCAGATTGTGGACTGGTTTGTCGAATTAAATTCAGGTAAAGCTATTGATCTGTGTTATATATAGAGTTCCTGATAGGTGGGAATTTGAATTCATTGTCTATGTAGAGTTGATTCGATGTTGATTTGTTGAACAAAGTTGCTGAAATTTGCATTCCGATGATCCTAACTCAAAAACTGGAATCAATTCACAAGAGGAGACTGTCACCGTCAGTCCGTCACCACCACATCCGCTGAGTGGAGATCATGTTGTTGTTAACGAGCAATTATATAATAATCTTGGCGTTGAAATTATCAAGCCTTTTGAATACTATATGCATATTAATTCGCTCCGGCGTGGAGACGGTGTGAATTAGCCATTTACATTACATTCCAAAATGTGATTTGTAGCACTGGTAACTTTCTGAAATTCAGGCACCGAATTGAGCTCAAGAGAGAGCCACAAGTGAAAATACAGAAGAAGAGACAATGCCGCAGGAGAGTTACAGCAACTCAATATTCAACTCTCCCAGCAAGAACTTGCGAGGACTGAAAAGCTTGATCTACAACAGCAGCAATGCTCCAGGAACAGAAGAAATCATCAATGACCACGAATTAGCTCAGAGGAAAGCAGAGGAATCAGGTACGTCTCTTTACAGTAATCCTCTTTCGTTGATTCATCACCTTTTTTGTGCAACTCAAATTTAAATTTCACCTCACATTCTGCGCCATAGATGATTAATAAATGCAACCAACCCACCAACGCATAAAGAAAGATAAACAAATCAAAAGTATAAGTTGAGAGCGGCATTAATTAGGGAATTAGGTTGTAATCTACAAACGAGATTCAGGCCAAGCCCAAATGGCAGTGTGGGATATCATGATGTAGTAGTAGGTAGAAATTAGAAATAGTGCAAATAGCTCCTAAACTTTTAAAAACTTCGTGACATAATGGCCCCCAAAAAAAAGTGGTGTGTGTTTAATAATCTTCATTCTGCCCAGGCCACCTCTAAATCTCAACACAATCAATACAAGAAACCCCTTATTTATAGATTAAAGAACACAAGATCCCTTCTTTATAAATTATTAAAAGAGTAAAAATCAATACAAAAGAACCCTAGTGTAAAGATTAAAGAACCTCTAGCAGCTAACACCTCTTGTAATCATCAAATGTATAATCATCATACTTACCCTTCACGCTGAGGAAATAAATCAAATTGGTTTAATAAAAGCTCAAGAACCCAATAAGAGAATCATCCAATGGAAGACAAAATTCTTCACTCCATTTAAAATACCAAATTCATTGACAATAACAGTGAACAAACAGATATTCTTCACAATACTACACGATCTAAATCACCAATTAGACAAATCTACACTGAACTCACCAAATCCCCAATTCATAAGAAAACTAAAAAAAAAAAAAACCCTAGCCTCCAAATCCATAAAGCGTGCGACCCTGCCTCTTGAGCGCGTAGACGACGTCCATCGCCGTCACAGTCTTGCGGCGGGCGTGCTCAGTATAAGTAACGGCGTCGCGGATGACGTTCTCTAGGAATATCTTGAGGACGCCGCGAGTCTCCTCGTAGATCAGACCGCTGATACGCTTTACACCACCACGACGAGCCAGGCGCCGAATCGCCGGCTTGGTGATGCCCTGGATATTGTCCCTTAGAACCTTCCTGTGACGTTTGGCTCCGCCCTTTCCTAAACCCTTGCCTCCTTTTCCCCTTCCTGACATTTTCGCGTTTTCTTGGAGTAGGTGACGCCGATTATCCTATTCTGTGAGGACTGTTTAATAATGACGGGTAAAACTTTATAGTAGGGAGACTAATGATGGGGGTGCACGGGATCCACTCGATTTAGGAAGATAATCAACAGCTGAGCTTACAGATCCGAGTGATTTGATTTGAGTTTTTCTCCACCGTTGATTAACATAGAATCGACGGCAGAAAGATGTTTTGGATGGTTTCGCGGATGTAGCTTTGGGCATTGCCTTTTCTGAAACATCTTCTAATCTAATCTAACTTTCATTAAACTACTTAATAAAAATAATCGAAAATTTTATGATATGATTTTAATACTTATGATGAATTGATTTTAATCGAAAATAATCGAAAACTTATGATGAATTGATTTTAATACTTTGTATTAGGAAATTAAGTACTTAGGGCATCTTCAATAGCCAACACCAAACTCAAACCCATTTTACAGTAAATGTCACATCAAACAGTAATTCATCTCTAACCATTTACACTAAACTCAAACTTAAAAGAATATTCTCTATATTATTTTCCATACAAACTTATTTATCTTTTCAATCATACCCTTCATTTCTTATAAATTATACATTAACCTCACATAAATTCAATACAAATTTCAATAATGTTGGAAGATCCGATGTTGATTTAGACGACTATTAACTTAATTTTCCGTTTGCGTAGTTATTTAGTTGTTTAATATTGTACATTTTTTTAGTATTTGAGATGTGTTATGTTTAATTATATTTTCATATGCTAATGTAATTTTTAATGATTGCTAAGATTGTACTAAAACTTTAAAAATTTAGTTATCTTTATGTTTAAAATTTATTTTATAAAGAAACCTTAAAATTTCTAATCTAATTAAATATAAAATTAATTTAATAAAAAAATTATATGAAGTATAAAATTATCAATCATAATACAAAATTAGATTAATATTCAACTTGCAACAATTGGAGGGATGAAGTTGCAATTAATTAAATTGCAAAAAGTGATATAGGTTTATGAATAGTAAATACTCAAAAAACCTAAAATATGTTTGGTTTTGGGTATTGTTGGAGAGAATATGCCACCCCATTTTGGGTTTTAGGGGACCATTGGAGATGGTCTTATAAACATAGGAAATTAAGTATAAACATGCTTAACTTAATTAAGTACTTAACAAAACCTACAAAATACGTTTAATAATTGAGATGGATTCCGACAGCTTAATTAAAGGTATCGAGTTCAAACCTTTATATCAATTTTTCAATACATTATCCATGAGAGATTAGGTCATCTCCAACCATATTCTCTATTTTTGGAAGAGCTACAGTACAAATCTCTATTTTTACACGATAGCTACAATAATTTCATATCCAACCCAACCCTCCATTTTTACAGGATGAAAAATATTCTCCATATAATCTATTTTATGATTTTTTAAATTTATAAATAATATTTATAAACATTTTTATACAAAATATAAATAATATATTTATTTTTATTAAGTAAAGAATATACAGAATTTTTTTTAAAAAAATAAAAAAAAAAGCAAAAAAAATTGCAGGGTGATGAACAGTGTTTTTCGCCCAAATGGGCGGAATACTGTAGCACCCACCCATCTGGGAGGGAGGGTGCTGCAAAAATGCAGGGTGAGTTGGAGCCCCACCCTGCATGGTCGGTTGGGTTTTGCAAATTGCATGTTCGGTTGGAATTGGCCTTAGTATGGCAAGCTTAAAACTTGTACTTCCTCCGTTCTCGTGATATTGCAACATTTCCAAATTTGCTACTATTCATTGTTTAACATTGACTCAAATTTTTATCATAGTTATACAAGTTAAAATATAGCCAAGTGAGATCTTGTTAGATTCGTCTCGTCATGTAGTTTTTAAATATCAAACTTTCAGAATTTTTACTTGCACCGAATTTAAGTTATTAATGATTTAAAATGTGCATTGGACTGCGTGCACTGTGTGAATGTTGCACTTTCATAAAAACGGAGGAAGTACTTAGCAAAAAGTGATGTTACCATGTTCCAAAATATTGTAGGGATTTTGATTTTTATTAGTATCAAGTTTTTTTTGTTTTTTTTTTTTTTTTTGGACAAGTGAGGAAGGAGAAACAACAATGAGTCTACTCCCGCGGGTACCAAGCCCTCGCTTGATCAGCAGCTAAACAGGAACCAGAATCATCTGGTAGAAGTTACTTTAACTTAATCATCTTATTTTAAGAAAAAATATAGTCGAGTTTTTAAAATATATAATACACATTTAATTTTTTACATATATAATTTTATAATTTATTATATTAAATGTTTATGGTTATTTTTGAAAAATAATTAGAACTTAGAGATTTATTTTGAATTAATATTAAAAAATATTTTAATTTGATATATATTTTTTGGTGAAGCGATATATTTTTTAATTTGAGTATTTAATACTTACTTTTTTTTTTGGTAACTGTGACGCACAAGCATCGACAAATAGGAAAACTAATAAAAAGCTACAGAAACGGGAAGGGAGAAAATACTTACTCCATCCGTCCCACGAAGTTTGAACCCTATTCCTTTTTGGGGTGTTCCACAAAGTTTAAACCCTTTCCGTTTTTAGAAAAATTAAATTAATATAAGTTTGATTAGAATCTTAATTATTGTCAAATCCCATTAAAAATACTTACTTTTACTATTCTGCACAAATTCCAATGCATTATTACTTTCCTACACAAAGTCCCTTATATTTCTTTAACTCTTAATATTACAAAATTGATACAAATAAAAATTGTATAAAATATATATTCTAAAACTACACGATTAGACGATTCTAACAAGACCACACTTGAATATTTTTCTCAAATTACATCACTACGATAATATTAAGTCAAAGTTAAACAATAAACAGTATCAAAATTCATTATAATCTTAAACACAAATACCCACACCACTTTAACTACTAAACTCCACTACCTAAATTACCGTGCCCAAAAGAAAGGCTTCAATCTTCGCGGGACAGAGGGAGTACTACTTTTAATAAATATTTTATTCCCTTATTTTATGTGACTAACACCGCTCCAATTGTGACTTTTACTTAAGACTACCATTATCCATGACCACTCCAACCACCCAACCATCCAACCATCTCATTATTTTATTAATTTCTCTCTCTTCCAACTCATCAATATCCATCCCAACCCGACCACTTCAATTTTACATACTTTATCAATAACCACCCAACCATTCAACCACAATATTATATATAATTATTTTTATCTTTTCAATTTTACATTATGTTGAAATATAAAAAAATTAATGTATTAAAAATATAAAATATTTTATATTATTTATAAAGAATTAAAAATCTAAAATTTTAGTATATTCTTTATTTATTTTTATTTATATAAATTTTAAAATGGGTTAAATATATCAAAATTGAGATATTATGTATTTAAAAAAATATAGGAAAAGTGGTCTCTATTTGTGGAGAATGAAAAATTATAAATTTTGGTATATTTTTTTTATTTATTTTTATTTTAAAATATAAAAAATATAATGATTTTAAATTTAGTGTTTTAAATTTTAGTTGACCAATGAGATTGAGACAAATGGCTCAATCCCATTGGCCAATGTGATGGAGACCAAAGGGTCTCATTTTAGTTTTGGTCGACCCAAGGGGAGAGACCTCTCACCATTTTTTCTTTTTTTTTTTAATTAATGATGATGTGGCGGTTGGGTTGGGGTGGGAAGGTCATGGTTAAATGTAGTCTAAGCTACCATTCGGCCTGAGTTTGGTACTTTCGGGTCACTAAATGACAAAAAAAATAAAATAAAATAAAAGCATATAAAACCCTGTTTCTTCTCTAAGATGGAATAAACACCTGTTTGTCGAAGCAAACTTGAGGAAATAATTAACATTTGAGGAAAAATTAATATTTTAGTCTTTTAATTTTCAAAAATTTATTGGTCCCCTAAATTTGACTTTTTCTTTAATTTAGTCCTTTGAACATAATAAACCTAATTAACATAATAAACCTAATTAATATCTAAGGAAAAAAATTAAGTCATTAATATTGATTCTACAACCCTTAATTAAATGGGTCAATTCACAACACATTTATCAAAATCAATTTTATTTTTAAAAAAACTATTTTATTTAAATAAAATTACTTTTATTAAATATAATTTTATCCAAACAAAATAATTATTTATCAAAAATTTATTTATTCAAATAAAATTAAAGATTATGAGTTGATCAATTTAATTAATGATTGTGAGACTAATTAATTACTTAATTTTCATTTATTACATCTTTATTAAATTTATTATGTCAAAATGTCTAAATTAGAGAAAAATTAAATCTAGAGGACGAATTTTTCAGATTTTTTTTTTTTAGAGCCGAAGCAAGAGACCTAATTTTTCAGATTGATACTATTTGGTGAATTTTAAATTGTTAATTTTTCCCAAATTTGAGTGAGAATTAAAAGTTGTTAGTAGTGATCCAACTGCCGCGCGCTTTTGCTAACAAATGAGTTTCAGCTTCAAGAAGGTACCAGGCGTCGCAATGGCTGCGGCAGATGGACCATGGCGCATCGGAGGTTCTACCGAAGGAACCTACGGAGGAAGAATTCTGTTTGGCGCTCCGCAACGGTCTCATTCTTTGTAATGTCCTTAACAAAGTTAATCCCGGTGCTGTTCACAAGGTGCCACGAACGACAATATACAATCAGTTTTATTGCGTGAATATTGCTGATCCTTGAGTTGTTTAACGTTGTTGCCAACAAATTTAAGTTACATTGCTTGTGAAACATATAGGTAGTAGAAAATCCAGTGCAAGATGTGCAGGCCACGGAGGGTGCAGCCCAATCTGCGATTCAATATTTCGAGAACATGAGGAATTTTCTTGTTGCTGTTGGTAAAATGAAGCTTCTCACATTCGAAGCCTCTGACCTTGAAAAGGTTTGCAGCTTATATTGTTTCTCGTTCTTGTCCTCTCATGATGATGATATGGGAACGCTCAAATTAGTTACCAGCTAATTTTGATATGGTTCAACCTTTTTGTGCTCTGTTGGACTTTTATGCTGATACATACTGGCACAATACTTTCTTTGTTTCCTATCCAACATTGAGGGTTCATTACGTTAATAAATACTGTAAATGTGTTTTTTTTGGTAAACAGTGACAATCATGTGTCGGCAAAGGTGTGTGGGAGCCCAAACCACACAAATTAAACACTTAAATTATGTTAAACACTTAAATTATGTTACAAGGGGGGATAAAGGGGAGGGGATAGGGGGCCGGGTGGGGATCGACCTCCCAACCTATGGTTGAGAGAAGGGGGATAAATACTGTAAATGTTAATATGAAACCTTGCATAAATTATGTTTTGATTTTTAAAAGTTACATTTAAACAATACAGTATATGGAAAAGGACTCCTCTCTCTGTGTGTGTGTCTTCCCCCCAATGGTAAGGGGAATATGTTAATAGGTTAGCAGAGCAGTGTGCGCAGCTACAAAAACACACACAAAGAGATGAGAGATACATCATCATACTTGCTTAAGTGGTTTGTCCGTGTTTGCTATATAGCAAACCATTTATAGTATGGGATTTAGTTGATATATAGATTCAGATGTTGATTGTTGCTTAAGGCCACATGCTCATGAAAATAACTAACTTCCTGTCTATAGTATCCAGCCCTCCAGTACTGTGTATCAGCAATCCTTTTATGATATCAGTATATTTCTCAATGACTAATTATCATGGGCACTAGCTGACAGAACAACTTTATTGTTACATACTGACGAACTTTACAAATATTGGGAACTTTAGGGAGGCTCATCAGGCAAAGTAGTTGAATGTATTCTGTGCTTAAAAGGATATTATGAATGGAAGCTGTCTGGAGGCATTGGTGTCTGGAGATATGGTGGAACAGTGAGAATTACATCCTGTATGAAAGAATCACCATCCTCTACCGAGTCTACTACAAGTATTGACAGTGCTGATGAACCAATCGATGGTTTTGACTCATCACAATATGATCAGCTAATGGAGTTCCTCCAGTTATCTGCAGATTTACATGAGGAGTCGGGGGCAGTTAATGTACTCACTTTCATGTTCGATCATTTCAGTCTTGGTCTTCTACAATCTTGTCTGTCTGAGACCCATGGACTTGATGACTTGCCTTTAAGTCCAATGGTAGGTAAGATCATGCTATAGTTATTTCATGTGTGCATGAGAGTTTGTTCTCTAGCTACTGAATGTGTGTCTGCTATTTCCTGCATCCTCATTGAGAAGGATATCCAAGAGAATCAATTATCAACTTGTTGTATAAAAACACTACAAATTAATTAAAAAAATGAGTTTCAAATAATGCACCTCTTTGAACACCTATTCTCCCTCTATTCCTATATTTTAGATAAAGATCGTTGCTTACCATATTTACTCAATCTATTCACATAGGCCATTGATATTGTGTTGAGGAAGGTTCTTGATGATTTCTCAGCAATACTGACTTCTCAAGGCAATCAGGTGATTACAGTTAGAGTAGTTTTCTGTTATGAGTATGTACCATCATTAATGCTCTCAACTCGATCTATTATTACAACTGATTAACCCGATCAATAGTTGAATGAAGTCATACACATCTTTCTCCTGCAGCTTAGCAAGTTCTTGAAGAAAACTCTGATTGGTGATAGTGCTCCTGAGATGAAATCTCAATGGCTCATGGACATATCAAAGTACTTAAACAAAAGGGCCTGTTTGGTATCAAAAGATATTTCCAGTTTCTGCATCTGTGGTGGAAAATATAATAAAAACTCTTCTTTTGGTGGTATGGAACTACTTGATTGTCAGCAGAAACATTTAGAGGTATTGTCTTTGATATCTGCTATTTTTCCTGAATTATCATCTCTACTTTTTCTAACTATGAGTTAGATATAATGTACAATTCAGAGAATCTATTCAAAGTACATATAAAATCATTTTTTCAGGGTTTAAAAGCTCTTTTTAAGGAGACTAAGCAGGAAGTTCACCGAGCACAACTAGGATGGCAGAATGAAATCCAGTGCCTTGGTGAGATTCAAATCGTTAGTTCCATTGTCATTTGGTCTATAAGTTATTGCTCTTGCTTGTTTTGTGATGTGGAAATAAATAATTTTCTACTTTTAACCTAAAAAGTTTTGGCTACAATAAACCTCTGGCAGTATTTTGCCTAGGCCATTAATGTGGAATGTCTTTTAATAGGGAATCATGTCAAGGGCCTAGAAGTGGTTGCTTCATCATATCATAAAGTTTTGGAGGAAAATCGTCTGCTGTACAATCAAGTTCAAGATCTTAAAGGTGATATTGGAAATTTCACATATTTTGTTGCCTGTGGGCATATATACTTTGACTCTTGTGGCCCGACAAAGTTAGTACCTTTCACTTTTCTGAAGTTGTAACATGATGAAATGCTAAACTTCACAGGGACAATCAGAGTTTACTGTCGAGTTAGACCATTCCTTCCTGCGCAATCTAATGGTCAATCAACAGTTGATTATATTGGAGAAAATGGAAATATCATGATTGTGAATCCCCTAAAGCAGGGTAAAGATGCGAGGAAGGTTTTCTCATTCAATAAGGTTTTTGGGACAGATATAACACAACGTAAGTCATTTTCATGTTTTTGAGTTAGCAATGCATTTTGGCCATAATACTAAACTTCTATGAAAAGTTAATTGGTTTTGAATGGCTCACTGGGAAGTGTGAAACGTTATCTATAATTATTTGAGTATTTAAATTAAAAAATCTTTGTTGCTCTTCATAAAATTTGTTTTTATTTCTTAAACATTCCCATTCTCAGAGGTTCCTATATTTGCAGAACAAATATATGCCGATACCCAACCATTGGTTAGATCTGTTCTCGATGGTTTTAATGTTTGCATATTTGCATATGGTCAGACTGGCTCCGGGAAGACATATACAATGGTAAGGAAGTTATTACAAATAGTTTCTTTTAAAACTGAAATCAGTTGTTGACAGTTAATGAATTCTGTTGATAGTAAATGTTAAGTGCTGTGTGACTGTATCTTTATTGGTTTGGAAGAGTTTGTAAGAACCCTTTGTCAGGCATACCATAATTTTTATTTATTCACATGCTGACTAGAGTCATCTAGGCAGTCAGCATTTTAATTTCAATGACTCAATGCTGTTCTGGCAAAAATATCTCAGGAAGCTCGTTTCCACTGCGGTCATTTAGAGAAATGTATTTAATTTTTATGGTTGGGGTTCTGTACTTAATAAGGTCGGCGTTCTTGATAAAAAAATAAAAATACTATCAAAGTGGTTTTTTTAATTTTTTTTAAATTATATATATATATTCTCGGTTTTTCCCCGGGAAGGTTTGTCACATGTAAGAAAAGAAGTTTTGTACTTTCTTGTGCAGAGTGGTCCAGACTTGAATACAGATGAAACATGGGGAGTGAATTATCGTGCTCTTCGTGACCTGTTTCACATTTCAGAGGCCAGGATGGATGCCATAGAATATGAAATTGGAGTCCAAATGATTGAGATATACAATGAACAAGTGAGAGATTTGTTAGTCTCTGATGGCAGCAACAAAAGATATCCTTGAAATATTTACCCACTAATTGGGTAGGATCTTTCTTATTTTTATGATCTTACTGGTGTGCAAAATTTGAAATAGCCTTAATTACCTATACATTAGATATTAGAAACAATTCTCAACTTAACGGACTCAATGTCCCGGATGCCAGTTTGATCCCTGTAAAATATACTCAAGATGTTCTTGATTTGATGAGGATTGGACACCAAAATCGGGCAGTGGGTGCCACAGCTTTGAATGTGCGAAGTAGCCGATCTCACAGGTGGTTTTTGCCCTTCCCTTCTGTGTTTCTAATTGTCTGCATTATATTGATTTTATATATCGTTTTGTATGTTCTTCTAATGGTTGAAACCACTTGTTGCTGCAGTATTTTGACAGTTCATGTTAAGGGAAAAGAGTTAGTCTCAGGTTCACTTTTAAAAGGTTGCCTTCACTTGGTGGATTTAGCTGGGAGTGAGAGAGTGGATAAATCTGAAGCTGTTGGTGAGAGATTGAAAGAAGCTCAGCATATTAACAAATCTCTCTCTGCACTGGGAGATGTCATTGCTGCTTTAGCGCAGAAAAGTTCTCACGTGCCTTACAGGAATAGCAAACTAACTCAAGTTTTACAAGATTCTTTAGGTAATTAAGAGAATGCTACTTTTCCTAGATATTGCTCGACTTTTATTATGTACAATGTTCCATACAATGAAGAAATGATCCATCCATTGTTTTCATCCTGAAGATCTTTTTTTTATACATTCATCCAGACTACATTAACTACCATGTTAATTTTAAGGATTTTGGATTCATATTATTCCTAATACAATGAACACTTGTGTAATTAATTGTTAGTTGAAACTGTCTTTGAATGATACTCCCAGGAGGGTTGTTATTTTAACCGATCTATTTTCCCAGGAGGGCATGCTAAGACGTTGATGTTTGTGCATATAAACCCGGAGGTTAATGCTCTAGGGGAGACCATCAGTACTTTGAAATTTGCTGAGAGAGTTGCTACAATTGACCTGGGGGCAGCACACTCGAATAAAGAAACTACCGATATTAAAGAATTTAAAGAAGAGGTATGTTCATTCTTCTACAGTCTTATCTACTAACCCTCCGTTCTTTTTTGTATCATATTCTCACTATTTTTTCTGGTTCATCAAGATCTCAAACCTTAAGCTGGCATTGGAAAGAAAGGAAGCTGAACTTGAACAGATGAAAACTCGCACAAATATTAGAGCAGCGTCACCACTTCGGATATCTAAATTTAATGGCAATGCTAATTTGAAGCCTGACCCCAGTCAACAAAATGTTGATACTGAGGTAATTTTGACACAGTATTTTGTGTGTAACGACTGGAAACTCTAGTTTCACATATCATTTAAAATTCTCTTAACTCAACTTTTCAATTTAGTAGCATTTTTATCAATGGAACCGGAATGAGCAAAGTTATTGAGATGTGTTGCATTGTTTGGCAGAGTGCAAAATATTGCTACATCTAGTATGATTTCATTATCCTTTGAGAATAGAATCATACATGCTTCTGATCTTACTGTGTTTTGATCGGTCACAAGAATATCATCTCTTTGCTTAATTTCAGGTGAGAAGCTGTTCTTCTGGTAAGCAAAGAAGATCTCGACTCCCCTCAAAATTTGTAGACAAAGATGCTGGGCCAAAAATGCCCCTTCTAGCTGGAGAGAGATCTGTGAGCTCAATAAAGCGAAGATCTCCTTCTCCTGTCAGAAGATCGATATCCACTGACAGAGCTGCTAGCTTCCGACCTAGAATAAGAACTGATGCAACAGAAAATACACCTGCCATAAAAGTGTCATTTCCAACTAATGTTTCAGTTAACAGATCTGTTGCCTATGTGCCTTCAATTATACCGCCTGCAGCGATTACAAGACTGAATGAGGGATCTCAAGAGCCTCCTTTTCCAGATTATTTTAATAGCCTACAGAGGGTCACCATCCGAAAAGTTAACCCAGATAATGAGGAAGATCAGTTCAGGCAAGCACTGAATGTACGGCAAGGTAGTGCCAGAAAGACTAGACCGGAGAATAAGGTGAGGATCAAACAACCACAATCAACTAAGGTTCAGAAATCCAGCATCTCAGAAACACTTCATCCGGATGCCATTACTATTAAAATGAGGGGTGAAGCTCAAAAAATTGATTGCTCAGAACCTGAAAATGAGCAGGGACCTTTGGTGCTACCAACATTTGGTACTACTAGAGTGAAAAAGATTCATAGAACCTACTCACGAAACTCTCAAAATGTGGAACCAAGGTATGGCTTGAATGTTGCTTTCTTAATAATTACAACTATCCATTTTCCCTCTTGAAATATCTGAGGAACTTTGTTGTAAGACCTTTCATCCTTTCCTGCATTTTGTTCTTTTACGATATGATGGATCACTCTTTCTGAAACAGGGAAGCAATCCAGACAGGGGATCATCTCTTGATGGTTGGTGGGGAAAATAAAATTTCCGGTGGAAAGGAAGCAGGGTATCATCCATCTGTGCCTGATTCTCGAAGGAGTAGATCTACGCCTCGCGGGAAATTTATGATTTGAAAATTAGACAAGAAAAAATATATTTATTTGTACAGAGTTTTTCATGGACTCCGTAATTGTTTCTGGTACAAATGTTGGGGACCTGAGCACTCATTCCTTCCACTGATATTATCAAAAAGGATATTCCATTTGTGATGTCAACATGATTAATTCCTAATGTTCATATCTGTATCTATATATTTGATTATTTTTACCAGCCTTGGTTGGATGCTATCTTTTATGTTCGCTAGTTTTCCTGAGTAATCAAGATCGCTTGTTTCTCCTCATATATCCAATACTTGAAAATGCCACAAACAAGGCTTCGAAGAGGCATGACATGGGTTTCAGTTTAGTTGATTTAGTTGGAGAGTTGACAAGGATTAAGTGCACAGGTACAATGCAGAATGCACCAACGGTTGTATCATGTACTGTTGTCTTGTTAGTTGTTACTTGTGGTTGGAGAAGATAGGTCCCTCTTGACCTGAACATGTTGGCATTGATTACCCCTCCCAGCCATGATGTCATTGTAATACATACCTGTAGATCATATTCCCGATAGTGAATCAACTTTTGCTGAGTAATGGCTTGCAGTTGTCACTTTGTTATTGTATTCATTGTTTGAAAAAGAGCTTCTTTAATGCCTCATAAAGTGTGACAGGTGCTGCCGTGCTGGGACTGAGGGGGCTAGGGACCAAGGAGATTCCAGGAAATTTAAGGGCTCACTCAAGGTAAGAAAACAGAATGGAAATTTCAGTTACCCTTATACAACACTCAACACCAGCTTTCATATACATAAATACACACACACACACACGCACGTATATAATATATATATATATATATATATCCTACTACACTATGAACAATCTACACTCTGATGCATGCCCTGTGGAATTCTCTTACAGGATATGCACAACGTATCTTCCTTCTTGAAACCTCTATCAACTCGAAATATCAGAGAACACAATAGAGCAGCTAGCTGACCCTTGTGAAATAAGTAACATTTTTGGGAGTGGTAATGGACAAACTTCCCTTCATCAAGTCATTATCTGATCTCAGAGGGTCCACATATCTAATTTCTTTGAGCATGACCACAACATCCTTCATCATTGGCCGGTCATCAGCACGAGTGCAGAGGCACAGAAACGCCACTGCCAGTGTCTGCAGCATTTCATTCATCTCAAGGTCAGCCCTCCCCCTAAGCTTTGGGTCCAGTACATCTGCTGGGTCATGCTTGCCACACAAATGGTCCCGAACCCATTGAATCAAGTGTGTTCCCCCTGGCAATTTCGGGTCTAATGGGTGCTTCCCTGTCAAGACCTCTAACAGGATCACTCCAAAACTGTACACATCGCTCTTCTCTGTGATCCGCTGCACTGAAGCATGCTCTGGACAAGGAAAAACATAAATATCCATCAATTTGACAGGGCTTTCTTATGAATGAATGTTGTGCTGAATCTATAAAGTACTATTTCTGAAATGTATGTTACCTGGAGCCATGTATCCATAAGAACCAGCAAGGTGAGGCTGCTGACTCTGTTTTGCATCTTTCTCATCAGCTTCACAATTGACAATTCTTGCCAGGCCAAAGTCTGCAAGGCATGGATCCATCTGGGGTCCTAACAAAACATTCAAGGCTTTGACATCCCCATGAATTATTGGGGGAATACAGTCATGGTGTAAGTATGCCAGGGCATGAGCAATCCCCAGGATGATGTCATATCTAGACTCCCACTCAGCTCCTCCCCTTCTGGTTCCATGAAGAAGCGAGCTCAAGCTTCCATTGGGAAGATAATCATAGAACAGCAATTTTACTGTTTGGTTGGAACACCAACCCAAGAGTCTCACGATGTTCTTGTGCCTGATTGAGCTAAGAGTTCGGATTTCAGAACCGAATGCTCCTGTTTCATCTGATGACCACATCTTTTTAACAGCTAGAGTCTGCCCTCCCGGAATCATCACCTTATACACCACTCCTGAGCTTCCTGTCCCAATGACATTAGATGATGTGAGGCTTCTCTCTATGTCCTCTATTGAGAAGTCCAGCTTCTGGTAAAGAGTCATCTCCCATGTCTTGGACTCCATGGACTCATCAATAGCAGTGCCCCAGGTCTTGACTAACAGATAGACAGTAAGCAGAATAAGTATTGCACTGATGCAGACAAGAATTGGCATTGCTGTCTTCATGGTTTTCCTGGTATGGCTTGAAGGCTCCATACTATTAGCCAGAGTTCTGAATCCACCAAATAGGTAAAGATTCTTGTTGCCTGCAAGGTTGCTGATAGGCAGGTTGTGAAAGAATGGAGTATTGGGCAATTCACCAGAGAAGTCATTGAATGATATATTGAGGGATACTAGGTTTTGAAGGCTTTTGAGAATGTCTAGTTTCCCGTGGAGCTTGTTGTGGGAAAGATCAAGGATTCCTAATTTTTCGAGGCTTGAAAACTCAGTTGGAATCTCACCAGTAAACATATTACAGCTGAGGTTGAGGGAGATTTCAAGTGATGGAAGTTGGCCTAATTCTTTTGGTATCTCGCCTGAAAAACCATTGGTTCCAACATCTAGCAATTGTAACTTGCTGCAGGATGCTATCTCAGGTGGAATTGTGCCGGAAAGCTGATTTTTCCCGAGGTTAAGTTTGGTTAATTCTATGAGGGAACCTATCCCAGGTTTTAATGTACCTGTAAGCCTGTTGTCTGATATGTCCAAAAACTGTAGCATATTCGGCAGAGAATCAGGCAGAGGACCTGTCAATGCATTTGAATGAAAATCAAGAAATTCGAGGTTTTCACATCCTGAAATTGATCGAGGGATGCTTCCCACAAGGCGATTTCTGCTGATATCCAAGAAATGCAAACTCCTCAGCTTCCCAATCTCTGATGGAATTGTCCCCCCCAACTTGTTGTCACCAATCCTGAACCTATACATGTTTGT
The DNA here is from genome assembly GCA_030278955.1 of Hygrophila difformis. Lineage (NCBI taxonomy): Eukaryota > Viridiplantae > Streptophyta > Magnoliopsida > Lamiales > Acanthaceae > Hygrophila > Hygrophila difformis. The sequence goes on from JAOANR010000007.1 coordinate 25,115,858, forward strand.
GCAGTTCCCGATATCAGGTGGTATGAAACCTGTCAGGTCATTGGAAATCAGCAGCAATTTTGTGAGATTTCTCAATGCAAATATCTGCTTTGGCACTGTACCGAAGAGCTGATTGTAGGAAAGGTCAAGGGCTTGGAGACTTTCACACTGTGATAAAGATTCCGGGATGTTCCCCATCAGGTTATTCTTCCAGGCAAAGAACAGGTTCAACTTTGCTAATTTGCCAATCTGAGGTGGAACTTCCCCAGAAATATTATTGTTATCCACTTCTAGATGGGTAAGGGCGGTGCAATTAGTTATCTCGGAAGGTATTGCACCTGATAAATGATTGATGCTCAGCTGCAGCTCTTCCAGCATTACAAGGCTCCCAAAACTTGTTGGTATGCTTCCTGCCAATAGATTATCTGATAAATCAATGACTCTCAGATCCCTACAATCTCCAAGCTCAGAAGGAATACTTCCAATGATGCTGTTTTGCCACAGTAACAGACTCTGGAGCCTTTTGAGTTCGCCAAGTCTCCGTGGAATCGATCCTGTGATGGAATTCTGAAACAGGTACAGGTTCTGCAACTCAGTGCAATTGCCTATCTCTTCAGGGATGGGCCCTGACAGAAGAGAAGTATATATTGCTATTGTTTGAAGCCTTTTCAGCATTCCAATCGACGAGGGTAACCTCCCTGAAACGCTAGTTTCAGCCAGGCCAAGCAGAACCAAGTTTGTGCAGTTCCAAATCTCCTGAGGCAATTCTCCCTCAAGATTTTTATTCCCTCCAGTTCTCAAAGTTTCGAGATTCCTCAGATTCCCAATACTCCCTGGAATCTCGCCGCTGAGCTGATTGTCAAACAGGGCTATATGCTGAAGACTGGAGAGATTTCCAATGCCTGCAGGGATGCTGCCCTGGATAAAATTTGTATTGAGATATAAAGCATGCAGCTTGCTGAGACTGCATATCTCCACTGGAATCTCACCAGAGATGGCATTGTCGCTTAAATCGACAAAAACCAACTCAAGATAGTCCCCAAACTCCTTGGGGATTGCACCAGTGAGGTTGGCGGATGAAAGAACAAGAACTCTTAAAGCATGAAGGGCTTGAAAATTTGAAGGCAATGAACCATGCAAGTCCACTGACTTGAAGATTATCTTCTCAACATCGCCATTGGAGTTGCAATATATCCCAAACCAACCACAGGGATTTTGATTTGCAGAGTTCCAGGAAACGAGAGCACTGGTTGACGTATTCAACGTGCTCTTCCATGCCAACAGGGCCTGGCCCTGCTCATCAATGGAGTAGCAAGAGAAGAAGAAAAGAAAATTCAAAAGAAGAGCCCAAGTGGAGGAGAAAATATTAAGAAAAGGAGGACAAGGATTTCTAAGTGGTGCAAGCTCAGGCATTGCTGCAAGCATAAAGGTCATCTGATCACTTCTTTGCGGTAAGCACACAATTTTCTCTTGGTTTATAGATAAATTTAAAAAAGCACAAGATCTAGATCCAACACTTTATCATAGTAATTAAAGGGCATAATTAATCTGGTGCACAACATTAGTTTATTTATACATCTTCTGTCCGTTTCTGAATCTGTTGGGTTTGGACAGACAGGCAGCCACGGGGCAGAAGAACCCTCAAGTCAAAATTTGAATTAGCTGCTCTTTATGTGATTTAGTTGGGATTTAATTTGGGAAAATTAATATATGACTAGCAGTGAAGTAAATGTCATTAATCATGGCATTTAAAACCCGTCCTTATTATGGATCCAGTATCCATCACATACATACTATTATGTTCATATGGACCACCACAACAAACTGCCTAATGAATGTCTATTTTCCATTCAGATCTGAGGATATAAAATCAAGTGAAAACATGGGTACATGTTGATGGAAGGTACAGAATACAGATCCATCACTGCTATAGAAGGATGAGTCAGCCCACATGTTGGTTTATAAATCCCATTTCAAGGACCTTTAATTGGTGGTAAATTTCAGATTATACTGTTTATGAGTCTTTTTCCCCCAAGTGTGAAAAATGCTATTTTTGAAAGATGCTAGTGCAATTGAATTCCCATAAAGGCTGAAAATTTGGTGTTGGCTCATGCCTGTCAATATATTGGAGGCTTCATATAGTCATATGTGTAGGTGGATGATGCCGTTATCAATTAATGTTTCACTTTCAGGGTAAGACAATAAACAGGGGCCGTGATACTAGTTAAGGAGGGGGTATTTCAGATCCCACATTTGCCACATGTGCATCAAATGATTATGATGGGCGGTTTGTTGTGTATGGATCACCTGATGTATGAAGTGCACCAGATTTGAAATGTAGCCATGCCATAAGAATTTATATCAAGGTATGCCTAATGCCTACCTTTATTATTTGCCTTAAAGTTATTCATTGTTAGGTAGTATGAGAATAGCCAGCCTTTTATAATTGTGGGTGTATGTTACATTTTACATAGAATAGTGTGGGTGTTTTTTTTTCATTTTCATTTTTTTTCCCTCGAGAATACACATACCCGTGCTTTTTTTTTTCTTTTTTCTTTTTTTTTTTTTCATGTTAGTAGTAAATAATGAAAATTCACATTTCTTAGGGATGAAGTTTGTTTAACACACCCACGTGCCCTATTGTCTACTAAAGGCATATGTAGTAGGGGTGGGCACGGTTCGGATACTCGAATTTTTTCAGGTATTTGCTAACCGAACCGAGCAAATATTTGAAATTGCTAACCGAAACTGAACCGAAAAATTCGGTTAACCGAATTTTCGGTTAACCGAGAAAATTCCAACTATTTGCGAGTTACTCGAACCGAACTGAACCGAGCTAACTTATGACAAAAATTCATCCCGAATAACCGAAATATCGGTTAACCGAAAAAATAAACACCTATTTACAAATAATAAGATCCGAACCGAATAACTAATTAAAAAACAAATTTAGAGAATAAATATCCAAATGAAATTGTCATAACAGTCACAATCTTCCAAATCATAAATTTCATCAATCAAAATATTCAAACAATTAAGTCACTCAAATTTCATACCAGGTTGCTAATGAAGTAGGAGTATAAGCAAATATGGCATGAATAATTTAAGGAGAAAAGATTAACATTGATATTCCAGCAAACATAAAAAGTATATGTGTAATTTAACATTTATATTTTGGACAGTTCAAACTAAAAAGTTAAATGAATAATTTAGCATGGGAAATGGCAATAAATCCTAGTTTTAAAGTATAAGTTCCCCTTATCTTATTACACCACTCTGGACTATATACCATTGATTGTAACTAGTTCCGTGCATTCCTTTTTGTTCTTTATTTCAATAACTTTGCCCTTGGCAAAGAGTTACACACCACTCTGGACTATATACCATTGATTGTAACTAGTGCCCTGCATTCCTTTTTGTTCTTTATTTGAATAACTTTGCCCTTGGCAAAGAGTTACTCTAACTAATGTTGATGGAAACCAACTTTTACAGATGACCTAAAACTTCTAACAGTGCTCAATCAAAAAAAGAAAATAAAAATCACATACACAAAATTAAACATATAGAAGTATTGTCTGGGTTATTAGAATTAAAGATGACTATAACATTGATTATGAATTGATATGCTATTGTTTGAAGCAAGCAATGAGACAGTCAAACTGCACGCCATTGACACAAAGAAGATGAAGGTGTTATTGTTCCTAATCCCTGCACCCTCTGTAAGCCATTTTATTTTTCTGAAATCTGAAATAGTTCAGCACAACATCCCCAATTTATTCGCATAGAAACGCAAGCAACAAACCAACAAAGGTATACGAAGCTCCAACATTTTACCAAACTTAAAAGGGAAATTTGAAGATATAATGCACCTTAGGTTCAGGGAAAATACCGAAAATCGAACCACTTCCGCTGACACCCACCAGCGGTCTATCCGCTATTTGCGCCGAGAACCTGCGTTTGGATTTACTCCGGGGGGTTGGGGCCGTCGCACTGTGGTAACGGTTCGTCCCCTGACCTAGACGGCACTTGTGGTGGACTGGTGGCTCGAGCTCGTGGGTTCGAGGGTTTTCTGCTTGATGGGACGCGCTCGAGATGGGGTCGGGGAAAACGGTCTTGCTCCTTGAACGGTAGAAATGCCGCATGGAGTCGCGGGGCAGTAGTCGGTGTAATTTGAATGTAGTTGGAGAAGGTAAAATGTAAAATGGGGAAGAAGAGCATTGTGCGAATGAATGGTTGTTTTATATCTCGATTGCCCTTACATCGATTTAGGGCAAGAGCCCTACTTTTCTCAGCGACGGTCTGGAAGAGGAGCGGGATGAAGCGATGACGACGGGGAAGAGCAGATTTGGATTTTGGAGACTGGAGAGGAGCGGCGCTGAATTCTGGAAGAAGGGCGAGGAAGTTGTATTAGGGTTAGAAATATTTGTTATATTTTTTAAATAATATATTATATATAAATATATATTTAATGAATAAAATTTAATAATAATAATATAATATACGGTTCGGTTCGGTTAACCGGGGGTAAAATTTTGTAAAAACCGAAACCGAACCGAACCGAACAAATACCTGTGTTGAGGTATTTGTAACCGAACCGAACACACCGGTTAACCGAAAATTCGGTTCGGTTTCGGTTCGGATCAGCGGTTCAGCGGTTCAGCGGTTCGGTTCGGTTTTTTTGCCCACCCCTAATATGTAGTGAATCAAAGTCACGTGCCTACTACAAGTTGAATAATTAAGGTTATTTATTTTTTACCCTTCTAAAAATATGGAAAGAGGAAGTGAGTGATGTTGTCGGCTGCTGGCTGCTTTGTTCCTGGAAGATAGTACTAATTAGAGCTGTAAATAGAACAAACAGTTCGTGAGCTGAGCTCGGTTCGACACGTGTTCGTTCGTTAACAGCTCGTTCGGTAAGTTAAACGAACCGAGCTCAAACACGTAATTTGCTTTGTGTGTTCGTTCGTTAAGTTCGCGAACATTTCGGAATTCTTTTTTAATAGAATATATATTATAAAAAATAAATATTTTAGCTAGTTGTTCTTTTTATTTTTCATTTTTATTAATTTCACATTTCTCTCATAAATTATATTATAATACACATTACATTTTCACACCTAATTTAATTCTAAAACAAATAAATTTATTAAAAAAATAAATGGTTCGTTAACTGAGCTCGACTAGGCTCGTGTTCGTTCGTTATTAGCTCGTTCGTAAGGTTAAACGAACAGAGCTCAAACATGAAAATTGGCTCGTTAAAATTTTTGGCTCGGTTCGTGTTCGTTCGTTAAGCTTAACGAACAGAGCTCAAACACTTGAAGCTCGGTTCGGTTCGGCTCGTTTACAGCTCTAGTACTAATACTCTTGAAATATTGAATAGAGAAGTAACTATTCACATTTTTCGCTTTAGGGGAAGTGAAATTCCCAGGTAGTGATTTTACAATAGTCCAATTTCTTTAATAGTGAAATTTAAGTTCATTAAAAGTTGTAGCTGCAAGTGTTCACTTTAACTTAAGGTGGATTTATTTTATAATTTGTGAAGGAGCTTAAGAAAGCTCTAGTCTTCATACATAAATTATACTCCCTTTCGTTTGCTAATGGATTATTATTCCAAGTAATTACTTTACAACAACTTAAATATAAAAGTACTATTTTGTTCCTTATCTTCCCTCAAATTATTTCTCTTCTATAATTTGAATATTTTAAGAATCTATCTAGATAGTATTATTTTGGGATGTTTGACATGCTGATTATTTTTTAGGTGAACTCGAGACCTTGCTTAAGCGACTAAAGCCCCATCCACTCAAGTCAATTGCTGTTGGTTTTGAGTGGACATATCATTTAAAAAGATATTACTAAATGCCTGGCCGATTGTTGAAGTCTTGAAGATCCATGACCATCATCACATGATGAGTGAACATTGAACATTTGTAAATTGGTGGTTACTAGTTAGCTAGTGCCTGTGCCTGTCTCGTGATGTACTGATACTGGGCTAATAGTTTTTTTTTTTCTTTTTAGGTGAATACTAAGGTATCATCAGGTTTTATTGGACTCAAGATTAATCTTGAGGATCGGGTGGGCATTGACGAGTTATTAAATGTACGACGAATTTTGACTGCTACCCATATCATCGGTCACATAATTTTTAAATGATGTACCTGGTCTTCATAATAATGGATCCATCCAGCAGCTGTTCACCTGCAAAATAGTACTAATTTCCTGCATCTTACACCTCCTGCTCCTATGATGGTGGAGATTGGAGCAAAAATAATTTTTTTTTTAAAAAAAAGGGAAAAAAGTGGGAAAAAAAGGGAAAGAAAAGATGAGGAATGGAGTACTGAAGGAGCCCAATTTCTGAATACTACAACAGATGTGGTTGGTGGGGAATCAAATATTGGGTTACATGTTGGAGATGCTTTAGTTACATATTGGTGAGATCCAAGGCAGAAAATTTAGTGAAGCTCCAAGGCTTGATTTATTTTAAGTTAATTTATTTTTTGGTGTTTCTCTTTCTTACTTTTTTCCAACAGTTGAAGATCCAACAACACATGGTACATAACAGAATTTAAGAATGATAAATACGGAAAAATACACTTTTGGTCCTAGGATTTTCTATCACCCACTTTTGGTCCCAATTTTATAAAACGTCCACTTTTAGTCTCATTAGATAATACTTCCTCCGTTTTTTAAGAATTCTAGTAAACACTATTCATTGAATAATTTTAATTCGTTTTTTCACATAGTTACATAAGATAAAACATAATCAAGTGAGATTTTGTTAGATTCGTCTAATCACGTAGTTTTATAATATTAAAATTTTATAATTTTTTATTTTATAAAATTTGAGATATTACTCTTTAAAAATGTGTATTGAATTGCGTGAAAACAAGGAATGTTAAAATTTTTTAAAAATGGAGGGAGTATTTTTTTTTCCACTTTGGGTCCTTAGGTCTATTTTTCAAGACAAAATATTCATATGTGGTCAATATGTAATTTTTAAAATTTTGTTTATTTACAAAATGCCCACAATCCATTAAAAAAACCATAATTCATTTAATTAAACTCAAATTTATTCATTTGTACCAAATAAAATTATTTTCCCCGATAAATACAGTATAAAACTAATTTGTTCAAATGTTTGCACTGTTAGAAAGCAGACATGTATTACGTGGAAAGTGGAGAATAATAAGCTCCTAGCTAAATTTCAACTAAAAGAGAAGAAGCTCTTTAACCTTTACCATAATATAATCACAACAATTCACAGCCTGTGTGACCGTGTCACCATATTCATGTGATTTTCTGGGTTGGCTTAATTTGTGCTCTTTAAACGAAAAAGAAAGGGGCTAAAAGGAAAAATAAACCGCTCGAGATTCCCTTTTCTGTAAAAATGTTTTTAAAATAATTAGGGGCCAACTTCGGACCATGTTTGGTATGGACTCTTTCCAAGAGACACTGCGAGGGCCGAACTCATCATGCTTAGGACAGCAGCAGCTGTGGCGCCTAGGATGGACAAGTGTTTTATCTTTATTACAGTCATTTGTATTAGTATAGCAAAGTTTCGATTTAGATTATCGTTAAGCTAATATACAATGGAGCATTTTGTGTTTGCCATGAAATGGATTCATCAAAGGATGGGTGGCAAATGATACAAGAAGCTTCTAATTAAGGCCAGTTCTCCAGGTACATACATACCTGAAAGCCCAAAAAACACCTGATGATTAATCACAGAATTTTTAAGAGCTGGACTTCAAAAATTAAAGGCTCCTTGGCATGAGACATAAGGCTGCGCCGAGGACCAAACTGCACAATGGTAACAGGGTTTTGATTACATTGATTGCATTTGATAAATCCAAAATTATGAATTCATCTCCAGAATACTCGAGTATATGGTTTTAATATGAGAAAACTCTTTTGATCTGACGGATCAATGAAGTTATCAAACAATGAATTTATATATACAACGAGAAACTTGATATGCACATTAGGCAAAAGCTTTGTCAGGGCTGAATAAAGGGCATGGATTCAAGATGCAAGGGTAAATGCAGAAAGACGCTATCAAACTAAACTCAAAAATTAAGTGAACTTGCCTCTTCTGGAATAGGTTGTAATGTGTCGCTCGTATATCCTACAGAAGGGGGTATTAAAGCTCTTCGCTTTCCTGGATCATTCAGCAGGGGTTAACTCAATCTCTAACAGTCACACTCTTCCTACAAGGATGGTGCATACAATATCATAACATTTTTTGTTTAGGACACACAAATGCAACAAGAAATAATCGAACCAACCTCCAGTCTTCATGCCAATCAAAACCTCCTTTAAACCTCGTATCATCTGTTGTATCAATCATCAAAAGGAAAACAGTAGGGTAAACCATAAGTTGTAAGACAGATTGAAAACTGGTTGGTTTTGCAGTTGCATCAATCCATAGTTTCTCATTCGATATGGAATAATCAGGTTATAAATGGTTACATCGAAAGTAGAGTTTAACTTAACTATCGCGAGCCTTGCGTTGAGAAAGTACATTTGGTAGTAGTGGATATGGTTATTGATTTTAGCCAGTTTTTTTTTTTAAAAAAATAAAAATAAAAATATGTGATGGGACGAAAATAGAATCAAAGTTTATGGATATGAAAAAACATTCTCAATTGCTTGCTTTCTACTCCATCTAAGCATGAAGACGCTAACCTGCTGATCATGTAGGGGAAGTATGATAGGCGAACTCTCTCCGCTGAACTGATTGACAGTGCTACACAAACAGAACATTAAATCACCTCAGAAATTTAATGGGATTATGGGAATGAGAGATGACAGAATGGTCATATTCAGCACCATCAGTGACATTACCTATGAACAAAGTATCCATTTGATCTCCTGCACACATAATTAAATTTTACAGAGTCTCCTTCACCAGCTTCCTGCCCTTGTCCATCAACAATGTCTAGAAATGACACCGATAAACTTGTTAGATCATAAACAGTTTTATGCCAAGAAGTGGCTCCTTCAATGCTAGCAGTGTGACATGCCCTCGTTCTCTGGTATTAGAACACATCTTCTAGCATCGTGTCACTGCAATACGAAATTTTAAAAAAAGGTTTAATCCTAAAAGTTGTGAAGATGTTTACCTTGTATTATCACTCCACTTGGAAGCTTCAGAGTCCTGAATGCTTCAAATCCCGAGTAGCCATTACATTTACAAATAAGATCCAACATGGCATACTAATCAAACAAGGGAAGAACAAAACTGAAGCAACATATACCTCAGCACATCCGGATCTCTCATGTCCGGCATTGGAGCAGCAAGAACAGTACAAACATTTGCAAAGACAGTATTGCCTCCAATTAGGCACAGAACTTCCCTTCTTAGCACCTTCTTTTTTGTTTCACAGCGTGAATATCCATCTTCCAAGCTTATTTGTGCAAAAGTCTTCAGTTTCTCAATTTTCCTAGTACTGCAGTCTTCAAACATGATCCAGATTTGGTACTCTATACTCAGATTCTGAATACAAAACTTTGCATGTATAGCATTTAAAATAAAATAAATCAAGCAGCACGGTTAAGAAATGTGCAAGATTTTCTGAATCATAAAACATGATATGAATTAAAAGTGCTCTCAAAATATATGAAAATGCATGCTCTACAATCCCAAAAATATGAAGTTGCAGCTATTAATGATGTGCAGACCATCCTTAGTTTCTTCTCCTCTTCTTTCTCTGTCTATCCCCACTGTCACTATCACTTGACTCGGAGCTTGATAATTCTGAATCGGATACAGATCCACAAGAATCTGAACCAGAATAATCCTATTCATTATTAATCGTGGCAAGTTCTCAAGGTACTCCCCCCACATTTTCAGTGATTCCACCAAGTCCAACAGATGTGAAAAATTTAATGGCATACTTAATGTTCTAAAGGTTATCCCTGGGGACATAGACTTGATTGAAAAAGAATGCTGCATAGCAAGGTCACTGAGACACTCATTAAGGAATTGAATTCCAAGGTGCTCAGAAGACAATCTTAATAAGAATACATGAAGATGATGTGGCACCCTCTTCAATCAGATGTATGTAAGCCAAAACATGGCAACTCAATGCATCAGTGACAAATAAACGAGCAAATAACTTGGTCACATTGCAGAGTATATATAATGGTCTTGAGTTGGTGGATCATGGAGTACTGTTGGACAAAAAATCTTCTCAAAGTTCTCCTGCTGATTTTTGTTTATCATACAAAACTGCTTGCGTGAGCAGTCCATACTCCATAGTCGCAAAGGTTCTTACCACAACATAATGCATAATTCCCTCTCCTGGCAAGGCTTCAGTTTGATTTTTAGTAATTTATGCCCTGCCTCTCACCCAGAAGTCAGAGCATCCCATGTCATTCTCTGATATCATTCTAAGCACTCCACCCCATTCCCACGTTCCCTCCAGGATAGTGCACTTCTGTTGCCTGTTGGGGCACTATTTTCCTTGCCATCAACCCTTTTTGCAGAATTCTCTTTCCCTTTCCGTCTCATTGCGGCCACTTTTATCTATGCGCCATCATCAGTTCATCACTATTAACTATGTCTCTGTGCCTCGGCCGCTCAACCTGTCTAGTATCTTCATATCCTTATTCCTTACAATCCCGTGAGTTCTTCTCCCTACCCCTATCATCTCCCATCCGCGCTCAACTTCATATCAAATACTATGATTCATTGAATATTAATGCACCGATTTCTACTATACACAATCACTAATCAACAAACGCATACCAACTTACACAACCACAGACATAAAAGCGACAGACACACAATTCGTAAACGAAAAAAAAAAAAAAACAAGAGGCAAGTGGTGAGTAACGATGAGAAAAAGCATAAATTGATTTCACCTTGCAAAAGTGGGGAGGGGAAGAGGCGAGCGGAGGCGCATTTGAATCCAGCAGCTTCCATTGGGGAGTTGGGTGGAACTGGAAGTTGGAATTAGAATTCAAAAGGAAACAACTCAAGTAACAAGTGGGGAGGAAAGTAGTGAATGAATCTTCTATCCGATAGAATTTACACAATTGTGTAATTGTGGTTTGTGGCAAAGGATAGCTCACAGGCTTATAGCACAAGGCAGAAGCATGTCTCCAACCCTACATTTATACCTGTATTTTTTTAAAAAAACTATTTAATTTAAAAGTATGCCAAACACTACCAAAAAAGAAAATTTAGATTTATATTGAGTGGCCAACAAAGTCAATAATCGAAAATTTCGTTTTCAAAACAGGTAATCTAGTGGGGGTGGGGATTAACATCCAGAAAAATCATTTGGTCGGAATTTTTGTGGCCTTATTTTACTCCTATCAACAAAAGTGGGTTTACAGTGGCCTTACTTTACTCCTGTCAAGACTTTATAGTTTACACTGTATAAAAGTGTTGAATCTACCAATTCCTTCTCTACCCTTGACACTATTTACACACTAAAACTGTAGGTTTCCCGAAGGAACAACACAGATTGTGTTGATCGATAGATGTAACCCTGACAATCCCATGTAGGATTGTAGCTAGGTTGCCTTGTAATGAAGATCCTCTGAAATCTAGATATATGTTCTATACTGTTTTAGCCTTGGATCCTTCCAACACAAACTCCATGTACAAGCCTTTGAGCGCCATCACAACCGTAGTTATCACAGGCCCCATTATTGCTCCCTATAAGAAAGACACACAATAATAACTCCTCTTAAAAAAACACTTGATAATGAAAATACTTAAAAACATAACAGGATCAGCAGGATTCAGGATGATGATACACCTCCAATCCTATACCTCAATAACAGACGGAAACACCGTCATGCCGCCGAGGATGCTCAGGCCGGTGAGATACCCGTTGTAGCCCGGCGCATCCTCCTGGATTTCATACAAGGCGTACTCCGTCAGCACCACATGAACACCAAACAAGCCGATCGCCACCATATACTCCCCCTTCACCACCAGCTGCAGCACCGCCGGAATGCTCGACAGCCACGGCGGCAGCAGCGGCGGCAACAACGAGCTCGTAAAGGCAATCACCGTCGTCACATACAAGAAATGCACATCGAACAACCTCAACAGGAGCCACGTCATGCACCCCTGGTAAAAAGCTAGCTCGACCGTCGCCAGCATCACACCCGCGATCGCCTTGTCCAGCGCCTCCACGCTCCGCGCCCTGGCCGAATCCGACATCGGGAGCATCCGCATCACCTGCTCCGTCACCCCGCCCGATTCCGACGTGATCAAATAGTACAACACCCAGAAGAAAACCATCATCTGTGAAACGAAGTTGAAGAGCTCCGCCGCGCCGGACAGAATCGAGCTCCCAACCAGCACCACGAGCTTGGCGCCCCCGCCGAACACGGATTTACTGCTTTCGAAAACGCGGTGCATCACGTTCAATCCTTGGTAGGCGAACCCTCGCGCCATGTCCACTAAATCCTCGCGGCTGATCACCAATTCCCTCACCAGAGAATCCGCCTCCGAGTATATCTGCCACCATTCTCGATCCCTGATCCGCTTTTTCAGGCTCAGAAGCTTGTCTGCGTACGGGGAAGGTGTCATCAGTGCCCCCCGATCTTCCGATGAGGCGTTCCCGGAAGGGGACGGGAATTGGGTGACCACAAACTGTTTGATTCCTGTAACTAATTCGGTTACGTTATACTGGATTGCCAGAGCGTCGATCTGATCGGATACCGTTGCGTAAACTTGAGTCGAATAGGTGTCGACGATTCCGAGGACGTCGTTATCTTCCACCCATTGTTTGATCCCCATCTTCTCCGCGTAATTGCTCTCCTGGACGTGCGATTGAAGCGCGAAAACGGCGTTTTTCCCTTCAATCCCGATTTTGTAAGAGAAGAAAACGATGCCCGAGAGTGATCCCAATATCATCCCGACGATCAATCCAATGGCCACGAAGGTTTCCAGGCGCTTCAAAATTGCCCTGGCGAAAGTCGCGCTGGCGGGAATCCGCTTGAAGCTGGCGACTCTACCGACGGTGGATTCGACGTCGTAAGCTCTGAAGATGAAACCTAATGAGAGAATCGAAATGGTTCCCATCCCGCCTATCTGTTCGTAGGCCATGACGAACATCCACAGGGATAAGAGCCAGCGCAGTAATTTGTGGAAGCCGCTGCGTTTCCGCCTGACGGGGAGGGGTTTTCTCTTCCTGCGGAGGATGATTGTGAGGAACAAATGCTTGATTTCGGCGATGGTGCCGAAGAAGACGCGGAAGACGGCGAAGGGGAAGGCGAGGGCGGCGTGGGCGAGGCCGGATTGGAGGGGTTGGGACCAGAAGCCCACGAGGGTTTCCTGAATGCCGCGGAGAGGGATGGAGCAGAGGAAGGCCCAGAGGATGGGGCGGAGGTAATTCTGGAGGAGCTTGCAGACGCCGTAGAGGACGAAGATGGCGAAGGCGAGGCCGGCGTGGGCGGTGGCGATGTAGAGGGCGAGGCGGGCCTGGGGGTCGGTGAAGAAGGCGGTGGAGGTAGGGGGATCGACGGGGAGAGTATGGTCGGATTTGCGACAGGAGGCGGATCGGAACATATCCTGCCAGGCAGGGTAAGGGGAAGGGGAGGAGGAGGAAGAGGGCGATGGGGGAGGAATCAGGTTTTCCTTTTCCATATTTGAACCGAATGTTGATTGTTGTCTGTTGAGGATAGGCGTGGTGGGAATTCCGGTTGGTTTTCGGTTCAAGTTTCAACCCACGTCGTCTTCACTCATCGGAAACTGCCCGCCAACAATGCCGGAAATTGGAATGCTGGATTTCTCATTTTCTAACTTGTGATTGTGAACATGGGAAAATACGTAGATATTGGTGGATGCATTGCATTCTATACTTCATTACTACGGAGTTCAAATTTACACTATCGACCCCAATTTTTAATTTATTATCATTACATACATATTAGCATCGAAAAAGTTAATTTTTCACTTTCTCGATCTACTCTGGGCTCAGGGCAAGCAAGAAGAGCACATAAAAAATTTCTCATTAGTTTCAATATCATGTTTAAGACTTGATGAACATGAATAACATACATTTTCAAGCACGTCAAAAATTGGCAATGCTGATCTTTCTGCGCAGAAACAAGTAAGCTAACAATCTATAAACCAACGCCATCCCCACCAGAATCCAAACCTCTCTCATCCCACCATTCAAGTTCACCGTGTCGAATGTCGGCGAGCTCTGCAGGCTCCGGCAACCACTCAGGCTTTCGCACTCAAACATCTCGTCCCCTGAGTACTGCACCTTCACCAGCAGCCTAAATCCGTAGTACAAAAACGACACATACTTCATCCATTGCATAAACTTTGGTATGTGCTGCATTTCACGCAAACAAAACCATTTGTCAACAACATAGTCACACACAGACAAAATATAACACCATCTTTTTTTAAGCATTTCGAGTTTCTAGTGAGTAGTGATAATAGGAAATGTGTACCTGAACGTAGTAGCCACCAGTGAGAAGAAACAACATTAGTATAAGGGAAGCAATCATGCCGGCTCGTTTGATGCTCATAACTGCTGCTCCAAACAGTTCTCCAGCTCCCTGATCACAGGCACATTATTTGTATTTAAAATCTTGAATTATCAGAGTCACAGACAACGATAGGATATAGTGAGAATGCTGTATGTCTTACTTGACTAGTTATAGCAATCAAGAGTATGGCAGATAAGGTCAACAAGAAGCATTCTGCTGTCCTCTTGAAGCCGGCCATGAAATACAAAATGCACATGAAAAAGAAGGGATACAAGACATGGGCTATCATGTCGCTCAATGTGCTGCTTGCATAGTAAACACTCAATCTGTACATGTCCGACTTTCTTTCCTTCACCAGCAGCATCTTCTCATATGGGAACACGTAAACTGCTCCAAATATGGATGAGGAAGTCCAGAAAATGCATATATAGAACAATAAGCCAATCTGCAAGCAAGAGGTTAGATCATTTGCATAAGTTTGATTGGATCAATTCTTAAACAGTGTAGTATCAATGACTGGTAATGGAGGCAAATCAACCTGATCTCTGAGTTGAGCTTCAGTTGCTGTGCTGGATTTCCACCAGAGAAGGCCTAAGAGAATAGCTACTCCGAATGACTGAATTAACCGAACATGATCAAAGTAATCTCTCCACCGCTCTTTGAATGTTCTCTTGAACAGTATACAGAACTGTTCCAACCAAGACTGGGTCCAATCTTTCCTCACTTGGATAGCTAATTGGAGGCGCTCTGGCACCCTTGCTGCTCGATGATTCTCTTCCTTTTCCTTCGTCTCCAAGTTGACTTTATACTTTTGTTGCAGATACTGGCAGTAGTGAACCCAATTTGCATAAATTGTCAGTTTTAATGCTAGAGTAAAAGATGATGAAAGTTTGGTGCTTACCTTTATCACGAGTTTTTCAAAATCAGCAGTGTCTCGAGATGCAAGAAACTCCTCCGGAACACTGATGTCATTCACTTGTCCTGTTGCCAAATCCAATAAGAATTCTGCGGGGTTCATAGCTATCTGTGGAACGAAATTTAAGCTAGAAAAGTATTGCATTGACTCTCTGGCGTTCCCATAGTACACCGGGCACCCTTCTGCTATTAACAGAACCTTGTCGAACATGAGAAACATCCGACTTGAAGGTTGATGGATTGTTGTAATAATTGTCCTTCCTACCTAATGGGTCATATAGACATCTCAATTCAGAAGAATCATATTATCCTATACTGGGTGTGAATCACTCCTGGTCTTAGAATTGATCATAATATAGATGGTAATAAAAGAAACTAGTGTGCATATTAAGTAATAAGTGATAACACCATACCTTTGCGAGATCTTGAAGAATTTGGAGTATTCTATTTGCGGAAGTGGAATCAAGGCCTGAAGTTGGTTCATCAAGCAATAGGATAGAAGGATCAACCAGAATTTCATATCCTATGCTAGTTCTTTTCCTTTCTCCACCAGAAATTCCAAAACCAATTTTTGTACGACGACATCTACAAGGTTATCAAATTACAAAACTTATAATTTCAAAGTATTCAACATCATAGTAAAAATTTCTAGGATAGATAAGTATTTAGAAGCAATTCGAACACACCTTTCAAGGCCTAATTCTTTCATAATCTGCTGGACTCTTTCATACTTTTGGCGTTGAGTCATGTTGCCTGGAAGTCTCAAAAGTGCTGCAAATACCAAGGTTTCTTCAACGGTCAAATGAGGATGAAGTATATCATCTTGCGCCACAAAACCAATCCTGAAGAATAAGAGAATTAAATACTAAGCAGAGCAAAATTTGATCATATGTTGATTTCTACTTCATCATGAAGGTGACTATTATTCAGTATACCTCCTCTTCAATGGTGGTTTATACGAAACATCATTGTAGGTAACAGTTCCCTTAACATTTTCAAGCAATCTACCGCCTAAAACTTTTAATAGAGTGGTCTTCCCGCTGCCAGAAGGTCCCATAAGGGCCAAGATCTCACAAGGGCCAACACTTCCAGTAATACCTTTTAATATCTTCTTGTAATTGTCTTGTTCGATGTGCAACTGCGATGCCACCTTCGACACAACCACCTTAACAGGGTTACTGGAAGAACCTTCTGGAATTCTGACCTTAAATTCTACATCTGCAAACTGCAACGAGGAAAAAGGCTTTAGAAATAACTATCAGAAACAAAAGTTAGCAAGAAAATTGAAGGCAAATTTAGGATTGGCCTTGAGAAAAATAGGGACAGGCCGATCTCGTCTTGCATCTGGTATATCCTCCTCCAAGTCAATTTCAGAACCCCAGTCTCTAACATAAGCCTGAGACATGAACTCAACGTTATGAGAAAACCCATTGCTCCCTGCAATCTGCAAAGAACCAATTGCTGGAGTGGACTTTGACAAATCTTCAATCTCTTCTGTTCTTTCCAGATCCATAGTCTAACGGTGAAGGTGAAGCTAGTTGAGGAGACCAAATATTATGTTTTATAGTGTACCATTAAACATACAACAAAATCCTGCCTGCATTTTGAGGAAGAAGGATGACCGTTGGGCAACAAGCTTTTAATGCTCAACTGCAGAGAGTTAGATGACTTGCTTATTAGCTGATACACACATTTCGCAATGAAATCACATATCAACCGGAAGAAACTTCTGCTGACCAAACATCATTACGTAATTCAATTTATGCTTCAAATGAGATAGGAATAATCACCTTTAATTTATCATAATAAACAAAATGCAAGTGCTACGAGCGTGAACAGAAAATTCAGCAAGGGCTTGAAATCCTGTATCTAAGACAAGCAGCTTAAATTTTTCCAATCAATCGGGAACGAAAGTAAACCAAACTGCTAACTGTCTAGGAAACCACCAAAGGAAGCGAAGCAAGCTTCGGAAGAGTACTGTTCCTTCCGCCACCGCGCACGCATCTTTAACGAGCGGGGATCCCGCACCTGTCCGGACCACAAAATCAGAAAAGGAAAAAATTAAGCTTCATCCAGATGCGAAGGAATCGCTAGCTGAAACGACGGGCATTGTCTGTCCTGGAAACATGATCTACTTTAATTAAATGAAAAGCAGGGTTGGTACTTGATTGATCAACCCTTTCTTCTGCAACTAAACATTCATGAAACAATCAATCGGAGTGAAAATTGAGAGAGACACACATTCTTCGCACCTGGTTTGGGCGGCTTCATTTGATTTGCGTGATCCATCGAGTTTTGCTGCAGAACAAAGCACTGACCGAGCTACTCTATTTGGAGGCATAATTTGAATGCGGAATGATACATTTAAATCCAACCATATAACCATAAACCATGCGGCCGGATAGATTTCCAATTTCGTCAAAGTTAGAAATTACTTCTTCCATCCATGTCACGCGTGATGCGTCAACTCAATATTTTTACAAATACTACGTACTTTGCACCAGTGGCGGACGAAGGGGGGCTCGGGGTGGCGCCCAGCTCAAAATTTATCTATAGTATTTTAATATAGTTGTGTGAATTTTATTTATAGTAGAAGAAGTTTTTATATAATCTTGTTCCCGAACTCAAATTTTGTCATTAAATTGTTATATAGTTGTGTGAATTTTAGCTATGGTAGACACCCGTTATCTAATTTACGCTATGAGGAAGAAGAATAGAGAAAGAAGATGGTACTAGGTTTCTTTGCTTGTGGGACTTTTTAACATAACTTTATATGTTGTTTCATTCTTAATAAAATAAAATAATAAATTTTGGCATAACATTTAAAATTATAATTAAGGCACATCCTTGTTGTAATTAATTAATTACCATTCATAATAAATTTGTCTATTTACTAGTGTTATGTTAATATTTTGATATTGCCGTTTATAATTGAATATTTTAGCATGTTTAATATAAAATAAAAAGATAATGCTCATGTCGGCTCTATAAATTTGAATTCTAGTGATGTTAACAATATTATTAAAAAAAACACCCGGGTAAAATTAGATAAAGAGAGAGACATTATTGGTGATTCGGAAAAACGAAAATCAACTATGGTTTTTCTATTAAAATTAGAAATAAAGCAAGACGAAGATATTTGGTAAAGGAGTTTCGCCCCCAACCCTAGTAGTCTGCGTCCGCCACTGCTTTGCACCATTGACAACTTGCACGCATGTCAATACACAATGATTAATAATTTAGATTGTATACAATTAAAAATTATATAAAGTTATATTCTAAAACTAAAATTTAGATAAATCTAACCAAATATTACTTGACTATATTTTTTCTTTCATAACTATCATAAAAATTTGAGACAATGCTAACAATGAATAGTATCTAAAACTCTAATGTTGCAAACCGAGTATATAATAAATAAAATAGTTAGAATTGGTTTTGTTTGATCTCAGTAATGGTCTAATGGGAATGGGGACTTAGGTCAACTCCGCATACTCTCAACTTATATGTTGGGTTCGATTCTCCACCCGGCCTTTATCCGTTAGCAGATTCGTTGGCTCCCAAACATCCACTTTGTAATTTGTTGTGACATGGACTCACACCATCATTTCCTAGCCTGTATAGCTTGTTGAGAAAAAAAAAATATTGATCTAGTAAGATAGGGTTAGAATATACTTTCTCCTCAATTTAAAATTTGCAATGCTTTATAGTTAATTATAGGAATGGCAATTGGCAAAAAATAATGTTTAAAAAAAAATAGAATTGCCGTGTAGAACAATTTCCTTTTTTACTTAATTGTTGCAAGGTCTTTTCTTAAAACATTTTGATATAAAAAAAAAAAAAAAAAAAAAAAAAATTGTCAATGCTCTCCAAGAGCTCCCCTCTTTCTTCACCGCCAGTCCACAACTCCAGTCAATCTCAGGCCAGCAATGAAGCCCCACCGCCCAAGTAGGGATGGCAATGGGTCGGGTCTGGGTCGGGTCCAGCCGGACCCAAGACCCGAACCGAGGAAAAATTTTGGACCCAAGACCCGACCCAGACCCGAGGTTTTACTCCTTGAACCCGAGCAGAACCGAACCGATTGGACCCGAACCCAGACCCGCGGACCCATGGACCCGAAAGAATTAATGGAAAATAAAAAAACACTTTAGACCCGACCCGACCCGACCCAGGACCCGATAATCTTTTTAAAAAAAATAAAAACAACAAAAATAGCTATGAAACAACACTACAGTAGCAGCAATTGAGCAACAGCAAACTTCAAAAAAAAAATATAACAGCAAATGTCAGCAACAAAATATTAATCTCAACACCAAAAGAAGCATCACAGTAGCAATAAAACAATCCACCTACAAAATCACACAATTTGTTCCAACTTCCAATTTACACATACAAATCAAATGAGGAAATCCAACATGCAAATATGATGAGCAAAGCAACAAACTCCAGTACATCATTTAAAACATTATAATTAATAAAACATGAAAATAGTGAAATAGATAATAGATAGTACACTCGGGTCGGGTCGGGTCGGGTCTGGGTCGGGTCTGTCCCTAGACCCAAGACCCGACCCAGACCCGAAAAGTCTAGATTGGACCCGACCCAAGAACCGACCCAGACCCGAAAAGGAGGACCCGAACCGAGCTAAACGGGTTGGGTCCGGGTCGGTTCTCGGGTTTACCGGGTCCAATTGCCATCCCTACGCCCAAGGCCACCTTCTCTTTTGTTGGTGGAACTAATATCATTCAGAGACAAAGTATTGCAGGGGAAAGGTGCAATACCAGCTCCACTACTTGAATATCCGAGCAACGCAGACATGGTAATACTAAATTTTATCAATGGAGACAGGTTGAAGCCACGTATCACTTTAAACCCTAGAATCCAAGACCGCATTTGCAAACCATTTGAGGATGGTTTGATCATATCCGTGCTGGGCAAGAAGGTCGGTTACGTGGCTCTCAAGGAACGAGTGCCCAGACTGTGGAATACGCCCAACAGATTTGAGATGATAGACATAGACGCATGCTACTTCTTAGTCAAGTTCGACCAACTTGCTGACAGAACAAGGGTGCTACACTATGGCCCTTGGATGGTGTTCGATAGCTACTTGACGGTTTGCCCATGGAAACCCAACTTCATAGCCGATAAAGAAACCTCTCGGAAGATTGTTGTATGGGCTTGTTTCCCTGGAATATCGTTGGAATTCTTTGATGTACTGATACTTACTAAGATGGCCTCTGCTATGGGAAGGACCATCAAAGTTGATGCAATGACCAAAAGAAGTCAATAGAGGAAGATATGTTAGGGTTTGTGTGGAAATTAATTTGAGCCTCCCAGTGGTCTCTAGCATTCTAGTCGGAGATAGGTGACAAAAAGTGACGTATGAAGGTCTCCATTCGCTTTGCTCAAAATGTCTTAGATATGGGCATGCTAGTCATATCTGCACTAATCTCCCGGATGAAATCTTTAAGCCGGAGGAAAGTGTTCAGGCCTTCCCGGAGGCATCCGAAAGGTCCGAAACAGTAGCCAGGAGTGTGCCTACTAAGAAAGAGGCAGACAGAGCGGTTGTAGACGAAAGAGAAGTTGACTTTGCTATTTTGGAGAAAGGAAACACCGGAGAGGTGTCTGCCATGAATACAGATCACACAGAGGTTAATGACAAGATTATGAAGGATAGTGGGAAGGAAGTCAATCTGGAGGAGGTAGCTACTTTTTTAGAAAGGGGTCACTCCCAAGACTCTCGGTTTATGTGTCCCCTAAAGCTACAGAAGGGTTGAAATCTGCTACAACCCATACGGAGAACAAGACCCTCCCCAATCAGCCCGAATATGGGGACTGGGTTAAAGTCATTAAGAGAAAGCCCAATACCCAAGAAGGTAGAGGGCCTAGGCAGATTGGAGCCCAATAAAAAGAAGGGGCCTAAGGAGGAGGCTCAACAACCAAGGTTGTTAAGATCGGGATCTTATATGGGATCATTTTTCTCTTTGCAAGATCGAGATCGTATGATCGAATCGAGATCCTAAGATCTTATGAAATTGCAATAATAGATAAACTCAGTTATGCATACTACCAAGTAAAAACATTATTTCGTGTGTTTATAAACCTTGCAAATTAATTAATACAATACAATACAAAAACATTACAATTAAATATGAAATATTTCCACATACATTGCATATTATGTTTTTTTTATACATCATACATAAGGAGTACAAGTTCTTAAGTTTAAAATTAAAGAAAAAAAGTTATTTTTTATCACAAATCATAAAATCCTAAAAAAAATTTAAGCGTTTAAGAGGGTATGATTGTAAGATCGTAGAAGCGTTTAAGGAAGTTTGACCATAAGATCCTAACATTCTATGATCAGGATCGGGATCTTATCCAGATCTTACTAATTTTAAGATCCTACAAGGATCGAGATCGTTTTAGAGAGGTGTGATCGTAAAATCGTAAGATCGGGATTGGGATTTAACAACTATGCCAACAACCTTAGAGCAGCAAGGGACAGAAATGGGGAGGAATTAAAACGTCTAAGCCCAAGGAGGTAAAAGGAAAGGCCTAACCCAAAACCTTTTCATCCTAACTTGAGGAAAACTCCAACCAGGGTAAAAGATCCAGAACTAATTCTAGGAACGGGAGTAGCTCGGATTCGAAGATGGTGGCGGAGGAATACAACAAAGACCTAAAAGGCGAACCAGTGGCAACCTTGAAGAAGGACATTAACCCTCAAGTAGCTTGTGGAACTCGTCAACAAAGTAAGGAGCCGCCGGATGAGGCGGCTGCTATGCAGTCTTAAGGGTTGCGGCTAGCAGACGCCTTGGGTGTTTGTTACCCTAGAGTTTTATGTTGGTGTTTGCTCGTGTTTGTTTTGTGTGTCTCCCCTTCCCTCTGTTGTTCTTTTTGTTTCCTGTTTTTCTCCTTTGTAACCTTGTTTGACTCTTTTCCAGCCTTAGGGCTTGCCCAGAAAAAAATATTTTGATAAGGTATCGTTTTCAATATTATTAAACTTTATTTTTTAAAACACCTACAGTGGTACAAACTTGTTTCAATTTTATACTCTATATATGAATTATCAATTAAGAGCTTGGTTACTGTACTGCGGTCAAATCCACTATAAACATAAATCTATATCCTACAACTATATTATTTTATATATCCAATTAATCTAAACCATTGAAATTTAAAAATTATCAATAGCTGAGACTAACCACAATATATCAAGTCAAAATCCTCTACAATACCCTACCAACTAATATGGATTAATTTATTGATATATCTTTAAAATATTCTATATAATTTTTGGTTTGTGGCAAAATATGGAGTAATCAAAGAGTTTTCTCGAGCACTAATTGATTGAATATTAGCAAAAATTAAAAATTTTCAACATAAAAAAGAAATTAAAGGACCAAAAGTATTAAAAATAACAATATACTATCAAGTAGGATGCGTTCTAACTCAAGGATTATAAAACAAAATATTATGCGGTTTAAAGCATTTTACCATATTTATTAATATTCAAAATGCTTTTCGAGTTTGCGCCATATTTTACTAGAAAAGAATGTCATAACATATATTTTATACTTAATTTCTTTTTTTAAAACTTTACATCTTTCTAATAAAATTAAAAGACAAATATATTGTACCGTTGCGCAATACCGCATGTTTTAATTATTATCATTATTTTCCTTTTTACGAGAAGGAAAAAACACGTGTATTTTACATTGCCAACACCACACGTTTGAATTCTTTATTTCTTTTTGGAAAAATTATTCTGTTACTTTTTTCCCTATATAAAGTGCATAGCACTCGCACACTAATTCATTGTTAGAATGAAATCAAAAGAAAATTTGCATTTAAATATTATTCGCCAGAGAAGATTGAAGACTTGAAGATGGAGAGTGAAGGAAGTTGCCCTAAAAAAAAAAATTATATGGTAATCTTCATCCTATTTTTTGATTTGTTAATGTTTGTTTTATTTTTCTTGCACTGCTGCATTATTTAATTTTTTTTACCAATAAACTTTTGTAGTTCATAATTTCTTTGCATTTGACTACATATGTAATGGTTGTATATTTTTTAAATGGAAAAAAACACATATCGTCCTGTAATTTAAAAAAAAAATTCTAAAACATTCCCACAAATATTGAATTAGACGAATCCGTCCCATAACTACTCTAATCATTGCCGAACCCATCCATAAATCGGTTTTTTCGCTAACCATTGCTGAATCCGTCCCATAACTTCCCTAATAGAGGGCGCTAACCATCACTGAACCCGTCCCATAACTTCCCTAATGGAGGGATGAGTTCGGCAATGATTAGGGTAGTTATGAGACTGGTTCGGTGATGATTAGCGAAGATCGGGTTCATTGACGGGTTCAGCTATGATTATGGTAGTTATGAGACGGATTCGTTTAATTCGATATTTGTGTGATGGTTTTGGAAATTGAAAAACCTTATGGGACTAAATGAGTTTTTATTTTCTTCCCTTTTTAAATCATTTTAGTTCTAACTAATTTTCAGCCTTTGAAGGTATTTGTTTCATTTCTAAAAGTAGACTTTTTTATTCAATTGACTGAATTTTGTTTTGATATGTTATTCTTTAAAATTGGGTCATCACAATACAAGTAACAATTAGGATATAAAGAAAAGAATAGATTGAATATATATATATATTATATATATAAGCAACTGGGAGAATGCTTTTGTTTTAATTTTACTTGTACATACTTTCTACTTTCTCCTTAGTCACAATCTCTTATCTTAGGCTTCTGTAAGGCCCAAGAGTAACCCTAGATAGGTACAAGTGATCTTAATGGGCAAATCTTTTTCAAAGTAATTTTTTGTGTTCACAAGTTTAGAATTCAAGATGTGCTTAAAGAGATATAGCATCATAATCGCTCAAACTATCCTTTATTTTTCTTTACACAATCCTTTGTTTCATGAAATTATTAAATACAATTATTATGTTACTAATTATTTATAAAATGTTCACATGTACTCCATCTATACCATTATTTGAGGTGCATTAGACTTTTTTTTTTACAGTTATTTTCAATTTTTACTCAATATTATTGCAAGTAGGTTATCGTTAGATCGTGCAATCATATAATTTTATAATACATATTTTATATAATATTTTCTTATATGTTTTTTTGGTAACCGCAAAAACAAGTGAAAAATAAATATATTGAACTTCATAACATATGAAAAAATAACCAATTTTATTGGAACATATGGAATATCATAAAAACTACTATCATGAATATGTTTACTTACAATTTACAATTAATATGTCAAATCATTAATTAGTTACCCCATATTACTATTGAAATAACCAATAAATACTATCACATTATACATACATTATAACTTATACAAAGGAAAATAAATATTAATACCACACTAATTAGGATTTTCTTTTTATTTCTATGATATTTTTTAATACATAGTAACTTATATTATTATATTCACATGATACTATACTTTAAAACAAAGGAAAAAAGTATTAATAGCACTCTAATTAGGATTTCCTTTTTCCATGACTTCCAACCTTGGGTTTCGATTCTTATACAACCCCCTATCCCTCATCTTTATCACCCTTTGGAATTTGTTTGGCCTAGGCTCCCACACATTTTTTCTGACACATAAGTCTCAATGTTTACCAAAAAATAAGAAACTTTAAAAAATAATTAATGAAATTTTAAAATAAATTTCACTCACATTATTCCAATTATCAAAATACAGGGGATGTGGTTGTTCAAGTGATCAAGTCCCCTGACTTTTAACGTTCAAGTTGGGAGTTCGATTGCTCCCCTTTATCCCTTAGTAATTTGTGTAGCATGAGTTATCACCTGTTGTTTCCTAGCCTGTACAGGCCATTCAGCAAAAAATATATATATCTATCAAAATACGAAGTACTTTTCTTTAAAGCATATCTATCGTAAATCCTCTGAGATCTTTACATATCCATTTATTGTGTTATTAATTTTCATAAATTAATTACTCCTATATTTCTAGATACAATAGACTGCTACATTGATTTTTGTCTATAAATTACCTTCAAATTTTCCATAAGACATAGTATCAAAACTAAGTCGATTCAATATACATCACAGAGACATTCCAAGAATTTTGATTGCTAAACAAGTATTCAGCATGGAAGGCGGTAAAATTCCTAGAGAAGTTGCAACCAATGCAGCCCAACTCGGTAAAAATAAAAACAATTTTTTTCATTCTCAGTTTTGTTTATTAAATCTCTTTGAATATACACATTGAAATTTTCCTTCGACAATAACATCTCATGCAATTTTTAATAAATGTCTAATGCAGTTAAGAAACATGGTTTTTTTTTTTTTGTTTTGTATTCTCCTTGCTTATGTATAATCATGAAAGAAGGAGGAGCATCACCTAATGATCTGGGCAATATTGAGCCGGAAAAATTCATTGAAAATGAGGAAGCAGTAATGGATAATCCCAGGCAGTACATACCGATTTCGACCGTGGTAAAGACGGTCCGGACAGCCCTCCCACCAAATTCCAAAATCGCGGATGATGCAAAAGAGGCGATACAAGAATGCGTCTCTGAGTTCATTAGTCATGTGATTGCCAAGGCTAAAGACAGGTGCAAACAAGAGTATCGGAAAACAATAACATCCAAGGACTTTATTGAAGCCATGAGATCGTTAGGGTTCCACAACTATGTTGAGCCCTTAACGGTTTACTTAAATAAGTACCATGCACAACATCCGGGTCAAGATAATAATATTCAGGGTCAGCCTGCTGCACCGCCGCCGCCGCCGCGGCCACCAACGGGTTATTTGACAAAAGGTGGAGAAGGCTCCTCGCAGCAGGGCCGTGTTTGATATGTCCCGTGATAATAAGTAGAGGAGGTCCTTGAGTTGATGAAGTTCAATAAATATTAGTACTTTATATTATACAGGGAAATAATGTTCAGAATGTCTTAAATTAAAGTCGTCAATTTGTAATATGTGAAATGTATGACAAGTTTTATGAAGATTTTGGCATTTTCTTTTCCGCTTCCGCCATCCAGATGCAAAGGATATCGCTATATGAAATAACGGGCATTGTCCTGGAGACATGATTTACTTTAATTAAATGAAAAGCAGGGTTGGTACTTGATTGATCAACCACTTCTTCTGCAACTAAACATTCATGAAACAATCACAGTGAAAATTGAGAGAGACGCGCATTCTTCGCACCTGATTTGGGTGCTTTCATTTGATTTGTGTAATCCGTCGAGTATTAATGCGGATACACTGACCGAGCTACCGTAATTGGTGGCATAATTTGAATGCGGAATGATTATACATGTAACATCTAATCCAACCATAGTAAACATTTGGTTTGATAGATTCCCATTTCGACAGTTGAAAAATATTACTTCTTTTGTACATGTCATGTTTCATCTCAATATTTTTACAAATGTATAATAAATAAATAATTAAACTGAGTTTAGTTTGATCCATCATCTCAATATTGGTCTATGTTTGTTCATAATGTATATTTTATATAATTTTTACTTATACATATTTTTATGATATTTTTATGTTGCTTTCCCATCCCAGACATTCTGTATCCTCGTCATTTGCTCTGCATTTCTTGTGCCAAATCTATCTTAGTGTCCGTATATATGAATGTAAGTGAATAGATCTTCGCACCAATATATACATACATGCATGCATGTATGTATGTATGTGAATATTTGTGCATTTTATTTTTTAAAAAACTTGTAATGCTTTATAATTATAGGAATGGCAAAATTGGCAAAAGCCTTGTAAAAATTTTAAAAAAAAAATAAAAGAAGAAGAAGAAGACAAATACGGTAAAATTATCAACATGAAGCAATGAACATAACATCAATGACAATTGCAGCAAAAACTAAAAAATTGTTTCAGTTACACAAGGTTACAACATTACAGTTTACAGAAACATAAAACTGATACTTAAGTCATTGATATGTAAATATTTGTGTCCCTTAAATATACATACATTTTTCACTAAAATGTATAAACATAAAACTATGTCCCACAAATTTATTATTTTATACTTTCAAGTTTCAATTAATCTAGACCATCGAAATTTAAAAGTTATCAATGGCTCAAATTGACCACATGTATATCACATTAAAATCCTCCAGAATAACTTAATAACTATACCATGGATTAATTTATTGATATATCTTCAGAATTTTCTATATATTTTTTATTTTTTACAAATTGTAGAGTAATCAAAGATTTGTTGAATGCTAATTGATTGAAAATTGAAAATTTTCCAACAAAAAAAATAAAAATTAAAGGACCAAAGGTAATTTTTTTTTTTTTGAAAGCCGAAGCCAGCTAAAAGAAACAGGAAAAAAAGAAAGAGAAAACAAGAGTCTGAACAAGAAAGCTACAAATTAAAATCTGGTGAACCAAGTGCCGGAGGCGTCAGCCGTCAATTCCCTTTTGATAAAGTCAGATGGAAAAGCCCAAGTGGTGAAGAACTCTTCAATCGAAGCTCCGTGTTTGGCCAGGGTATCCGCAACAGAATTACCTTCGCGAAGCACGTGCTGGATATGACAAACCTCAAAAGTGTCCTTGATATCAATAATGCGCTTGATAAGAGCAGCATAGGGATGGAAAGGCAATGAAGCAACAAGGATGGTAATGACTGACATGGAGTCTGAGAAACATGAAATTCTTTGAACCCCTAATCGCCGGACAAAATCCAAACCTGAAGCAAGAGCAAACAATTCAGCATAGATGTTAGTAGCTATTCCCAAAAAACCGCAACCACCACCTATCCAATGACCATCTCCATTCCGAAGAACAAATCCATATCCCGCTCGGCCCGGATTCCCAATGGAGCTACCGTCAACATGGAGAATGTGTCCTTGAACACCAGCCGAGTTCCAGTTGACCAAGCGAGGATAGCTCATATTATTCCTAGGCTTCTCCCGAACCTGTTGCAATGAAGAGGCCAACTAAAATATGGTCCTTTGAAGAGCCCAAGCAGATTTAGGCTTCCCACCAAAGATACGATTGTTACGTTCCCTCCAGATGGACCAAAGAGCAGCAAGAAAAACTTCCCCCAAGGCCTGAAACATCTCAAGTAGAAAAGTTTTAATGTCCGGCTTAGGGATAAGGTGGCAATCAGAAGGAATAGATATGTTAAGGGAACTCCATAGCTGCTTGGTCCAATTGCAATAAAATATGCTGTGGTACCAAGTGTCCTCTTCAACGCCGCACAAGGTACACAAAGGAGAAGTAGCAACTTTACGGTGGAAACGTGTAGAATTCAGGGGGAGTGAATCATGACCAAGAAGCCAAAGAAAGAAACTCATTTTTTCAGGAATGGTCGGGTGCCACAGCCACATCCATCCCTTGGTTTCTTCATCTTGTTGAGCTAGAAAGCGATATGCTGAAGAGGCGGTATAGGTCCCTGTAGTGGACTCCTTCCAAGTCCAGAGATCGGACAGTGTATCATGGAAAGTGGGGGGAGGAGATTGTTTAATGGATAAGAGAATATCTGATGGTATATCTGTGTAAAGACCATCCCAATTCCATCCATTGTGATCAACCACATCCTTAACTTTAAGGTCAAGATCCTGGGTCGCAACGCAAGGTACCCTGGGGCCAAGTTGTTTTCCTTCCCACCATTCGGAAAACAAGAGAGAAGCGGTACCACTGCCCAGCCGAAAACAGAAGCCATTCTTAAGGATAAGGGCCAGCTTCTGCAGAAGAAGCCACAATCTGGATCGTCCTCCATTAGATGTCATCAGGGAAGAAAAACTGCCAGTTCTCCCCCCATTAATCATCCTAACCCATGTCTTATGTGGAGAGTGAAGGAAGCCCCATAATAATTTGCCGAGCAAGGAAATATTAATAAGGCGAGCCTTACGAAGACCTAGACCCCCTGCACACTTGGGACGAGCTACACGATCCCAACTAACAAGATGTAAGCCTTTCCCATCTCTGTCTTTCCAAAGGAACCGATTAATTTTCTTATCAATTAAATTGCACACTCCCTCGGGAATCCAGTGAAGCTGCATCACGTAATTAGGGATTGCAGCTAGCACGGAACGACACAGGGTAAGCCTTCCCGCTTTGTTCAAAAGTTTACACGACCAACCTTTCAATTTAGCATCAATATTGCTTAATAGGAAATCAAAGTCCCTACACGTCCGCCGTCCCACTAGCATGGGAAAATCGAGATACTTATCAAGCGCATCAACAACTTGCATACCCAGAGTAGCTGTGATCCACTGCCTATCTTGGAGGGATATATTCTTCGGAACAAAGATAGTGGATTTTCAATGGATTAAGCTGAAGACCAGAAGCTGCTGCGAAGTCCTTGAGAGCCTGGTTGATACAACTGAGGCTGCCACGGTCCATCATAGAACATAATATGAGATCATCCGTGAAGATTAAGTGAGAAATAGGCACTCTGGCTGTCCCAATCTGAAGAGGCTGCCACTTACCTCTATCAACCAATTCTTGGATGAGCATAGATAATTTTTCCATAATGATCAAGAATAAATATGGAGAGATAGGGTCCCCTTGACGTAGGCCCTTGGAAGGAGTGAACGGCTCTAGAGGCTCCCCATTCCAAAGAATGGAGTATGTGGGGGATGAGACACAGAACATGATGAGGCGAGTGATAAAGACCGGCAGCCCCAACTCTCCCAAACAGAGCTCAAGAAAATCCCAGTGGACATTATCGTATGCCTTGGCGATGTCAATTTTTAGAATGATAGCATGCAATCGAGGATGGCTACCTGATAAGTGACCGAGAATCTCTTGCAACGTGAGAGCGTTATCAACTGGGCCACGTCCCGGCAGGAAAGCTGCCTGATGGTAAGAGATGGAGGTTTGAAGAATAGGCCGCAACCGACTAACAAGAATCTTAGTGAGAATCTTGTACAAGTCGTTGCATAAGGTTATTGGCCGTAACTGATTGAAGATAGTGGGAGTAGGAACCTTAGGAATAAGGCAAATGAATGCCTTCATCACCTCCGTAGGAAATGAGCCTTGTTGAAAAGCCTGGTTTAAAAATTGGAAGACTTGCGGCGCCACTATATTCCAGTACTGTTTGTAGAAATGACCTGGGAAGCCATCAGGGACGGGAGGTGAGAAGCCATTCATGTTCTTTACAACATCTGTCACTTCATCCAAATCTAAGTCCTTCGCAATTTGCATTTTATCCTCCTCTGGAATCGCAAGTAAGGATGGAAGGGTAGCTAGCGGAGCTGTATTACTCTGTGGTTGCCTCAAGAATAGCTCCCAAAAGAAAACTGTTACGTGATGCCGAAGGGATTGATCATCATCGCACCAAGTATCATCTGACAAGAACATTCCATGGAGTTTATTACGGTGCCTGTTGTGCTTAACTTTAGCATGGAAAAAGGAGGTGTTCCTGTCACCGCATCGGATCCATTTGTCCTTGGCCCTTTGAAACCAATAGAGTTCTTCTTGTTCCAAAAGGGCCTCAAATTCATGGCGAAGCTCAATTTCAAGCAGGCGTAAGCGAAGAGAGTCCACCCTTTCAAGAGATCTTGCAACACCCTCAAGACGCTTAAGAATTTTAAGTTTGCGCCATTTAAAATTGCCACCCCTAGCACGATTAAAATCCACAGAGGCTTTCCGAACATTATCCAGATGCTTAAATACAGTAGAAGCAGGTTGATTCCAAGCATCCTCAAGAGTATGATTGTAATCTGGGACAGTGGCCCATGCCGCTTCCCATCTGAAGGGCTTAGAAGCCTGAGCCGGGGCCTTCCCACAATGAAATAATAACGGGCAATGGTCCGAACCTACACGAGGGAGAGTTTGAATAAAGCCACCAGGGAATTCAGAAATCCATTCGATGTTGGCCACTCCACGATCAAGTCGTTTGGAGATGAAAGTGTTCCCACATGGTCGAGACCATGTGAAAGATCCACCCTGAGTGTTTATCGTAGCCAAGCCACAGTTATGAAGCACATCTCTCAATTCCTCAGCTTTGGAAAGATGAAATAAACCCCCACGCACTTCCGAAGCAGACATAATCTGATTCCAATCCCCCACAATAGCCCAGGCCCCATTCAAATTCGCAGCTAGCTGTTGTAAAGAGAGCCAATTCGCCCGACGATCCGCATGTTGAGGAGAGGCATATAACGCAGAGAGGAACCAAGAGTTCGTCCCTGAATTTAATTTAATTGTAATAATACGCTCCCTCTCATCCCAAACAGAAGTCTGAATACTCATACCCATTCTGGAAAGGACCCAGAGGCCCCCAGCCTTCCCCGACGCCTCTTGAATACAGAGGCTAGAATAACCCGCTTGAAGGAGAAACAAATGAGATTTGACAAAGCGGGACTGAGGCTTCATAAGAATTAAAATATCTGGCGAATGGCGTCTAAGCAAATCCACAAGAGTAGACCTCGACAGTTTACCAACAATTCCACCAATGTTCCAACATAGAATTTTAAAATCCTTGAATTCGACAAACATGGGGAAACAAAAAAGAGTTGAAGGGCAAGAACCTTAGCATTGCATCGCAGAAGCTCCATCTGGTGGCTCCCCTTGTGGATCGGGAAGAGTCTCCAGAGAACTCTCTTGTGCCCTTCCATCTGCAGCTTGTGCTTCGGCATTAGATTGAGACCAGCGTGCTCGTTTGCCAGATTTGGCCTCTGTGGATTGAGTGGAGCTCTCCAATGGTGCAAACTTATTAATTTGCTGGATGGTGCCTTTACCCGACCGCGGTTCCCTTCGAAGAACAGTATGCTGAGAGACCTGCAAGGTGGCTTAGCCTGGGGGGTTACGGCCCAGTTCCTTCATAATACCCTTGCTTTTTTCCATGGCAGATTTCAAATGTGGGCCGCCCTTGAGCCCAGGAGGCTTTTTCCGTGTGACTTTGACCCATGCACTACCATCCGGTTGTTCGGGGATGGGTATGGCAATAGGTTGGCTAATGGAGGAAACATGATCTTGAGAGGAGGAAACATGCCCGAAAGAGGGGGAAACACAATCTGTAACTTTGGAAACTGAATCATTGCTAACAGATACCACTGCTACAGTCTTGCCAAGCGGATCGGTGGGTGGTGCAACTGTCGCGGCCGCCAGAGGTTGGCGATTGGGACATTTTGCATCTGCATGGCCGTAGCATTTGCAAAGAGAACATAGCAAATGAAGACCCTCGTAGGCCACCTTCTGCCACTGATTACCTACAAGGATGCTCGAGACCAAAGGGAGACTTAAATCAATCTCAACGCAAACTCTCGCGTATTTTCCTCTCTCCGCACCTTTAGACATATCATCAACCCTAACAGGAACTCCGAGGCCCTTCACCATCTGCGTTATAATAAACTCATCGTAAAACTCCATACCCAAGTCCGGGAACCGAGCCCAAACAATGGTTTTCTTTGGTGCAGCCTCCTCCGCAATGAAGTTAGGTTTCCAACTAGTAATCGTTAAATAGCTATCGAACACCATCCATGGACCCTTATTGATAACTTTCATACGATCATCATCAAGGTCGAATTTCACCAGAAAGTATCCTACGCTCATCTCAATCATTTCGAAACTCGCTTTCAACTTCCAGATCTTCGTAATTCTCTCCTTCAATGCAATATATCCGACTCGCTTACCCAGAACCGAGATGATGAGGGCATCTCGCCATGGCTGATACAATCGCGGATAAACCTGGGGGTCGATGTTTATACGAGGCTTCAACCTATCACCATCAATGAAGTCAAGCTGCACCAGTTTTTCCCTATCCGGAGATTCCAGAAGAGAGGCAGGTGGCACAACTTTATCCCTGAAGGAAACTTTAGTACCGCCGGTAAAAACAAAGCCATCGGAAGAAGGAACCAGCGGAGGAGATGAGGGAGAGGAGGGAGCGATATTAGCCAGCTAGCCTATAATTACATCCAAGGACCAAAGGTAATTGAAATAACATTATATTATCAAGATGGATGTATTTTAGTGCAAGAATCATAAAAACCAAATACTATGCTGTTTAAAGCATTTTTACCATATTTATTAATATTCAAAATATTTTTTGAGTTTACACCATATTTTACTAGTAACAAATGTCATAACCTATATTTTTCAATATTGTTTTTCAAACTTTACATCTTCCTAATAAAATTAAAAGACGAATATATTGTACCGTTGGCAATACTGAAAGTCTTTATCATTATTTTCCTTTTTAGGAAAAGGAAAAAAAATATGCATATTTCACGTTGCCAACTTCACGTTCTGTATGCTTTATTTTTTACAGGAAAAAAAATAATAATGCTACTTTTTTCCCTATAAAAAGCGCATAGTACTTGAACACAAATTCATTGTAAGAATGACAACAAAAGAAAATTTGCACATAAAATTTTATGCGCCAGCGAAGCTTGCAGACTTGAAGATGGAGAGCGAAGGAAGTTCTTCAAAAAATAATTTTATATGGTAATCTTCATCCTTTTTATGGTTTGTTAATATTTATTTTATTTTTCTTGCATTACACTATTTTACAGTTTTTCCTTGAAAATTTTGCAATTCATAATTTCTCTTGCATTTTTTTTTGGGTAAGTTTTCTCTTGCATTTGACTACATGTGTATTAGTTGTATATTTATAAAATAATTTTAGTTCTAACTAAATTATTTCATCTGTTGAAGGTAGTTGTTTTATTTGTATAATTAGTCTTTTTTTATTCAATGGTTTTGGTATGTTATTCTTTAAAAGTGGATCATCATAATATAAATTACAATTTAGGATATAAAGAAAATAATAGATTGATAAATAACTCAAACTCCAATTTTAAAATGGAAATCTTTGGAGTATGTTCAAATAGATTTTTGGCAAGTTATTTTTGGATTCTATTTTAATACAAGTACTGGTGGCCATAACTACATGTTTGGATGAATGAATATCAAAAGTAAAAAAAAATTTATTTTTAATATATAAGCGACTTGGAGAATGCTTTTGTTTTAATTTTTACTCTTGTGTACTTTCTACTTCTTCTTTGTTGCAATCCTTTATTTTAGACTTCTACAAGGCCCAAGAGTTTAGTTTTAGGCTTTAAAACTTTATGCAACCCAACCCGGGAAAAATGAAATAAAAAAATAGATTTTTTATTTTATTTTGTTTAATAAATTCTTAGAGAAATCTCTATGAAAATATGCAATGAACTT
The DNA here is from genome assembly GCA_030278955.1 of Hygrophila difformis. NCBI lineage: Eukaryota > Viridiplantae > Streptophyta > Magnoliopsida > Lamiales > Acanthaceae > Hygrophila > Hygrophila difformis. Next base: position 25,150,383 of record JAOANR010000007.1, read on the forward strand.
TTCTTTCAACAGACAACTACTCGAACGTCCCACGCAACAGTTGCTCCATAAACGTCTAATGCAATTATGAGACATTGTTGATTTATTTGTATTCTCCTTGTTTAGGTATCGTCATTAATAAAGGTGGGGGCGGCAACCAATGTTCCGGCCGAGGTCGAGCTGCAAAACTACATGGAAAACGAGAAAACAGTGTTGCCTGATTCTAGATAGTACATACCGATTTCCACTATAGTAAAAATGGTCCATGCAGCCCTCCCACCAAATTCTAAAATCTCAGACGACGCCAAAGAGACGATCCAAGAATGCGTCTCTGAATTCATTAGTTGTGTGACTACCAGAGCTAATGATCGATGCAAGCAAGAGTATCAAAAAATGATTACTCCTTAGAATTGCATTGTATCCATGGGTCGTTAGGGTTCCATAATTATAATTATGTGCGGGCCTTAGAACTTTATTTAAGTAAGTATCGCTCACAAAATCCCAGTTGTGGCAATAACATTCACGGGAAGTCTACTGCACCGCCCCTACCACCACCAGCGCCGCCGCCAAAAGATGAAGGAGGCTCGTCCAGGACAAGCCACCATTTTTGATCCACCTTAATTCAATAAGAGAGGCGTGTCAGGTTGAAGAAATTCAATAGTTAATACTTTATATATGGTAATAATGTCCTCAAAGTCGTCAACTTGTAGTTTGCGAAATGGAGATATATGAATAAATTGGTATCTACTTTTTTCAGCCATCAAAATAATTTTATGTTCACATTAATGTCATTTAAGTGCCCCTATCAAGTTGGAAAGACATCCTAGACTACTTTGTAAAATGACATTATTTATCGATATGAATTTTTTGTATACTGATAGTATTATACATGTCCTCAGACTCATATAAGAAATCTACAGCCTCAAACCATTCAGCAACCCAACTAGTAAATTATGAAGGAAAATAAGATGGGAAATAAGGGCCTACCCCAATTATAATGTTATATATTGGAGATTTGGTCACTTGCCACAATCCCACTTTATTCTCCATCATCATCCCCTTACTTACTAATTTTTAACTTTTTTTGGATAAGTGGTGAGTGGTGACGCTTCAAAAGCGTTGGCAAATGGAAAAAACTAACAACGCTAAAGCGGGGAGATAAGGAAAGAATGAAACTTAAAACCGGCAAACCAACTTAAAATTTTTCCAATCACTCGGGAAACGAAAGTAAACACCACGGTGCCAAGCAGCGAAGCAAGCCTCCCAGGGCCGTTCCTAATATTTTATGGGCCCTAGGCGGAACAAAATAGCAGGCCCCAAATAAATTTAACAATCTCACAATGTACTAATGAAGGAGAGATTGATTATATGCATAAGCACTATACACAAAATGTATTTTGCTCAAACAAATCATATAATAGAAAATATTATTCAAAATTTGACCAGGCTACACAAATCTCTTCTTAAGCAGCTCTAATCTCTCTTGAGCAACACTACTACTGTATAACTCCAGTCTCTTTGCTAGGGAGATGCGTTGTTGCATAATTTCATGATCCTCATCCAAAAGTTGCCTAATTGTTTCCCCTAAAATATAGTATATATACAACATTTGATTTTTTACATTAGCAAGCTACCAGACAACATTTGATTTTTTACATTAGCAAGCTACCAGAAAAACATACTGTTTCCAGAAAAAATCAAATATTGGTACCCTCACAAAGAAATCAAAATTGCCCCCACAAAATCGGTAATACTCAACCAATATTTCATCAATTAACTAATCAGTATTCAAAAATAAAAATAAAAATAAATACTACACAATAAGAAATCGAACATGTGAATACCCAATTCCCTTCTTCTGAATATAGAAGGCTAGAAGCATATCAAACTGCATAGTACAATCACTCAACTAGTTGTTGGTTTTTCCCATATTTCATAAAACAATGTTTCCCATCTACACCTACTCAACTGGAATCAATAATATGTTTCCGATAAATACAACACGACAGCATCTAATTCATATGCCCGTATACCAATATTGAGCACCAAGAACTCAAACACGATATCCGAAATTCATATTCAAAATAAATTAATTTTTCCAAATCTAGCAAAAGTTGTATCCTTTATAATAACCCTAGATTTCCCCCAAAAAAAGTGACAATAATAATCACAGCGACCACCTAATTGAAAAAAAATAGGAATAAGTCAAAGTGAAAGCAAAGAATTTAGTGGGATAGTAGAGGAGGAAAGAACTTACACATACGGAATCACTCTTTGGACGGGTCGCAGAGATGAGAGAGCAGAAATGGAAAGAAATGAAAAATCGATAAAGCTTGAGTTTGGAGAAAAATTAGGAAAGAAAATCATAATGATTGGCTAATTGAAGAAGAAAAGAAACGGAAAATTTTCCTTAGTGAACGAAACAATCAGATTTCCAAGAACAAGAATAATGTGAAAGAATTCAATGTGTAACGTCAATGTTGTACTAATAATTTGAATTGGGGTCTAATATGCAAATGGGCGTGGGCAATGGCACTTTGGGCCTATGCCCAGGACCGGCCCTGAAGCCTCGGAAGACCACTGTTCCTTCTGCCACTACGCTCATCTTTAACGAGTGGAGATCCAGCACCTGTCCAGGCCACAAAATCAAAAAGGAGAAGGAAAAAAAAAAGTAAGCTTCATCCGATGCGAAGGAATCGCTAGCTGAAACGACAGGCATTGTCCTGGAAACATGATCTACTTTAATTAAATCAAAAGCAAGGTCGGTACTTGATTGATCAACCATTCTTTCTGCAACTAAACATTCATGAAAAAATTGCTGCGAAAATTGAGAGAGATGCGCATTCTTCACACCTGGTTTGGGCGCCTTGATTTGATTTGCTTGATCTGTCGAGTTTTGCTGCATATGCCCTGACCGAGCTATTGTATTTCGAAGCCTAATTTATATGCGAAATGATATATACATGTAACATCTAATCCAACCATATAACCATTTGCATTTGGGCTGGTACTAACCGCTAGCATTAATTTTTGAAATCTGTAAACTATTATAAATAGTAAATATTTTATACTTTAACCGCTATATTATATTGCTAACCAGTCCTTTCATATGAAGTATAATGGTAAAAATGAATTCTTTTTAAACAAGTCTTCATTTGTATTTTAGCAAAATATACCACATATATTTCAATAAATTTATATATATAAATATATATATTTTTTCTTTTTTGAATAATACTAGGAAAAAATGTTCAAATGGTGCCACAACTTTGACAATTTTTTAATTTGGTGCTTTCATTATCGAATTTTTTAATTTTATACCGTAACTTACTAATTATCCCCAATTTAGTCCCTTGAAGACCTTAATGATCTCTAACGTTGATGTGGCGAGTCATTAGTGATTAAGATCAATGATGAACGCCCCATAGGCGATGACTGTACAGTTAAATTTCAAACATTGACTAATGTCAAATATTTTTCCCCTTTAAAAACGAACTGAGTCAAACATTGACTTCTTAGGAAACTTTCATGTAGGGGTGGAATATGTTAGGTTACCCGACAGGGGCCTATGACTAGCCTACCGAAGGTCAGGCCAAGTCAGACTTCTTTTATAAATAGGATAGGCTCATGCTATTTTGAAAGTCTATTTAGCTAAGAGGGTGTTTGGATTAGTGATATAAAATAGATTATTTGATTATTGCGTTTTCAAAACGCAAATAATCAGGTTTGCAGCACCTTTTTTTAGCAGTTAAACTGATTATTTGCGTTTTGAAAATGCAATAAGCAGATAATCTATTTTCTTGCAGCTTATCCAAACACCCTCTAAATACGCCATGACGGGCTTTATAAAAAGCCTATTAGGCCTACCTGACCGGCCTATTTATCGTTGTTATTAGTCTGATTATGTTTACTGTATAGGAATATGTGGTATTATTATTATTATTATTTTAAGTAGAAGTAATTATTAATTTGATCTTTTTTTTAAATATTTACTTCCCCAAGTTTACAAATTCACGTCTTTCAACCTTATGATTACATTTATATATATATATAAAAGAATTTTAAGTTAATTTTGAAATATGCTTAACCAGATTTTTAAAAGGCTTAAAAACTGACATATTTAAATAAATATGCCAGGCTTGGGCCTATAAGATAGATCTATCAAAAGTAATAGGACAGACTGGGGCCTTGAAATATAAACTTAACCCGGCCTAGCCTATTTCCACAATTAGGGTTGGAAATAGGCTAGGCCGAGCTAGGATTAGGTTCGAACGGCCTAGGCTTAGGCTTGAAAGGCCTAGGCCTGCGTTGATTTTTTACTGCCCGAGCATGGCCTATAACCTGTGATAGGCCTATCTTATAGGCCTAAGCCTGACCTATTTATTTAATAGGCCAATTTTCAAGCCTTTTCAAACCCCGATTAAACCTATTTCAAAATTAAGTTAAAATTCTTTTATATATGTCCAGATGTAATCATAAGATTGGAAGACCTGAATCTGTGCACTTGGGCAAGTTATTATCTACAACTATGTATATACGGAAAAAACTTATAAATGAAGTATTTTAAAATCTATATAAGATCAAATTAATAATTACTTATTACTTATACATAAAATAATAATGATACTATATATTCCTATGTAGTAAACATAAAAAGACTAATAGTAATGTTAAATAGGCCGGCCTAGTAGGCCTAATAGGCTTTTTATAAAGTCCGGCCTTGGCCAATTTAACTAAATATACTTTCAAAATAGCCCGAGCCTGATCTGTTTATAAAAAAACATGTCCCGGCCTGGCCTTTAGTAGCCTAGGCTATAGGCCCCTGTCGAGTAGTCTGGCCTATTTCCACCCCTATCCACACCTTACTTTCATGTAACCCAAAAAGATATACTCCCTCCGTTTTCCAATAATTGGAACATTTCAGCATTTCACGCAATCCAATACATATTTTTAACGCTCAATATCTTTAATTGTATAAAAGTAAAAATTATAAAAGTTAGCTAATATAAATCTACGCAATTAGACGAATCCAAAAAAATCTCACTTGACTATATTTTATCTTATATAACTCTGTTAAAAAATCAAATCAAAATTACTCAATGAATAATAGTTACTATGCCAATGTTCTATTTATAGCCTGTTTGGATTGGCTTTTTTTCAAGTGCTTTTGGCTTTTGCTTCTGCCAAAAGCACTTTTGAAGAAAAAATGGTGTTTGTTTTGGCTTTTTAGAAAAAGCAAAACCACCTCGAAAAGCTACAAAAGTGCTTCTGGGAGAAGCAGCCCAGGGGTGCTTCACCTAGTAATGTGTGCAGAGTCATAAATGCCCCAATTAATTTATTTTAATTACACTATAAATATATACTGGGGATGTTTGGGAGCCGCCGGATCCGCTAGCGGATAGCGGATCCGGAGAGAGAATTGTCTCACAATCTGCTCTCCAAATCTGCTATCTGCTGGCAGATCTGCTGACTCCCAAACATCCACATTATTATATATAAATAGTATATCCTTTTTGGTAATTTACACATTTCAAAAGCACTTTTCACTTTTACATATCCAAACACACTTTTGAAAAAAAACTGTTTTTCAAACATTCAATCCAAACACAAAAGTTACCTACTTCTGCTTGTGGCTTTCACTTCTGCTTCTACTTTTTTTAAAAGCTAATCCAAACAGACCCTTATTTGAAGATGGAGGGAGTATTATTTATCTATATAATAAATCCTGAATACTTTTTGGTATGTGCAGACTGTATTGCCCTTATTGTATCTTATATTTTTATCTTCATTCTTATTAAAAAAATATCAAATCAAGGTTATATATGTAAATCATTATAAAACATTATCAAATATATCAACGGCTCTCATCATGACACATCATAAACGCCACATCACCCTATAAAAAAAACACAAGCTGCCACGTGTCATCTATCTATATAATAAATCTGAATTAAACTTAATCTAAATCTTCTTTAAAAAATATATATTTCTAAGATTTCAGCTGTATTTAGAAAATAAATCTATATATTAATTATAAAATCTTGAGAAAATCTTTCTATTATTTTAAAAAGATATAAATTGAAAACAAATTAAATTATACTATTATGTAAATATATAATTGAAATTATATTTTATAAATTCTTTTTTTATAAAACTATATTAAAATTCTTTAACTTTATATATTAAATTATTAAATAAATTTAATTATAATCCATATAATTAATCCTGAATACTTTTTGGCATGTGCAGACTGTAATTACTCTTATTGAATCTTATATCTTTATCTTAATTTTTATTAAAAATATAAACTCAGGGTTACATCTGTAATCATTATAAAACATCATAAATATATATATATATATATATTTAAATAAAAATTTATGGGTATTACACAATATAATATAATTCGGAGTAAAACATATTTTTTTCCTAAAAAATAGAGCCAAAATAAAATTTTTGAAAAGTTGATGAGTGTCAAAATGACATTTCCAAAAAAAATGGAGAAATTGGTTGTTTTTTCTAAAAGTTTGGGCCTGTTTTTTGCAAAAAAATTAGTTTAAGTACTAATTTTAGATTTTCTTTTTTAATTGGGGTATATCTTTTGGAAATTGCTTTGTTTTTTCCCCTTTAAAAAATGAAAAAGATAATAAAAGTATAGATATAATTCTTTAAAAATTTTAGGGATAATAATCAAAATGGACAACATATTAGGGAGTAAAATGGTATTTTTAGAACCTTAATAATGCAATTATGCAAACATATAATTTATTCGATTTTTTTTTTGGGTGAGGATCTGCATGGGCAATTAAAGGCGCCTCTCCCAAAGCAATTTTTTTGCATGCACAAGACTCGAACCCGAGACTTTGCTTAAGCGACTACAACCCCAATCCACTCAAGCCAACTGCTGTTGGTGAATTTTGAATAGTTTAAGGGTATTTTTTTTCAATTGCTCTTATTATTTTAGATATAAAAGCCAAACTATATATGTTTAGTTTTTCAATGGTAAAAGCAATTTATTTTATATTATGTCCACCTGGTTGGGGGTTTGAAGTTTCTTCTATCATCTTATTCTTTCCTTTATTTCTCTTTTAAATTTTTGTTGCATGCATTCATATCACCATTCAAACAAAAGACTTTAAACCTTATGTAGGGGGTGAAAATAGGCTATAGGCCAGGCTAGGGTTAGGTTTGAACGGCCTATGCCTATGTCGATTTAAGGCCCGAGATAGAAATATCTTATAAGCCTAAGTATGGCCTATTAAAATTAAACAGGCCAGCTTTTACGCTTTTTAAAAGTCTGATTAAGTTTATTTTAAAAGTTTGATTATGTCCCGATATAATCATAAGTTTAGAAGACATAAGTTTGTGCACTTTGGTAAGTCTTCATCCATGAGTATTTATATACGGGGAAAGACTTTAAAATATTTTATAAACCTATATAAAATTAAATTAATAATTTTTTCAACAACCCCAAATAAATAACAACAATTATACCACATATTTATATTTAATAAACATAAACATACTAATAATAATGATAACTATGCACACCCGATCCTTGAGGGATCAGTCTTGGGTCCAATTAGGTCTTGAGATACCCTGATATTCACATAAAAAAATAATGATAACTATGCCGACATGGTAGGCCCAATAGGTTTTTTTTATAAAGTTTGGCTGGATTTATTTAGCTATATAGGCTTTCAAAAAAACCTAAGTCTAGCCTATTTATAAAAAAAAGTTTGGTCTGACATGGTCTTCGGTAGACTTGGCCATAGGCATATGTCAGGTAGCTTGGCCTATTCCCATCCCTAACTTCATGTAATACAAAAAAATAATATTTTCATTTTACAAACTCATATAAGTTCAACACCAGTGCGCATATAAGTTTAACATCCCGTGCGCAGTGGTGGACGCAGAGTGTCTGGGGCGGGGGGCGAGGATTCGACTAAATAACTTTGCCTTATTTCATCTTTAATTTAAATTCTATAGGATAACTAACAATTGATTTTCATTTTTTTGGATTGTTAGTGACGTCACTCTCTCCATCTAATTCTACATGAACCTATATATTTAAAAAAGCCCACTAATAAAGAAATATGTTGCATTCTTTTTCGTCTTCTTCCCCGTAAAATACCGAAAAATGATCTCTAATGTAATTAAATTTATACGACTGTATAAAATATTAATGCCAATGTTTGAGTTTGAGGGCGCGGCATTATATAAAAAAGAATTTCTGATATAGCTAAAATAAATATAATTATATAAAAATTAATAGGCAAATTTCGAACTCGGGAGGGCGGTGTCCCCCAAGCCCCCATGTGGGTTCTGCCACTGCCCATGCGCAGCGGGCGAAAAAATCTAATTTTAATAAATTTTAATCGAGTTCCAATTAAAATTGGAATTCGACTTCCTCAAGTAGCCCAATTATAAAGACGCAAACCCAATTGCTCTGTCTCATATTTTGATTATTGAGGTAATAATTAAAATAGGCCACCAGAAGGAGTCATTTTCATTTATGGGCCACGATATTTTGATTTAGGGAAATAGGCCATTAGAATGATTTTGGGCCTGAATTTAAGCCATTGGGCTGGAATTCGGGCCGTGATGGCCTAAAAGTGGAAATGAATCATTCTGATGGCCTATTTTAGTTTTTTGAATTATTTTTTTATTTTATGTAATTAAAATAAATAATACTCATCCCGTGCCATTATTTATGTCCGACTTTCTTCTTCTTTTTTTTCTTGTTCCAACATTTTTTATTTCATTTCCATTTTAAAAATAATTAAATATTAATTGCCAAACATACCCATGTCCGAAAAATTCCTTGCATTTAATAGTAATTATTCTTACATGAAATACAATGTCCGAAAATTTTGGGATACTTATAATAAAACATATTTATTTTTACTTTATAATTTATTTGAATATGTATTTGTTTTATTTATTTTATAATATATTTGAATTAATATTCATTTTATTTCTTATATTACTCCATCCGTCCTATTAATAGTGTTAAAAAAAGATAACTTAAAAATTTATATAATGTGATTGTAATGAGTTACTGTTTTAATTTTTTTTTTGAGGAGCCATTGGAGGCCTGGAACGGGTAGTGGGAGCGCAAGCCACACAATTATAAAGGGAACAAAGCGGAAAGATAGAGGGCCGGGTGGGGATTCGAATCCCAACCTATAGGTTGGGAGTTGGGGGACTTACCACTGGAATAAGTCACCAACCCCACAATTTTAACCAATTTATTTATTTGTGATTTATTGATATGTGGTTGTAGGGTGGACTGAAATTATTAATGGTAGTGGGTAATTTGAAAATTTAATATACTTATTTATTAATGTGAGGTGATGGGTAGGTTTGACGATTAATATTTAATTATTTTCTAAAATGAAAATGAAATAAAAATATTGGAACGAAAAAAAAAGTATGACATAAATAATGACACAAAATGAGTATTATTTATTTTAATTACATAAAATAAAAAAATAATTGAAAAAAACTAAAATAGGCCACCAGAAGTAGTTATTTCCACTTTTAAGCCATTGCGGCCCGAATTCCAGCCCAATTGCCTAAATTCAGGCTCAAAATCCTTCAAATGACCTATTTTTCTAAATCAAAATATCATGGCCCAAAAGTGGAAATGATCCTTCTGGTGGCCTAGTTATTACATCTTGATTATTTTCTGAAAATCCCAACCCCCAATTATATATGCTCAGCGGCCACGTCTGTTCAATAAACCCTAAACCCCGAGTCTCCCCCGCCGCTGCCCACCGCCGTTTGTTGCCCAACTTCCTCGCCCTCATTGCTTCCCTCTACTCAACACGCTCATATGGCTTCTGAGGACGGAAAAACGCCGAAAATTCCCGTCTGGGATTTGCCTGATGTCCCCAGTGGAAAGTTGCCGGAGCATATGGAACTGCATAGGACGCGAGTTATCTGCACCTTTGATGCACCTACTCATGTATCTATCGTTTTCCGTTTTTTATACACTTTCCTGACTGTTACTGTTTCTCGATTTTGTATAGTTTATTGTGTTCTCTTTTTTCCTTGTCTGTTTTTTGCCAATGAAAAAACAAGACCGACAATATGATGTATTCGGGCACCTATGCAACGATGGGAGTGGATAACAGCGTGCAAGTGGAGGACTTCCGCAATAAGTTTAAAGTAGAAGTGATTAGGCTCGATGAAAATGATATGGAATTTGATATGATTGGCATTAACGTAGCTGTTGCTAATGCTTTTCGAAGAATCCTCATAACAGAGGTGTGTGCAATATTGCTTCCTTGAATAATTTATGTTTTCATTTTATCAATAGATTGTTTTCAAGCCTCAATTAGGAACATATTAAGCTATCGTGATGTTATTTATATGAGAATGCCATTATGACTGCTAAAGATAACCTACTTAAAATTATTTTATGGGAAAGGGTACATAGGGGGTGTTTGTTTTGGCGTTAATAATCATTTTAAAGTGTTTATGTGGTATAATTTAATAATTGATTAATTGCGATATACATCCAACATACCACTATTTTATTCAGGCAAAAAAAAAAAAAAGAAAAGAAGAGGGAAAAAAAAAAACTTACAACTATTTTCTTGCAGCAGATAAAAGGCAAATGCGTTTGAGAGCCTAAATATTTTTACCAAATATCCCTTATTATAACATATCTTTCTTTGGTCTTCCAATTTGAATTGCTCATTATCTTTCTTAAATTGACATGTTTCAATATAGAACTATTTGAATTTCTGTTTAAATCTTTTTTATATGGATTATTAGGATTATAATGCAATATATATAATTATTATTTAATGTATTATACTAATATTATATGGAAAAATAAAATTATTTGTATTTAGAAAAAAAGAAAATTGATTTTATTATGTTAAAAAATTTAAATATATATATATTGGAAAAAGTAGGAATGAAAAAAATATTATAACATAAATAATAGATTGAAAGTAAAATTTATTTAAATTTTCTTACCCATACCCTTTGTGGTAATTATACAACTGGAAAACACAAAGGCAAATACCTAAAAATTGATTATCTGTTTATTGCGATTTGGAACAACATAAGCTTATCCAAATACTTAATTTCCTACGACACGTTTTGTCACAACAATTATCTGATTATGTGTTTTGAAAACGTTGCAACACTTTTCAAAACGCACATCCAATCACCCTCATAGTTCTTAGAGCTTAGTAGGAATTATTGAAATTGTTAATTTATAGTTTTCATTCATCTCTTTCTTGTTTCTTTTGTGTGGTCAATGTGCCTATTTTTGGTATGCGTGGGTGCTAGGCTTGTATCTCATGTTAAATTTATTTATAGGATAGGTAATGGTTTCTATTTTATGATGCACTAATTCGAGCTGTTCTATTCTCTTACTTCTCATGCTCACTGTGTGCAAAAGGCATATCTTGAAAGTTGCTTTTGGACAATTAGCAAATAGTATGTTTTATATATTTTCATGGGGTGGATGACTGATCTTTTCGTCTCCCCCTTGTGTCTGTTGTCTAGCTTCCCACAATGGCTATTGAAAAAGTTCTTGTTGCAAATAACACTTCTGTAGTCCAAGATGAGGTGCTTGCCCTTAGTCTAGGTCTTGTTCCGCTTAGGGTTGATCCAAGACACTTCAATTATATGTCAGGTTTGGCATATTTTGCTTCTTTATTCACTATATTTATGGATAAATTTGATGGTGATTCAATTTCTCACCTTCAGAAAATGATGAACCTAACGAGAAGAATACTATTGTATTCAAACTCCATGTTCGATGTGAAAGAAATAGCCCACGTATCATCGGTAATGTGCTTGACAATATTCTATATATGGCATTTCGATTTAATTTCATGATACAGATTGCTGCTTAGTCTTTTACTCTTTTTTCCTCTTGACTTGTTATCAACATATGCCATTTGCTGTCTTTCTTTGGATACAGTGAAGTCTGGTGATCTGAAATGGCTCCCCAATGGCAGCGAGTTCTTATTAGGTACAGACAGAACAACCGTGGATCCAACTTCGAAGGCAAAGACTTATACTTCATTCAGTTGTAGCCAAGATTCTATGCCAGAGTTTCTGAATAATCCAATTGCTCCGAAGGATGATAATATTATTCTGGATAAACTGGGACCTGGGCAGGTATGTTCAACATTGGATGTGTAGAAATCTTTAAGGCTTAACATAAAGTCTGAAACATCTTCCATCCTGGCCTTTTTGCTCATTTTGTTCATGTTACTATGAGATGAACTTGTAACGAATTAGATATTCGGTTATAATATAAACCAGCTAGTTTTTCATACGCCTTTTATGATAACTGATGTTGAATGGCGATTCAATGCACTCGTATAAGATTTGCAGAAAGTTATTGATCTAATGCAAAAATCAAAATTGTCTTGTATTTGAAATTGTAAGCCTACTTGTTCAGGAAATTGAGCTGGAGGCCCATGCTATAAAAGGAATGGGTAAGACACATGCAAAGTGGTCACCGGTTGCAACTGCCTGGTACAGAATGCTTCCTGAGGTCCTACCCAGTCCTTGTATATTCTTAGTCATTTTGTCACTCATGTGGTAACTGCTAATGTAAGATGAGCCTTAAAATTAGTTGTAATATAATTGTTTAGGTTGTATTGTTGGAAGAAATTGAAGGGGAGAAGGCTGAAGAGCTTGTTAAGAAATGCCCTGTTAAAGTGTTTGATATAGAAGATATTGGTAGAGGTAAAGATGATATATGGACATGAGTGTCCACTGAATTCCCTTTTTAATGCTGGATCTGTGACCTAGTTCTAGATATAAATGCTCAGTAGTCAATCATGGGCTGTTTCACTTTTACCTTAAGTATTTTGTTCACAGGTCAAAAAAGAGCAACGGTGGCAAGACCTCGAAAATGTACCTTATGTCGTGAATGCATTAGAGGAGATGATTGGGAAAAGCGTGTGGCACTTCGGCGTGTAAAAGACCATTTTATTTGTAAGTGATTGTATTAATTCTTGTTAGTGTCTGTTGCTGGTTATTTAACCTCTGTTATGATACAAATTCTGACATGGAATTTAGGGTCTCTCTTGCCTAATTATATTGGCTTTGCCTCTGATATTGGCATGATCTGTGATCTCAAGTAGTTTGATGTGCTGATAAAGATTTACTTCTTGTTAGAACTTTACTTCTTCCCCTGTTCTTCTTGTGATATGGGTTGAGATCCTTATATTCAAAGTTGAAATCATTGTTTTTTTTAGCTTTTTCATCACCTCTGTGCACATAGTTCTCTATCTGTTGAGCTGAAATTTTTTAATCATCAAAACATGTTGTTTCCCTAAATCAGCCTGTACAGCTTCCTATGAACTGATGTACTAGCGCACCCTACCTTTCTGCATGCCGCCTTTTAACCTTCTTAGAAAACCCTTTTATGTTAATTCAGGATGAGCCAATACTTTTTGATGTGATTAAGAATAATAAAAGCTAATAGTCGGTGAAAAATTATTAAGCTTAACAGTTTAATATAGGTTTGCAGGTGCTAGTGGTTGTAATTGAGCAGTTCTAATTTTATTTTATTTATTTATTTTTTTTCCCCCACTTCCTTAGTTACAATCGAATCAACGGGAGCATTACCTCCTGAAGTACTTTTCACTGAAGCCGTGAAGATTCTGGAAGACAAGTGTGAACGGGTGATAGTCCAACTCTCGTGATTCACCCGGCAGGGAGTTGCTTGCTTCTGTTTTGTCCCCTCCCCCCCAAAGCTCACTTGAAGGTGTAAACATTTCCTCTAGCCAAGTGCTGCTGCAAGCCTGTAAGCATGGTATGATGACTGATCTTGAAATCCTGGTTAAAAATATATTAATATTTTTGGTATTCTTATAATATTAGTTATTAGTGAAGGTGTTTCTAATTCTTTGGTTGTCTACTGACACTTTTATAGAAGTATTTGGGAAGTTTAATAAGTACTACTGCTTGTACTGCTGCCAGCTTTGTTCATCCTTTCACGGGCTTTATAGGACTACTTCCTTAGAATTGACATTTTGTACCCTATGGAGTAAGCCTTTAATTACGTTGAAAATGAAGAGCATTCAAAGTTAATGTAGTTACCGTCAACACCAAACCATGCCAGAAAAATAAGCGTGATTGAATATGATTTTGGTACATAAAGGAAGGGTGTGCAAAGAAAGAATGAACTAGTTTTTTTTTTTTTTTTTTTGGCGTAAAAAGAATGAACTTGTTGAGTGAATAACTACTTTTATTTATTTATTTATTTATTTATTATTATTATTATTATTATTATTATTATTATTATTATTATTGGGTTCGTTGTATGCATTCAGCAAATTACTGGGAACACTTATTGAAATTTGAAAAGTAGCACAATGTTAAATACATCCATTTTACTGTATAGGTTGTGTAGCAAAAAAAAGAAATTCAGTAATACCCTGAAAGACTTGTTTTGCAGCCCTTTTTTCCACTTGCACCCATTATTATTGCTATATTCACCCACTCACACCCACAATTAACGAGCATAGCAACAACTCCCATTTGCCAAACTCACTCCCCCATAGAGGAAGAAACAGAGCTCTCCAGAAGGAAGAGAAGAACATAAATAAATAGAAGAATAGTTGACGGACACGGATACATGAGAGGAATGATAGGATGATGATAACTTGGAACATGGAGAATGAAACAACAAACACATTGTTCGGCCTTGGTTAGCCAAAAGGATCGGCCATTGCTGGGCAAACACCACTCTTGATGTTTGTCTATTCGAGCAAGTTACTGTTACTTCTCAATGGCTCTCTCTTCTTCATTGACTCCCAATTTGCCAATCTCAATAATCTGGAGTAAATTATTTGAATAAGCAAACTTAATTCCATTTTCTTTTTTCTCTGAATATACTCCATAAACTCATAAGTATTTTCCTTCACAACAGTTGATGATGCATGGGCCTTTCCCCGGAGTTCATTCTGTCCGCCCTTGAGGATATGATGCTTTGGGTTCCAGCTTTGTTAGGTTTTAGTAGTAACATTTAATTCTGTTCATGGTTATGTTTTTATTGCTTGAATTGGACACCTTTTGGACTGCTTTTGGTCCTCTTTTCCTATTTATTAGTATGTGAATTCGGCTTTGCCCCCCCAAAAAAAAAAAAAAAAAACAGTTGATGCATGGGGTTTGTGGCATTGTGCCTTGTCTTCTACTTCGAGGTATTTAAGGTTTACGGTTTTGGGATTCGAGTTTACGGGTCTTGGTGATGGTGTTTAGTAAATATAGATGGATGATATAAATTCCAAAAGGTTTGCTGGGTGCATTTAATATTTTAAAGAGTTGCATATACTAAATAATACCTCCGTTCCTTTCTAAATGTAACGTTTTGACTTTTGTCACTGTTCATTGAGTAACTTTGACTCGACTTTTTAATACAATTATATAAGATAAAATATAGTCAAGTGAGATCTTGTTGGATTCGTCTAATCGCATAGATTTAGAATATAAAATTTTCATAATTTTTACTTATATGGAATTTGAGTTATTACGGATTAAAAATGTGTATTGGATTGCGTGAAATGTGGGTCCGTGGCATTTATTTAGGAACGGAGGAAGTATGAAATAAATTACTATATTAGTTCTGCCTATGTAAATGTGCTGAATTTACGCTCATAAAAATAAAATTACCACTCAAAAGTGATGAATATTTACCAACAGCAGTTGGCTTGAGTGGATGGGGCTCTAGTCGCTTAAGCAAGGTCTCGGGTTCGAGCCTTGTGTATGCAAAAAACTGCTTTGGGAAATGCGTCCTTAATTGCCCTTGCAGATCCTCGAGGGATTAGTCTTGAGTCCAATGTGGCCTAGGGATACCCTGGTATTCACCCAAAAAAAATAATGAATATTTTTTTCTTCCAAAGATATACAGATCAAACACTTTTTGAGAGAGATACAAAAATAAATTATACGTACTATATAAAGTTAAATATATACTTATTTACTTAATTATATGTATTCAGCAAACATTTAAATATATAATATGGAGTATATTTTACCAATAACAATTAATTTATGTGGTCGTGAGACTATACAGTTTGAGTAATGTCTCGTGCTCGAGTGTACCGTAATTTTACTATTGAGAGCCTTTATTAGATTTTATTTTAAATGTCTAAAACTCTATTTGGTTCACTCAAAAATACATAATACTCCCCCATTTTAATTCATAATTACTTGATTAGAAATATATATACATCTCTACTATAAAATTATTTTATTTAATATCAAAAGTTAATTTAATATTTTAAGGAAATATTTGTATGACATAAACTCTCACCACTCGTTTTCTAGTCTATATAGGCCGTTCAAATATGTATATTTTAAAGAAAACACATATGCACTAATATATCCTACCCATATAATACATTTAATGTTTTGATATTTCTTATAATACATTTTCATACCATTATATAAAGTTGTACATATAAAATTTATCCTTTATTATAACTTCTAATGAGCTTAATATAATTATAAGAAAATTTAATTACAATATCATTAATATTCCAACAAAATATATCTGAGTTTGTTATTTTTTTTTATAAAAAAATGTGCCCACTTAGAATATTAAGTACTACTTACCATTCTTTTTACCATTTGGAAGCCGCTACTATGCAGCTGCCTGCTTGTGCAATTGTGTAGGCAGTGGTGACAGAATCCACTTTTGTGATGTTATGAAATTTTGTGATGTGTACAATTATTTTTGTGATGTCAGGACTCGAGAAGTTTTGTGATGTTTTGAAAATTTGTGATGGGTACAATTATTTTCGTGATGCCAAAAGAATTTGTGATGTCTTGAACCACACAAACATCACAATATAGGCCCTGTTCTCTTCGCCTGAAATAAGATATTCTGATCTGAATTTTATAAGATCTGGTCTGGTCTGGTCTGATCTGATTGGATCTGGTCTGGTCTGATCTGATCTGATTACAACTATATATATAATGTGGTTTGATCTGGTCTGGTCTGATCTGATCTGAATGAGTTTGGTCTGATCTGATTTGATTTGGTGTAATCTGATTTTAATAACTTATTTTCAGGCCTTATTACATTTTTTTAATAGAAATCAGATCAGACCAGATAAGAAATATTAAGATCAGACCAGACCAGATCAGATCAGACCAGATCAGATAATATCAATTCATTATAATAATATACAGAAAATAAGATCAGACCATACCAGAACAAAAAAATTCAGACCAGACCAGACAAATTCAAATCAGACCAGACCAGATCTTATAAATTCAGATCAGACCAGAAAAATTAAAGCTTAGAGAACAAGGCTTTAAGTCATGGAAATAAGTTCAGAAGAACATGCTCTTAGGGTTTAACTGCATGTGCAGTTCAATGTTAATTTCCACAGCAACTCTATTGTTACTACGATTTACCTTCCAGCGAAGACTTATTTAAACTTCATCCATAATAATAATGGAAGTAAGAGGACTTGACCATTAGGTTAAAATTCTCTTCCTGCATGAATTACTATATTTATATCATCATAAAAATAATTAGGTTTACCTTTTAAATATAAATTTTATTTGTGTAGAACTATATAAATGCATAGAATTAAGTTAATTAATGAATTAATTAGATGATAATTAAACCATGTACAAATATGGCGCGGTCGCACTTTGTAAATCACGTATCGACAAATTTTATTGGTCTTTCCACTTTATTGAGTTCAATTTTCTGCAAAAAAATTTGTAGCTTCCCCGAGCTCCATAATCCATATGTGCTTCGTTTCAATCCACTACCTTTTTTTAAGGCATATGGATTTAATAATTAATGATTGATTAATAAGAGGAAATAAAATATCTTCCGAGAAGGCAACGGAGTTGCAGATGCTTTGGCCAAGATGGGTGCAAATGATGAAGCTTTTTTCACGACATGGGCATTTCCTCCGGACTGTCTTAGGCCGCTCCTGGAGGCTGATGAAGCTTGCACGTGGTTCCCGCGTCGCTAGTATTTTGTAGTTTATATTTTTGTCATTTTATTTTTACTTCCTAGCCTGTATAGGCTGTTTAGCCAAAAAAAAAAAATAAGAGGAAATAAAATAAAATTGGGACATTGGAATTTAATGAAATGAATAAATAAATAAATAGGATTGGTCGAGACAGAAGACGGACAGGGAATCCAAAGTGCATCCTCATCTCTGCCCTTTTTCATGACTCTTGCAGACACCTTTCCACTTTTTTTATGCCCCTTTTTTCTTTCCTTCCATAATTCTCCCACCCATTTCTTGCATCAGGAGACGGAGGAGCCCAGCACTGCCCCCGCCTTGTTCGCTTCTGGTTGTGGAGGCCAGGACTGGTGTGGTTAGTCTCAGTCAGTGGTGACCCTCTTCCCTCCTTTTTCAATTTCTTTTCTTCCATTCTTTGCGCAATAATTCCTGGAAAGTCGAAACCCTAAGCCCTCATCTTTCTTGCTACCACACCCTCTCCCTTTTCTTTCCTGTGGTCTGCTTTTCGCGCTCTTCATTGGCGCCCATTATTTTTGTAGGTGGGTTCTTCTTCTCCATACCCCTGTTATCCTTTTCTGGCTTTTTTAGTTCTTGTGGGGTTTCATTTGATGGATCCCGTTCGCTAGGGTTTTACAGAGAAGAGGTGGGGCATTGCTCAAGATCTATGTGTTTAATGGTCCCTGTAGCTTTTTTTAAGTTGCTTTTATCATAATTTTTGTGATCATCCTTTCCTACTATGATCTAGATTCTGATATTGGTTGACTGGGGAAAGGGGGCTGAATTTAGAATTGAAGCTCAATTTAATCTTTCCTTATTTTATCTGATTTGGAGTGTGGATCATATTCTCATTTCCGGGCTTTTTGTGGCATAAAATTGTGCATTTTGGGGTTAATTGGTGCTGTGTCGATGGGGAATTGAGTGCAATTGAGATTAATCTCTATCAGTATCCGCACTTAGATTCTCGTTGCTAAGCCTGTTTTTGTTTTTCCGTTTGCATTTTAGGGGAAAAAGGTTTCTCCCTTTAATTTTCTTCTCCAATTTCTCTTTTGTTGCCCGAGTTTAGGTTGTGTGTTGCACAAAGAGCATGCTCATTCCGTTTCCATCATTTGTGGTGGTTCATTATCATGTTCTTGAACTTTCTATGCCTTTAATTTTATGGTTTGTTCTTTGTTTGCATTCGTAGTAATTTTGCATTTCTGCACCCTGTTTTGGGACTGACCTAATGATTTGAATGCAATTGCAGATGATGTTTGATTTCGGTATTGAGGGGATTGATGAGTCATATTTGGATTCTCAGTGATCTTATTTTGCGTTTAGTTAATTTCTATAGTCTATAAACTCCAAAATGGCCTCCACAAACAATGCACTGTCAGAAAAGCATAGCAGAAGTAATGAAGGGCAAGCATACCAAACAGGAAAGTCTAAAAATTCATTGAAAGAAACACCGAGAAGTGTTGAAAATGCAGTTTATAAGAAGATTACATCAAAGCCTACAGAAGAAACAACAATACACGACCATCGGAAATTGGGAACTGTTACTTCTTTGATAGGTAAAGTGGATTCAAGCTTACATCTGGGGCCTTCAAAACAATCCCCTAAATCCGATCATGCTAATGATCTGGAAAAGAAAGCTTTAGATATAGGAAATGTTAAAAATATCTCACCATCTACGAAAGTTAGTAATGGGGCAAACCACCACTCAAAGAGCAGTGGAGGTGCCAAGATAAGTGATCAAGTTGATTTTGTAGAGAGTGGCAAGAGTAGTTTGTGCAGAGGTAGCACAAGTACTGATATCAGTGATGAAAGTTCTTGCAGCAGCTTCATTAGCACCATTAACAAACCCCACAAAGCAAATGATCTTAGATGGGAAGCAATACAGGTGGTCCGCACAAAGGATGGCCCCTTAGAACTGAGGCACTTCAGACTGCTGAAAAAATTGGGCTGTGGTGACATTGGAAGTGTCTATTTGTCTGAACTTTGTGGTACAAAGTGTTACTTTGCTATGAAGGTTATGGATAAAGCTTTATTGGCTGGTCGCAAAAAACTTTTGCGTGCGCAGACTGAAAGAGAGATCTTGCAGTCTCTGGATCATCCTTTTCTTCCTACTCTATATACTCATTTTGAAACGGAGAAGTTTTCTTGTTTGGTGATGGAATTTTGTCCTGGAGGTGACTTGCATACACTTCGGCAAAGGCAGCCAGGAAAGCATTTTTCCGAGCAAGCTGTGAAGTATGTTTCTTCATTGACTCCTACCCTAGTTTCGATATGGTTATAATATTTTCGTTGATTTCTGTTACAGTAATTATTTTCTTTGGAATTTCTTAAGTTAATGCTTTATCTTATATGGTTCTTGCTTTTGATTTGATCATCGATCAAAGAAGTATTTGGGCTTAACTTAAAACAACATATGGATTTAGGCATCTTGAATTTTTTTTCTTATTTATTCTTTGTTGAATTTAATGTTGGATTGGCAAAACTGTGAAGCAGTCGTTAGAATCTTGGTTAGATTAGTTTGCAGTAAAGTGGTTGGATTTTAAATGAAAATGATCACCGCTCCAAAAAATTTAGGATTAATATGTATATGTGTCATTATTTATTTCATTTTATTAACATAGGCACTTTTATTTATTTATTTATTTATTTATTAAGACTTAATATGTAAAAATTTTCTTATACAGTAGTTATATATAACTTCCCTAAATGGACATAAGTTGTTGAAACTTGAAAGTTCATATTCCTTTTACCAAGGCTTTGGTTGGAAGGATGTGATTGTCACATAAAGCAGCCATTTTGAGATTCCCAGTAGATTCTTATAGTTTTATAATGAATTTTCTTTTGTATTCTTATTTGTTTTTTCGAACTTATTTATTTTCAATATTTATTTCCCCCATTTTTTATTATTTATATTTACTTATATATTTATGTATATTTCTTTCTATTTGTTTTATTAATAAAATAATTTAGATAGATTAAATTAATTATTAATAAATTGAATTTTCTATCTTTCAAAGGAAAAAAATGATCAAATATTTTCCATTGTGTGGTAGGATGCTGTATTAATACACTTTTTCTTTTTCAATTGAAACTTGAGGCTATTATTATAAATTTGTTTGAGACTTTGAGTTAGAAAAATCTTAATGATTCTAATCCTAACTAAACATATAAATCTGAAAATTAAATTTAATGGCAATATCATACATTCAACTATTGTTGTAACGGCATTTAATGACATTCCCATTGGTAATGTAAGATCTTTCCTACCAAGCATCGTATTAACTGGTTTGCATCCTATGAACTTCGTATGAAATTTAATCCAATTAGCTGAAAATGTTGAGACATAAGATTATAAATTTGTTTGAGACTTTGAGTTAGAAAAATCTTAATGATTCTAATCCTAACTAAACATATAAATCTGAAAATTAAATTTAATGGCAATATCATACATTCAACTATTGTTGTAACGGCATTTAATGACATTCCCATTGGTAATGTAAGATCTTTCCTACCAAGCATCGATTAACTGGTTTGCATCCTATGAACTTCGTATGAAATTTAATCCAATTAGCTGAAAATGTTGAGACATAAGATGATAAATGACCACTCAATGGGGAAACATTATCCTTCCAGTGGATTCTCATTTAGCTTGTAAACCATGTTTTGATTAGTTAAGACTTAAGAGACCCCTGATTGTGATTTTGCATGAAACTTAATTAACTCTAAGTATTTGCCTTATTCCATAAGTCCATATGCCATCCTCGTCAATGGATGATAAAAAAAAATAAGTCGATACAAAAACTTCGCTCTAAGTCACCGGTTTTGGCAGCTTGTCCAAAAGCCCCATTCTTCTGTAGGCTCATTTAGCTCTCTATATTTTAAAGCTTGTTAATTAAGTTGTATGGCACAACAACTGTTTCATGGCATTATTCTTTCCCTGATGTGATCTTACCACCACAACGGAGTTATCTATTTCCTACAGTTTTTTCTTGTACACTTATTCATTGACTTTGAGTGGTTATTTGATGTGAAGAAATCAAGAAAATGATTTGAGAGTAGTGTAGTCATGTCGTTTGTAGACACATCTCTTATTCCTTATTTCCCCCAAATATGCCATATCTATCCCTTGTTCCATATTCATTAGATTCCCTTCCCATTATGCTTAATATATGGAGAACACATTATTCCCATAAACATAGTGGCCTGCCATTAAATGTTCTTTTTTCATTTCCAAATACTAAAACATGAACCCCATATTCTCAGTGGCTGATATTACATTACCCTACCCGCCCCATCTATGAGTTATATGTTCATCAAGTTTCCTTAGCTTCACAGTTGACCCTCGCTTCTCCATCACATCACTTGACTGTCTATTAATAACCTAGAACAAAACAGTGTATTTCCAATAGTAGATCAAATTTGGATGTTTGATGGGATTTGCATTTTCCTTCATTGAGTAGTGGTTGTAATAAGTTGCATATATAAGTGGAGAATAGTTACACATTATGGAAAATGATGCAACATTTTTGTAGAGAATGATATACATGCTCCTGTTTATGCATATAATAACACATTCAGTGGTTGATTGTACTTATCGCGAACGATTATCTTATTTAGATGAACAAGAATGAATTAAGCTATTAGGCGGTGGGTGGCGCATCATGCTGCCAGCGTTAACCAAGCACTCAAATTATCCAGTTTATCATGTATTGAGTCTTATCTTAGGATTTGAATGTTCAAATTTCGAATTGATCACATAGTATCTGTGAAGGAAAATAACTTTCACCTACCTCAACTCTCAAACTAATACAAGATATATATAGATAAAACTTAAAACCCTAATGGGCTAAGCCCAATAAACTCTAACACTCCCCCTCAAGCTGGAGCATATATGATCCAAGCTTGTTACAAGTGTATCGAATACGAGGTCCCGAAGAGATTTAGAAAGGAGCCATCGACAGAGGAGCGGCCGGCGGCGCTGGGAGCAGCGCACGGTTGAAGGCGCTGGGAGCAGCGCACGGTTGAAGGCGCTGGGAGCAGCGGTAGCAAACACGGCCGGAGGAGGCGGCACTGTCAACGGCTAGAGATGGGACAGGCGGCTGCGACACACAAAGAGATGCAGCTGGTCGGCGGTGGCAGCAGCAGCTCGAGGAGGCTGAGCTGGGCGACGGCAGCGGTGGCTCAGGGCGGCAGCTCTAGCGCCGGAGGATGCTGAGCACAATGGTGCCGGAGGTGAAAGAGGAGCGAAACCCTAGCAGAGCTAGAGCTAGGGCCGGCTCTGATACCATGTGAAGGAAAATAACTTTCACCTACCTCAACTCTCAAACTAATACAAGATATATATAGATAAAACTTAAAACCCTAATGGGCTAAGCCCAATAAACTCTAACAGTATCTGCACTTCATTTTATCATAATTTTTAGTTAGTGCTAACTTAGATTACTCATTTCCCACTTTAAGCTAAACTTTCAGTATTTACTGTCGACTTGGCGAATCCTTTATGATGTTTCATTGTGTCTGAATTGTCCAGTTCAGTAGTTCTTAGTTTTATTTTTCAATTAATCTGTGTGTTTGTTACAAATTTATATCGATATAATGCGAGCTTTTGATAACACTCTTAGGATGTCTTGTTTTCAGATTTTACATAGCTGAGGTCCTTCTTGCCTTGGAATATCTTCACATGCTCGGCATTGTCTACCGTGACCTCAAGCCCGAAAACGTGCTTGTGCGGGAGGATGGTCATATAATGCTCTCTGATTTTGACCTTTCACTTCGTTGCACTACTAGCCCAACTCTGGTAAAGTCATCATCTCTTGAATCTGATCCCTTACGGAAAAACACAAGCACTTACTGCGCTCAACCTGCCTGCATTGAGCCATCTTGTATTCAGCCGTCCTGTATGGTCCCCACTACATGTTTCGCCCCTCGCCTCTTTTCAAGAAAATCCAAAAAAGAGCATAAACCCCGAACAGAAATCGGCAACCAAGTCAATCCACTGCCAGAGCTTATGGCCGAGCCAACCGATGCTCGCTCAATGTCATTTGTCGGTACCCATGAGTATTTGGCCCCGGAAATCATCAAAGGCGAAGGGCACGGCAGCGCTGTTGACTGGTGGACTTTCGGTATATTCATGTACGAATTATTGTTTGGTAGGACTCCATTCAAGGGATCAGGAAATCGAGCCACCCTTTTCAATGTTGTGGGGCATCCCCTGCGCTTTCCAGAGAACCCTGTTGTCAGTTTTGCCGCCAGAGATCTCATCAGGGGCTTACTGGTGAAGGAACCGCAGCATCGCCTGGCATACAAGCGTGGAGCTACAGAGATTAAGCAGCACCCGTTCTTCGAAGGCGTGAATTGGGCATTAATTCGCTGTGCAAGCCCTCCAGATGTTCCTAGACCAGTGGATATTGAAAGACTCCCGACCCCGCCTGCATCGACTAGCTTGAAGGTGGCCGCTCCTCCGGCCACTGCGTCTCCCCAGAACTCCGATAAGTTTTTGGAATTTGATTTCTTTTAGTAGAGAGCAGTGTTGTTTACTCAGAATGATTATGGATTTTCCCAGAAATTGAAGGGTGGGATTGGGTTTCCAGTGTAGTGTTGATTATGTGTTGGACAGTAGTTTTGAAGAATTGTTGTTTTGCGGTTGCAAATGTTGTGTAATGTTGTTTTCGTTGTAAAATTGATGTTGGAATGTGTATTTATAATCCTTTGGGAGTTGGGAAGACAGACAGGTTAGTTCTTACTTCCTCCGTTCCGTTCTCTTTTAAATGCACTATTCCTGCATTTCACGTCGTCCAAGACACGTTATCGCACTTGACTTGTTTTTTCTTATAAAATTATGTTAAAAAATTAATCAAAATTACTTAATGAATAGTAACTACTATGCAAATGAATTACTAGTATGTTGTAAAATATTATGGAACTATGGATGCTTCAGGAATGTAGCAAAACATATGTTGTAAAATATTATGGAACTATGGATGCTTCAGGAATGTAGCAAAACAAATTGAGGGTAAAAATGCGGTGAGCGTGGATCGAACACGCGACCTTCAGATCTTCAGTCTGACGCTCTCCCAACTGAGCTATCCCCGCATTGGTATTTTTATTCTGCTTAAATTTTAAATTATAACTTGTTTGCATGCAAATAAAAACTTATACTTAGTATTTGTAACTATAATTATTAAATGGATTACTTTTTATTTTTATAGTATGTGTACTCCCTCACAACCAAAATCGTATTTTTTTTTTATTTTTTATACTATTTATTATTCAACTTTACCTCAATTTTATTGTAAGTATCTATAAAATAAATCCTGAATACTTTTTTGTCTGTGCAGACTCTTTTATCCTTATTCAATATAACTAATTCTTTTTAATATTTAGGGTTATATCAGTAATTATACCACCATTTTATAATCAATGGCTACAATTAATCCACGTCATTGATGATTAATCGATGACTAATTCCAACTCACCTTCCACATCATCAATATCTATATTTAGAAAACAAATCTATCTATTAATATAATAAAATCTTCAGAAAATCTTTATATATATCTTAAAAAGATATGAATTTTTTTATGACACTTAAAAGATATAAGTTGATTAAAAATATATAATATAAATTATTTATTAGTATATATATTTTAATGAATATTATTGTAATATTCTTAAATTATTTAATTTAGGTTAAAATTTTATGTTTAAAATATATAATCCTATATGAATATAATAACCATATTTTAAATACAAAATACATCACTAAAAATATATATTGAATAATCAATTTATAATATGTATAATAGTAGGGATGATAATCTATATAATAAATAACATATTTTTATTATATTGACTATATTGCCATTTTAAGTTATTATTAATCTCTTTATAAAAAATATATATTATGGGTTTAAACAGTAATTTTACTTCAAATATATGCATATCTATCATAAAGATACATATCCAAGGTGTAGAAAATAAATTCACTTCATCCTAAAATTCAATGACCGTAAGATTGCAAATCTATTCATCTCCGTCATTTATCACTAATATTAGAATATATCTATACTATAATAAATTCTGAAAGTATATTTTATTGTATTGACTATATTACCCTTTTAAGTTATAATTAATCTATTTATAAAAATTATATGTTATGGGTTAAAATAGTAATTTTACCTCAAAGATATGCATATCTTTCATAAAGATGCATATCAAAGGTTTAGAAAGTAAAATCACTTCATCCTAAAATTTCATGACCGTAGGATTGAAAATATGTTAATCTCCACCATTTATTCCTAATATTGAATAAATCTTGAAACCACAATTTTATTGTGATACCTATATTGCCCTTTTAAGTCATCATTATTTTCTTTATAAAAATATATATATTACGGGTTTAAACAGTAAAGAAAATACATAACAAATCTTTAAATAAATATACTGTATATACTATTTTGACTAAAAAATATTTAGGAGTATTAGAATTTAAATTTTTATTGTAAATTGTTTTCTAAAAAACTACATATTATACATAAAATTAAAAAAAGTATTTCATGAGTAATAAAAATTCAATGTACTACTTTATGTACAAAAAAATTAATGTCATTAATCTACATGCATAATTTTTAATACTACCTTTGTTCCTTTTGTATAAATATAATATATATCATCAACATATTTTTGCGGGTAATTAAAGTCATTTAGAAAGACGAAAGTTTTAAAGTACTTAATCAATTTAATTATACATTTAATATTTATAATAGTAGGGGTGGTAATCATGGATTAGTTTTTCTATTTATATTTTATTTGCATAAAAAATTGAATTATACTGTGGTATATGTATTATGAAAAAAAATTAAAAATTTATTTCTTCTATCATTTAAGAAAAAGATAATAGAAATTATATTTTATTAAAAATATTGTTTTCATAAATACACTAAAATAATAATATCTATCATTTTATATTTAAAAATTAATACCCGTGCGCGGAGCGCGGGTGAAAAATCTAGTAATATAATAAATCATGAAACCATTATTTTATTGTTCTGCCTATATTGCTCTTTTAGTTGATAATTCATTATCTTTATAAAAATATATATTATGGGTTTAACTTTATATTCCAAAAAGACTAATGTTGAAAATTAAATAATATACACAAGAAAATAAGTACTCCATTAATAAATAAAAAAAATCAAACTATTATTTTGTGTACATAAATTGATATTATGATAATTTATCCTTTTTATGGTAGTTTATCTTTTATATATGTTTTTATTAGTCAACATATTTTTTCGGTGATTAAGAATGAGTTACAAAGGTGAAAGTTTTAATATACTTAATTATTTTAATTATACAAATTATTTTATAATTAGGAGGGTTGGTAATCTTAATAAATTAATTTTTCTATTTATGTTTTATTTGCATAAAATTTTTTTTGGTAAACTATTTGCATAAAAATTTGAATTTATACTTTGGTATGTATTATGATAAAAAAAAATTAGAAATTTGTTTCTTCTATTATTTTGGAAAAAATGATAATAGAAATTATATATTATTAAAAAAATATTTTGTTCATAAATATACTAAAATAATATCTTCTATCATTTTAAATTAATCAAGTTAATATTAGTTTGTCTCGAGTTAATAATTGTTAATAGAAAGGAGCTGATAACGAACACTTCGACGTGGACCTTTCCGCCAGACGAATGGGGCCTCTTATTAAGGCAGATTCCGCTTGCACTTGATTCCCTCGGGCCCATTGATTTTGTTTTTTTGAATTTTTTTCTGTAGCCTTTATATGCTGTTAAGCAAAAAAAATAAAAATAGAACTAACACCCGTGCGCGTAGCGCGGACGAAAAATCTAGTATAATTAAAAGATATAATCAATATGAATCTTGTTAGAATTGTCTAACGAGGATGTTTTAAAATATATATTTTATATAATTTTTTCGGGAGGATATATTTATATAATTTTTATTTTTTTACATATATTGAGATATTAACTATTAAATAAATGCAGTAAAATCTGTACAGAAAACATGTCAAGTTAAATGGGATGGAGAGTGGTATTAATATCTATGATTAAAATTTTAAAAAAAAAATATATTATTTATGATGAGAAGGGTAATTGTATACAATTTTTAATGATATTTATTATTGTTATTGAGCGGAGGATAATTATCTATTTTTAATCTCCGCTTAAGATCCTACTAGTCAAGCTGGAACTTACTTATGGTAGGTGCTGCTACTAATACTATTAAGTATTATTTAAGAATAAATTAGCCATTTAGTTGAAATTGAAATGAAGGAAACGGAGTGAAATCAAAATTCTCCAAATAATGAATTAGGTGAGCTCGAGCTCATTTAAAAACCCTACCTTTGTCCAAATTAATATATTGATGAGCTGCATGCACATTGGATGGATGCATTTCTTGACATGAAATAAAATACTATACTACATATATAAATAAAGAAGGGAAAAGAAACCATACATCTAGGCATATATGCACTCCATTTGTTTCACTTTAACCATGCATATACTAATATATTAGTGATACAAATAATCGACACTTTCCAAATATGCAAAATAAGAATGGAAAAAAGGCAGTGATCATGAACAACACTCACTCTCCATCTCTAACTAAACTATTGGATATTATTTATATGAAGTATTAAAGTATTATCGTCTTTGTTGTCCGAAGCCCACTCCAGCCATTGCTTTTCAGTATACATATATGTGTATATATATTCTGAAACAGCTTTACCAAGAAATCGTTGGTTTAATTTGTAGTATATCTTAAGCTGTGAATTTCCTTTATTTGAAATTCCATCATATGGATGGGGGCATCAAGTTTAGGCATTCAGACATGGTATTTAAACTTTTGCTTGCCTCCCACTTTGTCCAATATAAACCATTTCCTTAATCTTTTCATTTGTTTATTTTTAACCAGAGAACATAAAAAGATTCTTGTTTTCAACTGTGGCTATGGGTGTATATATTTTTATGTTGGAGAATATCAACATGTGAATTAACAGTGATTTGGGTTCTAAGTACCCTATTTAATTAATTCAGTAGGACACCTAATTATTCATCTGTGACTGTAACTTTTTGTACTTTTGTAATACTATTATATTTTACAACAATTGGAAGGCCAACGCCACAAACAAAAAGGAAATATATATAGGGTTGGGTTTAGGGGCTGATTCAGCTCCTTGCTGAATTGCTAAGGAGAGGAGGATTCTGTGCTAAGACTGTTAATTATATTTTTTTTTACCGTATATGAGGGGATTTAACTGGATATTGTAATTAATGTAGGTAATAGGTATTTCTTTATTTCTTCCCTTAAATTGTGCATTTTAATTTTTTGTTTTTGGATTATAGAATGCGTATAGTGGTGTTTCACAGAGCTATTCATTCTCCTCCCCAACACAGACATCGGTTCGTAGTATCAATTCTAAATCTTCCACCCCATTACATACATGACCTCTTCCAAAAATCATTCGGTATGTTCGCCCCCATCCCCATCGCAAATGAAGTAGCAACGCCGCCACCCGCCGTCGTATATATTTGGATGCAAAGGGTTTTCTGGACAGTGCTACAACCATCAAAGTGTTTCACTGCTATTCCGATTAATAAAGGTTAGGGTTCCATATTCGTGTTTTTGCACCCCCAATTTTGTTTTCTTGTGTGCTATATGTGAGTGGATTGTGGGTAAAATTTGTAGGGTTTGGCTCGGAGGGTTGTTCCATTTTGAGTTTTTGCCTGCTCTTAAATTGACGTCTATTTGGGGTTTCTTATACCAGTGATTGTTTTTATATGGGGTTGGTATTTCGGTATTTCGGTATTTTTTGGGGTTATATGTGCCATGTGCTGACTCTGTATTGCATATGCCGAGTCCACTATTTTATGAGTGCTTACTTGCCTACAAGAATGTTATGAGTGTACGAATCTAAATCCCTGCTATTGAGATGTTTATTTATGTGCTACTCCCTCTAGGTGTTTATTTATTCTTTAACATGTGATGTTGCCGTTTTTTATCCCGAGTGTTGTTGAAATTAGGTATAAGTATGCTTTTGCATGTAACGCCCCGAAAATTCAAACCTGATTTTCGCAAGCATTACCGCTGTACTAGCTATCCTAAACTAGTGGCCAGCTAATTTAAAACAGCTAGTACAACACTGGGTAAACCTAAAGTGATCATCTGATTAATCCGGTTTAATGCGGAAGCTAAAACAAATAAAACATATAAGCACATAGGAGGTCTCACCATCATAATCAAATAAACATTCCAGCTGCTCATCCAGACTGCAAGCCTCTCAACAGCATACAAATATCTCAAACAGGGCTACCAGCCCAAAGCGTAAATCACATAAGGCCACCGGCCGACAGAAAGCAGATTCTAGGTACACAGGCCTCAACTAGCATAAAATCCAAGTCATAATAAACAATAGAGTATCACATAATCACGTAAGATAAACATAAAAAGTCCTATATATGTGATCTCTCAATACCCCAAACCCAAATCATGCTCCAGCGCCTCCAGCAGGATCTATAAAACAGACAAAAGCAAAGGGGGGCCAGTACAACGTACTGAGCAAGGCTACGTGTCGGGGAGTAAGGGAAAACAGAACCACATCTCAAGATAGTAAATATAGGTAATAAATAAACATATTAATAACGGCATAATATAAATAAAGTAGTTAAACACCACACCATCCCATACCGGTGCTTCAACCACGATCATACAATTGACATAAATAAATCATCACACCGTCCCATACCGGTGCTTCAACCACAGACATACAATTTATGCACGTGATGCATGGCCTAACATACACCTATCTACCCTATATGCAAATGCAAATGAATATGCCTAGCCGGCAACCTAAACCCGGGCGGTATGAACCCACGGGTGAGGATATCATCAACTCCAACCCGTTACAGGGTAACATACACCATCCCCGCAGGGACCACAGGCATCACAGCCCAATCACAGGCATAACAGCCAAATAATCACAGGCATCGCAGCCAAATCACAGGCATCACAGCCTAATAATCACCCCGCAGGGCCATCGGGACTCAACAACACCGGTAAAGGCTGCCCGATCAGACATTTCCAATATATCCATCCATTCATAATGCAATACCATGCATTATAATAACCAGCCCAAAAGGGCCAACAGGAATAACAACCAATAATCCACCCCGCAGGGTCATCGGGACTCAACAACACCGGTAAAGGCTGCCCGATCAGACATTTCCAATATGTCCATCCATTCATAATGCAATACCATGCATTATAATAACTAGCCCAAAAGGGCCAACAGGAATAACAACCAATAATCCACCCCGCAGGGTCATCGAGACTCAACAACACCTGTGAAGGCTGCCCGATCAATCATAAATATTATAACAACCCATCGGGTTAATAACCGCCAATTCCACTGCAATAACATGCATATAATAATACAGTGATATTCAAGCACCTACACACTAGGTTCGCATGCTTCTCAACATATAAGGAATTCAATACATAGCCCTTTAGGCTAAGGCATTAATGATATAATAATTCAACAGTTCCCCTAAGCAATTCAACAACCCCACGGGCCAATTGATTATCCCAGGTTTACCAATAACATTTGGGGAAGTCATAACAATAATTGGTGCAAAGAAAACATCATTATATAATCAAAATCGCACAAAAATGGCCAAACAGAGCCTTCCTGCGCTCACTGCGCGCCCGCGCGCGTACAACGCGTGACATACGCAGACCAGTACTGTAGCGATTACTGTGGCAATTACTGTAGCAAGTTACTGTTGTAATTACTGTAGCGAGTTACTGTGGTAATTACTGTAGCGAATTACTGTAGTAATTACTGTAGCGAGTTACTGCGGTAACTACTGTACAGGTTACTGTGGTAGTTACTGTTCAAATTACCGTGGTAATTACTGTTCAAATTACCGTGGTAATTACTGTGATGAATTACTGCGGTAACTACACGAGTTACCGCGGTAACTACTGTACAGTTACTGTAGCAGAACTGTAGCAGTTACTG
Organism: Hygrophila difformis; assembly: GCA_030278955.1. Classification (NCBI taxonomy): domain Eukaryota; kingdom Viridiplantae; phylum Streptophyta; class Magnoliopsida; order Lamiales; family Acanthaceae; genus Hygrophila; species Hygrophila difformis. The sequence goes on from JAOANR010000007.1 coordinate 25,182,399, forward strand.
TAGCAGTTACTGTTCATCGTCTTCTCCAATTTTCCAATCGGTTTTCCGGCGATTTCGCCGGAATCCGACCCCCAAATACCCCCCAAACACGTAATTTAAGCAATATAATCCCTTACCTGATGTCTTCCAACAATAATCGACCTCCGATTCGTCGATTTCAAGCTTCAATCGACCAAATCAACCCAAAATCCTAACATCAAGAATTTCATCAAAACTCAACCAAAATACCACCAATCGGATGAGAAAATAAGAGAGAAACACTTACCAATTCGTTTGCAACGATTTGCCACCAAGATCCGTCGGATCGGACAAGATTTCTTCACTCCCCTTTTCTTCCCAAGAGACCGATCGGTCTTCTCTTCCTCCTTCCCTTTCTCTCTTTTCTCCCCTTTCTTCAATTTTAACAAATTTCAAAATGACCCCAACACTTACTTAAATTGTTGGATATTAGCAAAAAGACCCTTCTACTCTCACTTAACACAAATAGGACCCCATCCGGACTTGAGTGTAATAAAACCCATCACCAAAATAATTTAAGCATTCCAATTTGAATAAATCGGGTCATTACATTCCTTCCCCCTTACGATCATTTCGTCCCCGAAATGCATAATCAGTCACGTGAACAATCAATGGAAAAATGTTACTTCATTATGAAGAAGTAAAAATCAAAGTCTGGCTACTTCAGTTTCATACGCTCCCCAGTTTCTTCAAGTAGCATATTCAGCTCCGTGTCTAGACCACAACACCTTAACCATCAACATGGTTTTATTCATCGGAACCTCATCATTTGTATCAATCACCCGATCTGGAACTCCTCGAACTTAAGACTAGCATCCAATTCAACTTTATCAAGCTGAATGATCTTAGGTGGATCAAAAAAATTTCATGAGTTGGGAAGTATAGAACATATCATAGGCTCGTCCCACTTCAGCTGGCAAAATCACCCTATAAGCCACTTTACCAACTCTCTCCACAATCTCATAGGATCCAATATATATCTCGGAATCAGCTTGGCTTCTTACTAAACAGGCGTACCCCTTTCAGAGGCGATACCCGCAAAAATACGCTATCACCAACCTCAAACTCCACATCTCGACGAGCTAAATCAGCATAGCTCCACTGTCTATCCTGAACCTCTTTCATTCGATCCCTGATGATCTTCACCAACTCGATTGTCTGCTCAATCATCTCAGGACCCACATTTACCGGATCTGCTAGATCATTCCTGCACAAGTGACTCATGCACTTCCTCATATACCGTGCCACTAGATTTCCAAAACAGGAACTACCGCTGCCGTCTTCAAATCATGCGTCGGTAGTTCTACTGATTACATTCTCATTATGTATTAACACACCACCCAAACCTTTAAGTGAGGTGTTGGTCAAAACTTCATACTCACCTGACTCATCAGGTAGAGTCAATACAAGTGTCTTTGTCATTTCATTCTTCCAAATTTTGAACGCTTGCTCACAATCATCATCCCATTTAAATCTGACATCGTTACACAACTATATCATCAGAGGTCTAGCAATGCTAGAAAATCCCTCGATACCTACTGTAGTAACCAACAAGATCCAAGAAACTTCGGATCTTCCACACATTCTTCGGGACTTGCCATTTAAATACAGCTTTTACCTTAGCAGGGTCAACAGACATACCATTACCGGAAATAATGTGCCCCGGAAAAGACACACTCTCCAACCAAAATTCACATTTGGAGAGTTTAGCATACAGCTTATGCTCTCACAATGTATTCAAAACTGTTCTCAAGTGGACCGCGTATACCTCACGCGTCGGCGAATAAACCATAATATCATTTATGAACACAACCACGCACACGGCCAGCAGGGGATGGAATACCCTATACATGAGATGCATGAAGATCGCTAGTACGTTAGTCAAACCAAAAGGCATGACCGGGAATTCAAAATGTCCATAACGAGTCCTGAAAGCTGTGTTAGACCTATCAGTCTCCGCCACCCTTATCTGATGGTGGCCCGATCTCAAATCAATCTTATTAAACATACTGGCCTCTCTCAACTAATTAAATAGATCCTCGATCCGAGGTAAAGGATACTAGTTCTTCACTGCGACTCGGTTCAAACCTCTGGAATCGATGCACTTCCTCATCGACCCATCATTCTTCTTAACAAACAAAACATGAGCTCCTCAAGGCGAGCTACTCGGCTGAATATACCCCTTATTGGTAAGATCATTCAATTGATCCTTCAACTCCTTCAGTTCACAGGAGCCATATGATAATGAGCCTTAGAAATAGAAGCTGCATCAGGCATCAACTCAATAGTAAACTCAATCTCCCGAGGAGGTGGGAGACCAGGAATTTTATCGGGAAATAAATCCCCGAACTCATATACAACAGGGACATTCGAAGAAGTAGAAACTTCTGCTCGAATATCCCTCATTTGCCACAGGGAAAGAACACAACCCCTGGATATCAAGTCACACAACAAAGCAACAGAAACCACACCAATAACAGGTGGAATCAAAGGATGCCGGTAAGAAACACACTTACCCACAGAATCCTAAAAGGATATTCGTGGAATACCACAATCAATCACAGCATAATGGCAAAACAGCTAATCCATGCCCAATAGTACGTCAAAAATCAGTCAGGCTATAGACCACCAGGTCAGCACTCTGAATTCATGACCATTGATGCTCAACACAGCATCTTGCACCAAATGATCACTACAAATATTATCACCCGAAGGTAAAAAAACTAGCATCTGGTAGGGCTCCAACGGTCCTACTCCGTGCTCTTGTACAATTCGCAAAGCCACTAAATAACACGAGGCTTCCGAATCGCACAGTACTAAGGCAGAAGGATTCGTAGCAGTGGTAGCATCTACTCCATGCTTACGAATGAAATTCAGAGTCCCGAATGAACATGAGACTCTAGAATCAAACAAAATAACCGTATCACAAAATGCGACATAAATAATTCTCATATCAGGGAAACGGGTTTATCTCTCAATCAGAGAGTCAAGAAGAAACAACTACGATACAAGAATCACACACATGCCAAAACGTTATCCAATCAACGTAACGTTTCCATAACATAAAGACGACATACTAGGAAGTCCCCTAGTTCGGACTCGCCTAGTGATATCGGCCCCCTTCACGTTACCGATCTTTCTATGCAGAACAGTCACCTTGCCTCGTCTCATGCGACAGGCATTCAACGCTTCGAGAACCATTTAATGTTCTTTTGATTGACCCAGTGTCAATTCTATGCCACTTCATATCATTATTCTTTTTAACCAAATCCGACTATACCCTCACTGGCATTGCCTCGAAATGGTTTCCACCATACTTCGCATGCAAGCGGACTGCAAATATCTATATCACCCCAGTGGGTTATCGCACAATGGAGACTTTCTCAGTACCCTATCTCACTCTCGAGGGTACGTCAAACCCATCTGTACACCATTCAACAGATTGATCCTGCTTGGATCGCCATTCGAATAGCCCAGGCTTCCATGAGGCCTTTCCAAACTATTCAGTCAACTTAGATTAGAACATCAACAAACAATGTTAGCAGAAATCACCAATCATATACAAAGCAGTATATATAAATGACAAAATTAAATAAACGATCAAAAGTCATTCATAGTCCTCAATAACTGTGAGATAACAAGGATCCTGACTGGAGTACCATGGTTCCCTCACAGTTCCCCAACTGTGAATTAACCTGGTGTGCGCAAATCTCAACAAAAATAAGAACAAGAATGCAAATCTACACTATATGTATCCCACACACATCTCACCGCCTATGTCTACACAAATTTTAATAAGATAATAGAGCACACAGGCTCTGATACCACTCTGTAACGCCCCGAAAATTCAAACCTGATTTTCGCAAGCATTACCGCTGTACTAGCTATCCTAAACTAGTGGCTAGCTAATTTAAAACAGCTAGTACAACACTGGGTAAACCTAAAGTGATCATCTGATTAATCTGGTTTAATGCGGAAGCTAAAACAAATAAAACATATAAGCACATAGGAGGTCTCACCATCATAATCAAATAAACATTCCAGCTGCTCATCCAGATTGCAAGCCTCTCAACAGCATACAAATATCTCAAACAGGGCTACCAGCCCAAAGCGTAAATCACATAAGGCCACCGGCCGACAGAAAGCAGATTCTAGGCACACAGGCCTCAACTAGCATAAAATCCAAGTCATAATAAACAATAGAGTATCACATAATCACGTAAGATAAACATAAAAAGTCCTATATAGGTGATCTCTCAATACCCCAAACCCAAATCATGCTCCAGCGCCTCTAGCAGGATTTATAAAACAGACAAAAGCAAAGGGGGGTCAGTACAACGTACTGAGCAAGGCTACGTGCCGGGGAGTAAGGGAAAACAGAACCACATCTCAAGATAGTAAATATAGGTAATAAATAAACATATTAATAACGACAGAATATAAATAAAGCAGTTAAACACCACACCGTCCCATACCGTTGCTTCAACCACGATCATACAATTGACATAAATAAATCATCACACCGTCCCATACCGGTGCTTCAACCACAGACATACAATTTATGCACGTGATGCATGGCCTAACATACACCCATCTACCTTATATGCAAATGCAAATGAATATGCCTAGCCGGCAACCTAAACCCGAGCGGTATGAACCCACGGGTGAGGATATCATCAACTCCAAACCCGTTACAGGGTAACATACACCATCCCCGCAGGGACCACATGCATCACAGCCCAATCACAGGCATAACAGCCAAATAATCACAGGCATCGCAGCCAAATCACAGGCATCACAGCCTAATAATCACCCCGCAGGGCCATCGGGACTCAACAACACCGGTAAAGGCTGCCCGATCAGACATTTCCAATATGTCCATCCATTCATAATGCAATACCATGCATTATAATAACCAGCCCAAAAGGGCCAACAGGAATAACAACCAATAATCCGCCCCGCAGGGTCATCGGGACTCAACAACACCGGTAAAGGCTGTCCGATCAGACATTTCCAATATGTCCATCCATTCATAATGCAATACCATGCATTATAATAACTAGCCCAAAAGGGCCAACAGGAATAACAACCAATAATCCACCCCCGCAGGGTCATCGAGACTCAACAACACCTGTGAAGGCTGCCCGATCAATCATAAACATTATAACAACCCATCGGGTTAATAACCGCCAATTCCACTGCAATAACATGCATATAACAATACAGTGATATTCAAGCACCTACACACTAGGTTCGCATGCTTCTCAACATATAAGGAATTCAATACATAGCCCTTTAGGCTAAGGCATTAATGATATAATAATTCAACAGTTCCCCTAAGCAATTCAACAACCCCCACGGGCCAATTGATTATCCCAGGTTTACCAATAACATTTGGGGAAGTCATACCAATAATTGGTGCAAAGAAAACATCATTATATAATCAAAATCGCACAAAAATGGCCAAACAGAGCATTCCTGCGCTCACTGCGCGCCCGCGCGCGTACAACGCGTGACATACGCAGCCCAGTACTGTAGCGATTACTGTGGCAATTACTGTAGCAAGTTACTGTTGTAATTACTGTAGCGAGTTACTGCGGTAATTACTGTAGCGAATTACTGTAGTAATTACTGTAGCGAGTTACTGCGGTAACTACTGTAGTGAGTTACTGCGGTAACTACTGTACAGGTTACTGTGGTAGTTACTGTTCAAATTACCGTGGTAATTACTGTGACGAATTACTGCGGTAACTACGCGAGTTACCGCGGTAACTACTGTACAGTTACTGTAGCAGTACTGTAGCAGTTACTGTTCATCGTCTTCTCCGATTTTCCAATCGGTTTTCCGGCGATTTCGCCGGAATCCGACCCCCAAATACCCCCCAAACACGTAATTTAAGCAATATGATCACTTGCCTGATGTCTTCCAACAATAATCGACCTCCGATTTGTCGATTTCAAGCTTCAATCGACCAAATCAACCCAAAATCCTAACATCAAGAATTTCATCAAAACTCAACCAAAATACCACCAATCGGAAGAGAAAATAGGAGAGAAACACTTACCAATTCGTTTGCAACGATTTGCCACCAAGATCCGTCGGATCGGACAAGATTTCTTCACTCCCCTTTTCTTCCCAAGAGACCGATCGGTCTTCTCTTCCTCCTTCCCTTTCTCTCTTTTCTCCCCTTTCTTCAATTTTAACAAATTTCAAAATGACCCCAACACTTACTTAAATTGTTGGATATTAGCAAAAAGGTCCTTCTACTCTCACTTAACACAAATAGGACCCCATCCGGACTTGAGTGTAATAAAACCCATCACCAAAATAATTTAAGCATTCCAATTTGAATAAATCGGGTCATTACATTGCATATATAGGGTGCTAGTTTGCTTGGGATTTATGTATTCATTATCATATTACATCATTATTTTGAGTTTCTTTGTACATTGTCTGCTATCGTTTACCTCGTAATGTTATGTTTTTGGTGTTGTAACATTTTATTAGATGCGTTTTATTGTCACAGGCGAATAAACCAGTTAGCGATCATTATTCGGTGGACCCACCACTGCAGGTAAATTATTTTTTCCTATGCGCACTGACTGACGGTTGTAGAAGTGATGGTTTCGTTGTTCTACAGTGTACGTAGGATTATATGTGTTGATAGATAGATTTAAAATAAACAATCATGTTACTCTTAAATTGACGTCTCTTTGGGGCATTTGTTGTACCAACAATTGTTTTTATATGGGGGTTGTTATATCAATATTTTTGGGGCTTATACGTGACATGTGCTAACTCGTACGGTATGACTATGTTTAGTCCCTGCTTTATGGATGCTTATTTTCCTATAAGAATGTCATGAGTGCTGACTAGTTGTTAAACAAGGCTTGATTCTATGAAATTCGTGTTGGATAACTAGTTTTTTAGAGAGCTTGGGTGTCCGATCCTAAACTGAGATTTGTTTTGGGGGTTGTTATACCAGTGAATGCTTCTTATATGGTGTTTCTGTGGCAGAGCTTTCGGTTAATACAACATCTGGGATGAGTTACCCACTATTTATGCGTCCTTATTAATCCTTAAAAATATGATGTGTCACCATCTGGGATGTGCTTATGAAGAATATGTTACTGATGATAGTGTGCGTCTGGTTTTTTGCATACTCCGAATATTTTCCATAACATAAAGGGGTGTTGTTTGTGTTTTTCATGTGTGCTAGGCTTAAAGCCTTGTGCTCTTATATTTATTTTTGATTTTTTGCAATGGTGTCTGTGCTGTTTAAGCTTCATTTGTGTGCTATTTTTAATACCTGATGTGTGATGTCTCCAAATGAACCTCTTTTGGACAATGGATTTGCAACATGCTTTAAGTCAGACATCGAGTCAAATGCCTCTGGGAGTGATATCACAAACTCTACTCGCGGGGGGAAGTACACGTTTTCGATTGTTTTTTTGTTTTTTTTTTTGCCCTTTATTGGTCTTGAGAATGAACGTGTTCGAAGGGCGGTGGCCAAACGTTCTACTCGCAGTGGGTAGAAGGCGTTTATTCTTTTTTTTTTTGTGTTCACGGTCAGACATGGGATGTTAATTTCTTGGACTAATTTATTCCAGTATTTGTTGGGTACTAGCCTTGTATTTTAATACGATTGTGATGGTGTACAGGGTCAATGTTGTATACAGGTTGCACATTGTTATTGAATGCAAATATCTTTTGGGGAAGACACGTTTTTGTGTGCTGACATTATGTTACCTATGTGCTACAGTACTGTTGTTTGTGTGTTGACATGATATTACATATGTGCTGACTAAATAGAATAATCGTAATGTAGGCATACATAGACTAAAGTTTTTGCAAACGCCACCTGAATGAGTTAACGCCCAATACACACATTCATCAATCTGAATTCACTATTTGTTTGTTTTTTATTTAAACAATGCAGTGCGAATATTCATCAATTAAGCACAGCCTGAATTCATCAAATTACATTGTAACAAAAACTACACCTACGAAAACCATTAGTGTGACATGTCTTCATTGGTGATACAAACCTTACTTACTAAAGTGATAGAGATTCTTTTTACTTTCTTTCGGAGCAGCCGAAGCTGGAGAAAGATTCTTTTTACTTGGACAACCATTTTATTAAAAAAAATGGTTTGTCAGAAAGAGGTGAATTATGTAATGCTATTTTTTGGTGATGAAAGAAGTCCCTACAGTAGAAATGCATTCAAATTTCATTGAACTATATCAAAACATCAAATTACATTGAACCAAACCATACACTAATATAACAAATCACTGTGATACATATTTTCTTGGTGATAAATGAATAACATTATTCTAATTCACCCCATGAATATGGTCCGGTGGCAACGTACACCACCAGTATAGTCAATGGCAGCTTTGTAATTCGGAGTCTTCGTAATGGCTGCTTTGTTCGGCATCGATGGTTTGAATATGGCTGATTTTTGGAGGCCATTTGAGAGAATTGGGGTTTCATTATGCATATTCCCACGTTATGGTAAATGGTTAATGAGATTTTATCACATAATTGGCAGGTTATGGACACCTTTGATTGACGTAATAAATTATAGAAAATGGTTCTCTCTTTCCTTGAATGCATCCAATCCATATTTGGTAGTCTTTAAATGTTGATTTGTGACTTCCGTCCACCTAGCACAGAACATATTGAAGCGTAGCAATTCAGCTAGGGGCTGAATCTATACATTCAGCCCCCTAACAGCAAGGGGCTTACATATTGGACTTGGTTAGTCGATGTCACAACATGAATGGTTCTTTTAATAGGATGCCTAGCTAAGTGTGTTGTGATTCACTGCATTATTGGAGATGGATGATCTATTTCTGGGCAAAAAAACAGTTCCAAAATGCATTGAAGTAATTAAGGGCAAGAATTTGGCAATGAGATAATTAAAAAGAGAACTTTTGAGACATTCAAAGTCATGATTGCCCTCTTCTTAATTTGTTGTGGCTGGATTTTTCCCCCAATTAATTGGCCAAATTAATTAAAAGATCATTACGTAAGCATGTAGAGGGGATTTGAATTAGGGGTGTCAATTACGACACGAACCCGAAAAAACGAACCCGAACGACACGAAAAATTTCAGGTTTGGGTTTAGTCATTTTGGGTTTTTTTTTCTGAAATCAGGTCGACCCGAACCCGACCTGAAATATTATACCACCTGCTCAACCTGACACGAACACGACCCGAAATATGAAATTATGTCAATTTTTTGCTATAACCCGAAAAAACGAACCCGAACGACACGAAAAATTTGAGGTTTGGGTTTAGTGATTTTGGATTTTTTCCGAAATCAGGTCGACCCGAAACCCGACCTGAAATATTATACAACCCGATCAACCTGACACGAACACGACCCGTAACCTGAAATTGACAACCCTAATTTGAATCAATTCGTTCTCATAGATTCAAATACCAAAGCCTTATGATGGGTACTGTTTGGATCATGCATTATAACATATCTATATCAATTCCACATAATTTGGTTTTAAGTGACGACATTCGTTGTATTTTTTTTCGCCGGGTTGAACTAAATTCAACAACATAATATTTGGAAGTATCTTTCAAATATTTTTCTTGTTAAATTTTCACATGGTTGCAATTCAACAATACAATCGTTGTGGTGGAGGATTTTTTGTTTTTTTTTTTTTTTAAATTATTATATATTGCTATTGCTGAAAATAATGATTTCATACAATACCATTGTTTTTCCAAATTCCAATGATGGTTCAATAACGCGGGATGTAAACGGGTAGGGTAGGGTACGGGTAGACTACCTCCACTCACTACCCGAAATATAATTATCCTACCCTTACCCTACCCTATTACCCTAAAATTAAATATCGGGTACGATTCGGGTAATATCCGTCGGGTATGCGGATTATCCGCGGGTAAACGGGTACCCGAAATCTTAAATATTATATAGTTAACCGACTCTACCCCACCCAACTTTAATAAAGAAAAAAATTATTTTTCAACATAAAAAAATAAATAAAACCTTCATTATTGAACGAGAACAAAATTTTAAAGAATATTTAAAAGAAACCCCTAAAGCAACATAAATTAATACTGTAATATTTAAGAATATTCAGTAAAAAATTTATAAATCTTTTTACTGCCAAATCTCAAACGTTAATAAATTTGAAATATAAAAATAAATAAATAAATAAATAAACAAACATATAAATATATCTCAATATATAATATAAATTAAATATATATAAGTATATATAGATAAATAAATATATATATATATATTTAATCGGGTAATCGGGTAGGGTAATCGGGTAATATATAAAATCCGTACCCTACCCGCACCCTATATGATTTATTTCGGTTTCGGGTAATACCCTACCCGATTACCCGATTATCTCTACCCTACCCTACCCGATACCCGATTACCCGACGGGTTACCCGACCCTACGGGTAAAGTTGACATACTATTATAGTAAAAATAGGGTTTGGAAGACTTTAATTATGTCCTGTAACTTGTATAACTTGTAAGTAATCTCAAAATTCTCACGCTCTTCCCTAATGCAATGTAAGAATTTCTAACTCTCTAACAATAAGACAAAAAAAAAAAAAAAAAAAAAAAAAAAGAGTACATGCATCGAATGATCGGGGAAGATGATAAATACTATTATTCGAGATAAGTAATTTTTAAGGAAGAAGGAAAACAACAAATACGTACGGTCGATAGATACTCGTCGGTCATCATATGCATGTGCGTGCTCGACGGTGAATAACATCTATCGATCCACTTCTCGAAAGTCAATAATTGTTTAAATTATTAAATTATTTCCCAGAATCATTTACGAATTAACAATGGAACATAGTATAGTAGCTAGCATATATACGATTCAATAAGATTTTTTTTTATTTAAAAATATATATATATATATATATATATATATAATAAAATGTAGAAGCATAAATGTACGTTAGCTTTAGGCCTTTAGCATTCCCTATAATGACTTTCCAGCTTTTGATTCCCTGATGAGGCTCTGAGATGATAAAAATGTGTGATGAATATTGGAATCTTGAAATTTGGAGTCTGGACAGATTAAAGGTTTAATTAAGAATGTGGAATCCATTTCATCGATCGGACTCCACTAATTAATTGCACCACCTTAACTTAATCAAAACACAAAACCTACGAGATAGATCGTATTTTGGTGGGTATGCTCCATTTAATTATATATGCGATTCTGGCACTAATGTAGACTAATAGAAAAGATAAAATTAATAAAATCAAAATAGACGTTCATCAAAGTAAACTACTTGTTTTAAATATCATGTATATTATTTATGGTGTAATATAATGGAAAAATAAGAGGAGGAAAATGACTGTTTATTATTATTATTATTATCAGTCATCACTTAGCTTGTTTTGATAGAAATTTCTTTCATTTCTCTTCTTTTTACTGATACTCTCAAACGTCCATACGACCCCTAATAAAATGAAACTTCAATATTATATACTTCCTCCTCTGTTTTTTTTAATGTCCTTACTATTTTGCATAGTTGATATTATTATTCATTAAATAACTTTGATTCAACTTTTTATATGTAAGATAAAACATAGTAAATTTAGATATCGTTGGATTCATCTAATCACATAGTTTTATAATATCAAAATTTTACAATTTTTACTCGTATATAATTTGAGTTATTAATGATTAAAAAATGTATTGGATTGTGTGCAGTGCAAAAGTGGAGAAGCTAAAAAAAACGGAGGGAGTATATAATATCTTTTAACAGAAAAAAATAAAATAATTTATCATATTTGTTTTTTTTGGTGAATAACCGGGTATCCCCAGGCCACATTATATTGGACCTAAGACTAATCCCTACCCAAGACTAATCCCTCGAGGATCTGAATAGGCAATTAAGGGCGTCCATCCCAAAGCAGTTTTTTGCATACATAGGGCTCGAACCTGGGAGGCAGAGACCTTACTTAAATCTACTCAAGCCAACTGGTGTTGGTAATTTATCATATTGTTATAGATATGTGTAAAGTTTTTTTTTTTGAGGACTTAGCCCAAGTGGTTAAGTCTCCCGACTTCCAACGGAAGGTTGGAGGTTCGATTCCCCACCGGCCCCCTATCCCTCTTTTTTATTCCCCTTTGTAATTTGTGTGTCATGGGCTCCCACTACCTATTTCCTAGTCTGTATAGGCTGTTAAGAAAAAAAAAAAAAAAAAAAAAAAACTTTGTAGTTGGGGATTCAATCTCTATTTGTACCATACCCCTCCCTTTTTAGGTATTGGATGACTATGTTTCCATTCCTAGTTTACCCAAAAAAAAATTAAAGAAAAATCAGGATACAGATGCTGTGCAGTTGCCTGCATTTGCAGAAAACAAATTTTCAGGCAACAAATTTGTAATGTGTGCATTTCATTTTGTGATCTCCAGTTTAAAATTTTACTTTTGTGATGTGTGCCACCATTTTTGTGATAAGTATTGTTTTATGATATTTAAAAATTTTGTGATGGCTGAGACAATTCTTGTGATGGAAAAAACCACAAACATCACAAATTTGGGTTATAACAGCAGAGCTGCATGTGCAGCCAATTAAGGGGGCTGCACAGGAACAAAGCCGGAAAATCAATTTAAACAATATTACACCCTTGGAACAAATTAACTACAAAAGGGATGTTTGGGAGTCAGCGGATTCGCTAGCAGATAGCAGATTCGGAGAGAGAACTGTGAGACAATATGCTCTTTCAATATGCCATATGCTGGTCAATATGCTGTCTTCCAAACAGCCCCAAAAAGTCATGAATACAGTTTAATATCCTTACAATATAAAGCATACTCCCTCCGTCCCACTTGAGACGTCTGGTTTGACTTTTTGACACTGTTCATTGTTCAACTTTGACTCAATATTATTGTAAGTATATATTTGGAAAAAATAGTCGAGTTCGGTCTTGTTAGATTCGTCTAATCGTGTAGTTTAAGAATATATCTTTTACATAATTTTCACTTGTATATATTTTGAGATATTAACGATTAAAAAGGTGCATTGGATTGTGTGCAGAAGTCAAATAAGACATCTTAGTTGGGACGGAGGGAGTATTAATTTAGTTAGGGTCTTGCTCTTACAGCCGATAGTTTATTTGAGTGGCATTTGACTTGTCTGAAAAAGGATGAATGATGAACCAAAGATGTCATAATCCCATTAAAATTTCCATTATAGTAGTAGTATTATATTAACCACAGACCGAAAGTCGTGTAGGTGAAATAATTAAAGCTGGGGGATGGGATTGTATATATAAATAAATTAAAGGCGACCCCAAGAAATGTCAGCAAGCAAGCAATATATATAGTACTAGTATTTACAAATGTCCACATTATTTTCATACTCAATCAGTACCAGTCACTAGTCACTACTACACCATTAATAACAAACTGCAGGTGGAGGAGAGGTGGTTGGTTGTTACAAAAAGGGAAAGCCTAGGAGGCTGCTTTCCCTTTTCTTACACGGACGGGTCCTTAATTCTGTCCTTTCCCTTCCCCCCTTACAAAGGCATTGCTGCTGCTGCTGCTTCAGGAATTCACCTCAAGAATATAATGGTGGCGGCGATTACTGAAGAAATGATCAGGCAGTTTCAGGCCCAGATTGAAAAAAGTAATTATTGGTATTCTTGTGTTGCTGTTTTATTGTTGATCATATATAATTGAGTGAGTGATGATGATGATAGTGTGTATTTGATTATTGCAGTCGATGAGCCTCTCAAGACAAGCTTCATGGTTTGTTGCTCATTTTTTTTTAACTTTTGTATTTTGAGGGTTTTTTACTTTCAGAATGTTATATTTCTGTGGAAAAAAGTTCAGCTTCTGATTCATTCCACTTTCATCATTCATTAGGGGGCAAAAAAAAAAAAAAAAAAAGGATTGATCTTCAGAGAAATTTGGCTTCAGTCGTACTCACTCCACTGTTTTTTTGAACATTAAAAAATAAGTACTACTCAATGGAGTATATGATATATCCATGTTAGTTAAGTTGCTGCTTGGTAGTCAAATTAAATTTCTGAATATTTTTAATTTTTTATTTTTTTTTATATGTAGCTAAATTTCTGCAAGCCTTGAAAAAGGATTAGAGGCCCTTTCTAATCCTCCTTTCTGCAACACTAAAAGAGGATCTTTTTTTAAGTTATGAAAGGGTTTAGGGTCGGTCTCCATTTTTAAGTTACAAATAGTTACATAACCACATTAAATTGGGGCCTAGAGCATTATTAGTTTGGAGTTTGATTGCTGCAAAATACACTACAACAGCGGCTCTATATATATATATATGCTCTGTCGGATTGATCAATCAAACAATGGGTATGTGTTCTGTAATAATGTAGTATACTATTTTGCATCAGAACATACACAACGGCTATGTGACGGAGAATTTGGCGAGGTTTCTAAAAGCAAGGGATGGGCACATCGCAGATGCACATCACATGGTTCGCTGCTGCATTATTCCTGCTGCTCTTGTTGTTTCCATTTAACCCCGAGAGCTCAGCTCTTTTGTGTTTTTTTCGTCTGTGGTAACATCATCATCATCATCATCATGTATTTTTCATCAGCTCATCGATTGCCTCAACTGGAGAATTGAGAACGGCATTGATGATATACTGAAGGTCAGCTTTTGCGCGTAGAATTTGTTAATTGTTAATTTACCATGTTCAATTTTAGAGGATCATGTTTCTTTCTTAATTTCCCCACATCTCTGCACAGAAGCCAATCGTCCCTAGTGATGTGTATCGGGCAGTACGCGACTCTCAGCTTATAGGAATGTCGGGATACACCAAAGAGGTATCAGTACTGCTTGCTGCTTATTCAGACATGTTCCGAGATTTACGATTGTAGTATAAAATTGAAGTCGGTCGATAACATTCTGCAATCAAAAGGTGATGCATTCATTTACTCGGAAATTAAATTTGTAGGGTCATCCCGTCATTGCAGTTGGCGTTGGTCTCAGTACATACGAGAAAGCCTCTGTAAGAACGCCTCAATCGATTGACTGTAGATTAACTTCATCTATCCACGTCTTTCACTGTTGTCTCGTTATGTTTGCCTTCTCTTCTATCTCAGATTCACTACTATGTCCAATCGCATATCCAACTAAACGAGTATAGAGACCGTGTGATCCTGGTTGGTTTCACCTCTAGCGGCACTTAAAAACAATTCATCGTCACATATGCCCTAGCTTCATTTGATACATTTTTTTTCTTTCTACGCCATAGCCTTCTGCATCAAAGAAATACGGGCGATACATTGGCACGTGCATAAAGATTCTGGACATGACTGGTCTCAAGCTTTCTGCTCTGAACCAAATCAAGGTATTTCATTCCAAGGCGTTTCCCCAGATCGATTTCTACACAGTGACATTATACTTTATACCTTCTATCATATCCTTGCTGCAGCTGCTGTCTGCAATATCAACAATCGATGATCTGAACTACCCAGAGAAGACGGAGAGTTATTACATAGTCAACGCCCCGTACATCTTTTCAGCATGTTGGAAGGTTCGGTTGTAACTATGATTTTTACACACTGCATCATCAATCATGTCTTAGTGCATTTTTGCATTACTGTTTTGCAGACCGTTAGGCCCCTGTTGCAGGAGAGAACCAGGAAGAAAGTTAAAGTTCTTTCGGGCTCTGGCAGAGAAGACCTATTGAAGGTATAAATAAACGTCTAGAAGATACCAAACCTGCAATTAATATGAACAATACTTTTAACTGCTAAGTAATTCTTCACTGTATTTGCAGATCATGGATTCTGAATCTCTCCCACATTTCTGTAGAAGACAAGGGTCGGGGTCATCCCGGTACTCTAGGAATGGTGCTTTTACTGATTGTTTCTCCCTCGACCATCCTTTCCATCAGCAGCTTTACAAATATGTCAAGGAGCAAGCTGTGCTGGCAAGGACAGTTCCTACAGCCAAACCTGGTTCGGTCCGTGTGGATTACCCTGAACCTGATCCAGAAGATGTGAAAATTGCACAAACTATAGAATCTGAATTTCATAGGCTCGAGAGTGAAAACAGGACATGCCACTCATTACAAGAGCTTCGAATCAGCAGTGAATGAACCAATTCATCACCCGGTATAAGTAGTTTGATGGCATATAGCTGTATCCCGAGATGTAATATATGGGTGCTAACGTTATCTCGATACCACCTTCCAGGCTTAATTAAATCAAGTACTTGTCAACATATGTATAATTGCTACGGAACAATTATAGAGCAATGACAAATACATTCAATAGTGAAGATGCTAAATATGTTAAATGCACAACAGGGACCAGTAGCATAGATTTTAACAGCACAAACACAACAAGCTCTAGGCACATAGGAGCTGAATTTCTTTTTTTTATATAAATATGGTGCCATTACTATCCAAACTAGTTGAAATGTACAATGGTGTCTTTCATTTTCAGAAGTTTGTGAGGTAGGAAGGCAAGATATAACCAAATATGAATTAAGAACTTGCATTCTGTACTACCTCATCAAACCAAACCTCTTGCACTGGCAAATGTTGTTCATAAGATATGATGAAAGTGTTCTAATAAGAGATCACTCTAACTGCTTGTAGCATCTGACGGCGAATGCAACTGATGCAGCAGCAAAAATGACAGCAAGTGCAGCATACGTATCTTCACGCTCCCACGTATCATACCATGTTGGCATAGGTATCACTCTATGAGGGACGGTCTTCCTATAATGCAAGACTGGTTTCTGGGAACTCTTCTTCTCAAGTGCATGGTTCACTGCAACCTCAACAGAATCAGGTCCCACACTCCTTTCTTGGGAGATGGGGTTCTGACAACACAAAGCGCTTCCATTACCCTGACAGCATCCTTCACCCTCCACTTGAGATGAACAAATGTTAATGCTTCCTTCAACTATAGGTGCGGAATCACTCATGTTCCTGTCCATGTTTACTTCACCAAAGTCCGTGATCCTCAGTTCCTGAAATTTTCTCTGGTCATCTTCTGATAAGCCCATCTGTCCCCTGTAAATAAAGAATAGTACTCAGGTGGATCCAAAAAAATATTATACTAACTGCCATGTGCTAGTTGAAACCCTCAAATTACCAAAAAATCAATGGAGCCTGTTAAAACAGAGGACATTATGGAAAAATAGAATAAAGCTGAAATAGACCAGGACTCATAACCCTAGTGAAAATTCAGGCGACCAGCACTCTTTATATTCTAATTGAATCATATTTCAACCACTCGAAAAGCTGTAAAGATGATTTTCTGCCCTGCCACTTTGAAATATCTATATGATAGCGGGTATTGAATTGGGTATTTGTACAATAAAAGCAATAGATTAAATGTAATTCATAAATGTGGTAAGAATGCAAGAAATACCAAATTAACAGCTTTGTGTGTGTCAGACACAACAAATTATTACAGGAATAGTTCAGGAAAATAACCTCCACAAGAAATCAACAATCTCTCCTTTCCCGATATGCTGTTCAAGCAAAAGGGGCACATCTTCGGGCATGACATATCCGTACCTGCAGTATAGTAACATCACTACCTTTTGGTAAGCATTTAGAGTAATAATCAATAAAGAGTCCACAACTTCAAGAATCTTGGTAACTTACCAATGACCAGTAACTTCCTTATTCATATTTGGTCCAAAAATGATCACATTTCCAGCATACTTGTGCCCCCCAATGTGCGAACAGGGTCTAACATACACTTTCCCAATTAAACCACGTAACTCTATCTCATTTTTAAACCTACTAATGATGGATGGTCCACAAACACCACATCTTCGATCTCTTGAACCATGGCAGCACACAAATATGTACCATCCCCTAAGAGCTTCAGGACTTCCAGGCAACCATTCACCATCCTTAACAAGCACTTCCTCAACAAATGTGTCCACATCAAAATGCGTTAATCTCCTGAATTCTACTGCATATCAGAATATGCCATGGAAAGGCTAAAAACAATTTAAGGGTTGATAAAATGAAGCAATGATGAATTTTATCTCATAACCTGTATCTGACCATATCCGGAAAGATCAACACGTCACCATTTGAAGTCTCATTTCCATCATGTCCCTCACAGATAGTTAATCGAGTCTGGAACCCAAGACGGATGGAAGATAATATGATTACTAACACAGATATGTCATGGAGAAGGATGAAAAAGAGTTTTCAAAGGGAGGCTTTCTCATGATTGAAGAAAATATGAACAAATAGTTAATCAAGTCTAAAATCCTAGAAAAATGAAAGATGAATGATTCAAAACAAGATATTCCATGGTAAATGATGGGAAAGCATTTTAAGAGGAAGCTGTGTCATGAGTCATAACTGAAGAAAAATTAATACAATTGGAAAAGGAATCCTGTCCAATAGAATAGCTACATTCTTCCCAAGAGTGGTCACTTTTAACAACTCTGTTTTTGAGCATGTTTCTTCTCCTATCCATACAACAAAATCACTTATAACTGCTAAAATCTATTGCTCAAGTGTAGAACGTATATCATAACTTAAGCTAAAATGCATCTGTTTTATAGAAGAAAAAAATTGAAAAAGAAGAAAAATCAGCACAGTACGAAATTAAATCAACTTATATTTCACCAACATCTTTTATGTTCTTTGCTCCACCATATATATAGTTCTTGATTAAGAAACCAAGTTAATCATATTCTTTGATGGTGAACA
This sequence comes from Hygrophila difformis, assembly GCA_030278955.1. Classification (NCBI taxonomy): domain Eukaryota; kingdom Viridiplantae; phylum Streptophyta; class Magnoliopsida; order Lamiales; family Acanthaceae; genus Hygrophila; species Hygrophila difformis. The sequence continues at coordinate 25,201,134 of JAOANR010000007.1, forward strand.
CAACAAACGGGGAAATATAGGAAGAATTCCCCGCCCACGAGTGCAGCACCTGACTTTCCCAGCACTATCTCTTAACTAGGTAAACAATTTTGCAGCTCACTTTACCACAAGCAGTATTGGTCGAATACGGAAAACATTTATAAAGAATCAAAATTCCTACCAAGGAATAAATTTAAACGGAAGAGAGCAAAAGGTTCAAATCATAATGAGCACAAAGCATCATATACATCTCTATGAAAATGAAAAATTTTAGTTCAGAGAACAATCAAATTCCCAGCCTCATCAACAATACCCACAAACATAATTCAGCAACTGCACAATCAAAACCAAGATTATGTCCATTCAATAAACCCTCAACATCATTTAAAGAACATATTTTTTTAACAAAAAAAATGCAGAAACCCTCGTACCTCTCGCTTCATACGAGGCTTCTTGGCAGCCAAGGCGGCAGCAAGAAGCCTGGGAAGGCGATCGAATTCGGCGGCCTCGATCCGGGGCGGCCACACCTGAGGGTTTTTGTAGCAGAGGAACACATGGCGCTGGTAAAGCTCAACCGTTCCGACGAGAGGAGCCTGCCTGAAATCGGGCCTGGAATACCCGTACTCCACTTCGCTAATGGATCCGGCGTCGTACCCCCCGGCGAGGAAGCCGTCATTCTGGAAGCTCCCAGAGGCGCTGCCAATTTGAGAAGGGTCGACAAGGTAATTATCGGCATCCAAGACGGCGTTGGGAGAGGAGGAGGAGGAAGGGAGGTGGCCGCTCAAGAGAAGGAGAGGGTCGTCGCGATTACCGGCCAAAAGAGGGTTCGACATTGCAGAAGATCACCGAACTACCGAAGAGTAGAGACTTAGGAGCGTTGAGACTTGACAGTAGTTATGCTTCGGCGCCTTGAAGAAATCAAGTGCTAAATCCCTCTTTATTACAAGGAGGAGTCAAATTAGAAGTATCCATAATTAATGATTATTTATTACTACTACTAATCAATTTTGTATGGGAAAAAAAATTTTATGAAAAGGCGGTAGCCGGTGGAATAATCCACCCCACCGGAACCGGACTGTATCAGGATTCAACAATTCATTAAAACTCATGAATCCGGAGTAGACTAAGCACTGTAATCGGTAATGTATTTTATTAATTTTTTACTTTTAACATTCTGAAATTTATATGTCACAATTTAATCAACAAAAAAGTAACCATGTTAAATTTGAAGAATCGAGTGAAGGTTAAATTATTACCCACATTTATATTAGGCACAGACGCACAGACGTTTGGTTTGGTAAATGGGCAAATACCAAATAAATACCCACCTACCCAAACTTATACCCACTTTAATACCTAATCAAAAAATTATTCCTTTAAACCCCCTAGAAAGATAAAACTTTGAAAAAATACCCATTTTACCCTTAAAACACAAAAATGCTTAAAAATCATTATACTACCCTTAATCTTTAATAATAAACCTCTAGTAAATCATACATAACTAATAAAAATCTTTAAATAAACTTACAAAAGATACTAAATGAATCAAGAAGAAATAAATTCGTTAATATATGAATATGGACTATATTTACAAACTATGGAAGAAAGAATCGAAAATTGGAATGACATTGTTTATACTATGCTTATATTTTTAACTGAATATAATCAAAAGATATATCCCTATTCGGAAGAAAAAAGTTTTTGGGACAGAATAATTTTACTAAGAATAGGATCAGATAGTGAAAATTACGATGAAGAATTACCAGATAATTTAAGTAATTATGGTGAATACTATTTTTCTGATTAAATACAACCAGTAACACAAATTGGTATCAGAGCCCAGAACGATTAAATCTGAACATGAATAACCATAATAATAATGATTATATATTAAACTATCATATGTCAAGATTAAGATTAAATACTTCAGAACAACTATACCCAGAATATATTCCAACAGCAAGATATCCTTTAGATGAAAACCAAGAAATAGATTATCCACTAAGTATGATTAATCCAATCGATACTGAAAACTATATAATAAATAGGAATGATGAATATGCACAAAATAACACCGATAGCTTGATGATACAAGCAAGAATTGAAAGAGCATTTCTAAAACAGAATAAGAGGATTAGAACCACAAATAAGACCACTTACAGAAATAAGAACCAACGATAATAGAAGATTTTTAACACCCACATTTAATCCTGATCATGAAATAAGCCAAAGAGAAATAGAAAATATGGATCAACAAATAGAAGAAAGAAAAACATACATAGACAGAAGAAGAAGAAGATTAAATAGATTGCAAAACGATGAAGAATTTGGAATAAGACTAGGAAATAGAGGAAAAAGATTACTTTGGATAGGAAACTATATAATCGAAACGGAAGAATATAATGGTAATTTAATACAAATTATATCAAAAAGAGATGAAGAACAAGAGTTATTATCACAAGTCAAATTAACAATAATCAACAATGAAATTACAACTTACAGAATGTTTCCAGGATATATAATACATAACACCATGTTTACTAGGGCACCTTCACCCGAATTTTCAGATCAAGAATCAAATTATAGTGAAGACTAATAAAATGCCAGGAATAAAGCTAGAAAATGAAACATTAGAAAGACTGACTAATAAAATTCATGAAATAGAAAGACAACCACAAGATATAAGTACCATAGTAATGAAACAAAAATTATTAAGAATAAAATTCAAGATTTCTAAAATGATAGATGAAAGAGAAGCATATGTAATTATACAAAAACATATAGATCCAGAAAAAGAAAAATCGGAATTAATAAAAGAATGGTATTTAAACGAATTAGAAATAATAGAAATAGAAGAATTAGAAAGGGAAACTGAAATAGATGAAGTAAACGACTTCATTAGAAACATAAGAAATATTAGAAGATGAGTTATCTAGAAGATTTAGAAACAATAAAAGATGGAATTGAACTAATAAAAGAACTAATGATAAGTCTAGATACAAGACTCTACAATATAGAAAGATACATAGACAAAACAATAATTAAAACTCCACAAAAGCAAGTAGAATTAGAAAAGTCACTCCCACTACCGAAATGGGAAAAGACACCAGAACCAGGAAGTCTCGATCATAGAGTAATGATGAAAGAAATAGAAAAACTAAACAAACAAAACAAAATTAAAATTCTTATAGACAAAGTAGAAAAATTAAAAAAGATAAATGAAGAACTAAAGGAAGATAAATTAGAAAGTAGAGAAGATAAAGAAGAAACAGAATGAATACAAGTATAGAAGACTTAATAAACGAATTAAGTAGTGATTTAGAACGACTAAATTTAGAACCAATATATACAGGAACATTTTCAGAAACAGAATTAGAAACTGATGAAAGCGATTTGGAAGATCAACATAAAGTCTTTATGAATAATCATAGATTATATTTACCATCATCAGAAGTAGTTGGAGAAACTAGCACTACCTTGCCAAGAGAAGGAGTAACAGGAACTATACCAATGGAAGTAGATCAAACTACAAATAGACAAAATGTAGACAATTATCAAAGTAGATTACAAAATTTACCTTCAAGAAATTTTCCAATAAGAAAAACAACCTCTAAAAAAGAAATTTGGAAATACAATGAAGATTTTGAGCTAAAGGAAACAAGAATAGGAAATGTGAGACCAGGAGATGCAATATTCCTAAACCTGGATTGTCTTAAACAGCCAAGTCTAGAATTAGAAAAATGGAAACAGATAATAAGAATACATTTAATGTCAGAAGAAAGTACGTCAAGAGCAAAAACATTAAAAATATGGAATTTAGTCCAAGGAAATGTGGCACAATTCCTTGCAGGAATTTCTTCAAATACAAAACAAACTTATATGAATACAATTACTCAAGGATTTGGACAAGATGTTACCACAGGAATAGAGGAATTTATCAATATCATACAAGAAGAATTCCTAGGAGTACAGAGCTTAGATAACAATGCTATAATAGAAGAACGAGATCAAGCGTTACTAAGATTAAATAAAATAAGACTAAGAGATTTATGCTTTTTTGATCAATTCTCTGAACAGTTTAAAAGCTACTATTATACAGCTTATACAAGCTCACAAAATAATGAACACACCATGAACTCTATATTTTCAAAACTACCATCACCATGGGATGAATATATGTGGAAAACATGGATTCAAAATAAAAATGACTATCCGAATAATTTAGGAAGCCGAATAAGATTAATAAGACAGGTAATAACTGAGTTATGTTACCAAAGAAAAATATTAGACCACACTAAAATATATAATAAAGCTGCTGATTTATGCTGCCAAGAAAATGCAGAAAATTTTGAATGGGGAAAAAATAAATCATACAGAAAAAATAAGAGATTTAAAAAATTTAAACCAATAAAAAGAAAATTTAAGAAAGGAAAAAGATTTAAAATCTTTAATAAGAAAAAATTCTTTAAGCCAAAATTTGGAAGAAAATATTATAAAAGAAGAAATGATAAAAGACAAAATAAAAAGAATCCAACCACATGTAAATGTTATAACTGTGGAGAAATAGGACACTTTGCAAGTGATTGTACAAAACCAAAGAAAAAACAAGTAAGATTTATGGAATATGATATTATAGATGAACAAATATTCAAAGAAATAGAATCAGATCTAGAAAGTATAAGTGAACCAGAATCAGGAGAAGAGATATATGAAGTAAAATTCTCTGAAGTAGAAAATGAATAAAGATAAAGAAATAATCACAGAAGAACAAGAGGAAACAAAAGAAATAGAATATGTAGAACAATATGAAGGACAAAGAGGATATGCAATAAAAGCTATCTTAAGTCCAGAACAAATTAATAAAATACAAGGATTAGATCTAAAACATGGATTCAAGCATACAAATTTTAATATACTATCAAGAACATTCTCAAGAAATAATATAGTAATTCATGAATATCATGAACTAGAAAAAACGGTAGATGTATGTAACACTAATACTACTCTAAAACTGCACCTTTTAACAAAAGATATAATAAATAAAGGACTAGAAAAATTAAGTAGAAAGAAAACAGAGAAAATACAATACGTACATTTAGCAGGAGTAAAGATTCTAATAAAATCTTTATTTAGAAGTGGAATAGACTTACCAGTAACAATAAGCCTACATGATTCAAGATTATTAAATCCACAAGACTCACACTTAGGAACTATTAATGGAAACTTAATTTACCAAAAACTATTATTTACATGTTACCCAAACTATTGTGTATCTTTACAAGATCAAAATATAGACGAAACATTAACCCTATACATAAAAGTACATAGGAATGATGTAATGAAAAATGAAAGTAAAATATTTACAGTACATTATAGTGCTTTTTATAGCTACCTAAATAGCAATAGACTAAAACCTTATGATGATAAAAAGACAATAGAAATACACGAAGCATGTAGAGATACAATAGCAGATCTAATATTACCAGAATTGAATAATCCAACGTTACAAGATGATTGGATAATTGATCTTGCGGACAAGAAAAATACAATAGAGATTGGAAAACCATTAGAAAATAGGAGACCACAATTATCCTATATAGGAAGAACAATGAGTAGCAGAAAAAGTATAGACTATAGCCCAAGAACAAATCTAATACTTGATCAACCAAGACATAGTATTGATATACCATACGAAAAAAGTAAACAAAAAGCCCAAACATGGAGAATTAATATAGAATACTATAATGGCACAAACTGGATAAAAGGACCAAATATATTAGTAGATACTGGAGCTGGTAAGAATCATATAGGAAAAACATGTATAAATGGATTAGTAAAGCATATAGGAACAGAGTATAGATATGCTACTTTTGAAGGAGAAGTAAGAAGAGTAAATGAATTAGTGATAGTACCAATAAAACTAGGCACAGACTTAATAGAAGAAGTAAAATGTTATGTAGCAGAAGAAGAAGGAACATCAAGTAGTACCTATCATGTCTTGTTAGGCAACGAGTTTTTAGACTCATTAAACAAATATACGATAACAGGAGAAATTTTTAGTGGAAAAACAAAAAATGGAAAAGCTTTTGTAATAGGAAAAGCATATATATGAAAGAAATTAGATTTCCAACAACAGTATACCTAGAGTTAACTATACTACAAACAAATATAACAACATGTGCTATATTAGATACAGGAGCAGAAATCACATTAATACAAGAACATTTAATAAAAGAATGGGAAGTAAATAAAAGACCAATAGAAGTACATGGAGCTACTGGACATAGTTTAATTATTAATAAAATAGCTAAAGATGTTCAAATAATTTTAGGTAATAAAATATTTACAATACAAGAAGTATTTGTTAGCCCAGTAAAAACAATTGATGTATTATTAGGGACAGATTTTACAAGTTTATTTCAAAGCTTTAGAGTAGATAGATATAATATTCAACTTAGATCAGCATGTAACCACTATATTACTATTCCGAGAATAAGGAAACCATACAGAGTGCTTCAGAAACGTGGTGAAAAAGGAGAAATTATAAAACAACCAATTACTTATTACATAAAATTTAAAATTCACAAAATTAAAAAACAAGTACTAATTCAAAAGCCAGAAGATTTTGATAAATATGAACTTCATGAGACAATAAAATACATCTCTGAAAACTATGGAGAAAATCCAATTGAAAAATGGAATCTTAATAAAATATATGCAGAATTAAAAATGAAAAACGACGATATAATAATAAGAACTCAACCGATGATGCATAATCAAGAAGATATTGAAGAACTTCGAAAACAAATAAATGAATTGTTAGAATTAGACCTTATTCAAGAATCTATAGCAGAACATAATAGTCAAGCTTTCTTGGTTAGAAATCGTAGCGAACAAATAAGAAAGAAACCAAGGTTAGTAATAAACTATAAGGAACTAAACAAAAACATGATATTTGATGGATACTTTCTACCTAACAAAGAAAATCTAATAGGATTAGCTAGAGGTAGAACTATTTATTCAAAATTTGATTGTAAAAATGGATTTTGGCAAATTAAAATGCATCCAGAAAGTATAAAATACACAGCCTTTAGTACACCACAAGGACACTATGAATGGAAGGTTATGCCGTTTGGAATAAAAAATGGACCACAAATATTTCAAAGAAAAATGGATAAAACATTTAAAAAATTTAGTAACTTTATATTTGTATACGTAGATGATATACTAATAGCCTCAAACACTATAGAAGAACATAAAAAACATTTAGATATATTTGCAAAACTTTGTAAAGATCATGGATTAATTTTATCAGAAAAGAAAGCAGAAATATTCAAAGATGAAATAGAATTTTTGGGTCTAATATTGAACAAACTTGGAATTAAAATGCAACCACATATAAGTACAAAACTTGTTAAAATGCCTGATGAACTTAGGAATAAATTAAACATACAAAGATTTCTTGGAATTCTAAATTATGCAGAAGGATTTATATCAAATTTAGCAAAAAAGACAAATGGTCTAAGAAAATTGATAAGAAAAAATAATAAGATAGGATGGAATGATCAACATACTGAAATTGTCAAACAATTAAAAGAAGAATGCTCCAAATTACCACCGTTAAGATTACCTGACGAAAAAGATAATTTAATAGTACAAACCGATAGCTCAGACTACCATTGGGCAGGATTATTAAAAACCGATACTGGTGAAATTTGTAGATATGCATCCGGAACATTACAAGGAGCAGCCATAAACTATAGTACAAATGAAAAAGAATTACTTGCAGTGATTAAATCAATAGATAAATTTTCATTTTGGTTATTAAGTAGAAAGTTTAAAGTATTAACTGACAATACACAAGTAAAACCTTTAATTTACAATAAAGTTCCAAATAAACCCCAATATAGAAGAATAATAAGATATCAGACTTTCTTGTCAATGTACGACTTTACTGTTGAATATATTAAAGGGACTGAAAATTATCTAGCTGATTTTTTGAGCAGGAACCCTGAATATGGAGAACAATGAACAATGGGATGATGCTGGTCTAACTGACCACATTTACAATGAAATAGATCGACTACAAAAACTACTCCAGTCGACTATGGACAGACAACTAAAGCTACAACAGTTGATTGTTGGAAGCTTTATGGACGAACATAAGACTATCAATGACGATATATATGAATGTAACAAATGTTTGCAGGGATTACTAACTACTATGGAAGAATACTTTTATACCCCTGAAGAACTAAATACTGGTGTTTCAAACCAGGAAGGGAAAGCTAATCCTGTTCCAAAAGAGGACAAACAAGCAAAACAATCTGGGGATGCAAGACCTTCGACCTCGTCGAAAAACATTGCAGAAACTAAGAAGTATTTTTGCGACAATATTCCTCAACCAACACCCATTAGCCCTGAAACAAGAAACTTTTTAGCAGAATACCATACCCTGAGCAGCTACATATACTCCTTACCCAGACAAGAATCATCATTTTACACAGAATTCACCAAATCCCTACATCCACAAGTAACTATTTTACCAGGCTGCGACCCGAACTTTGTTTCGAACTGTTTCAAATTCGGTTTTATCAGAACTATTTTCCTGTCCCCTTTACGAACCGAAATATCCAAATTACCTGTACTACTTGAAGGCCTAAACATAAGACCAAAAACCCAGAAACTAAAAATATTTTCTATTAGTCCAGAAGTCAAACACTCTTCCTACCATCTTGCTATTGCAGAAGAAATCACTAAACCAGAAAGTTATCCTCAAGACTATGGAACCCCCAAAACAGAAATCTTTAATGACAAATACATCCACTTCAAAAGAGCAATGGGAATACGTGCTGTCCATGAACAGATGAAAAGACTATACAACCAAGGCGCAGGAATCTTTTTCGGAAATGAAGAAATTGTAATGATTGAGCAATTGAACACTCCAGGATTCAGATCAGGAAATTTAGCAGGACTAATTCAGAAATTTGACACATACAATTTTGAATGCTCAGAAGAAGTCAAGAGTATCTGGAAGAAAGCAGTAGAGAAATCCACCACAAGCCTGAAAACAAGAACATTTCTTCGGAAAGAGACAACGAAATGAAGTAAGCAGTGACAACAGAGAGGACCAATGTAGCACCAAGAAAAGAATAACGCGGCAAGACGTATGCAATGACGCAATTGAACAAGAAGACAAGAACAAAATAATGCAGAAAGACGCATGCAGTGACGTAATTAGACAACAAGACAAAGAGGACGGCTAATAATGAAAGATTAAAAATGACAGCTATGGAATCTCAATAATGGAAGAAAAAGGAAGGACGGAGATAAGGCCACGTAAATCAATTCTGAACCACATGATCCCCAAGACTCCATCTATAAAAGGAGGAATGATTCACGAAGGATGCAGAAGCGAAGATACCTATCATAGTATTCTTTCTCTTGCATTTCTTTGTAATCTTTAGTTCTCTCTTTTGATGTAAAACTATGAGTGATTTTAAAGCTTTCAATAAAAAGATGATAGGCTAAGTACAATAGCCTGATCATTCCAGTAATATCTT